>CM041778.1:45690791-46148390 GCA_023374045.1 Limonium bicolor
TCAAGGTACACATCAATTTGTAAAGGTCGACTTACCGATCTCTTCTCTATACCTTGACAGGATGCACTTGGTCTACGCAATTACCTATGACGAGTTACCTATATATGCTTAAGGTGCAACTTTCTTACTCTTTCACTTGAGATTTCTCCCTTCTTATCAATCACCAGTCCAAGAGATGTTAGATTTGATTGATGGATGAATACTGAATACTTTCTCTCCCGCACCAATCCTTGTGCCCTTGAGAAGTACTATGATCCGTGGATGCCCACAATTCATGTGGCCAAGGATTTGTTGAGTCAACTTTTAGAAGCCATTGTCATGACACAGTGAAGGAGATCATATCACGGAGTCGGTGCACATCGAAGGTCCTTTGCTAAGTTTGAATCACGTCTAACCGATTAATCCCACCCAAAGAAAAAACTAATTGTGGCCTCTTTTATTGATATTCTCTCAACTCAGATTCATTGGAGTTGAGATTGTGTACTCCACCGTGTAGAATGCAAAATATGGTGCATATGCATTCTCCAGGATCCTTTTATGAAGAGAGTTCTAGCAAGCAGATGATACTCTATGATACAACTTTGATTGCGGTCCTTGGTCACATCCAGAGACGCATGGAGTCGTGAACTTTGTGTCTCTAAGTTGCATGTACGGAGGTGATCATGCAACTAGTAGTTGGTTCTCTTTTGATTCCTCTCGTATTAGAATAAGTTTTAAGACTAGGTTAGTATGTAATTATGCTTTGTTCTTAGATTTTGTTGTTTCTCTAGGTAGGTATCTTTTTGTATGCTGGTTATTTGTAATCCTTAGTTTTGCTAGTAGCTCAAACTTACGCTCTGCGATCACGAGCGACAACACGCACTAGTAGAATTAGAATTTTGGTAACAACAAATCGTTACCGAAAATTAAAATCATTACTACTTCAATTTATTGTAACCACAAAAACGTTACATGAAATGGTGTAACCAAAGATCAATTTATTTATTGTAATGACTCTTATTCGTTATTAAAAGTTATATTGTTACTAAAAATATGATTTTGTAACAGTTATATCGTTATTGTATTCTCAATTTTTTCACGTCTTTAGTACTACCTTTGATAACGAAATACTTGTTACTTATAACAATTATGTTAACGATGTTAAGTCGTTATCAGAAACTTTTTTTTTTAAATTTTTATTTTTACTAGGGACACCTATGGACTTCTTTCTACTGTGTTCACTTATGCCGGGCAATGTCCTTACTACCAAAACAACATCCATAATGGGTCGACGGTAGAGGTGGCAGTTTGGGTCTATCGGTTCGGGTCGGTTTTCGGGTTGATTTCAAAATGTTCAATATTTGGTTCGGGTTGGATCGGGTCGGTTGAATTCGGTTTGTTCGGGTTGAGTTCGGTTTGTTGAAATTTCGGGTCGGTTTGGATCGGTTTGGGTGATTTTCGGTTTGGATGACTTTCGGCTAGGGTGACTTCGGGTCGGGTAATTTATGGTTCGGATTAGCCTCTGGTTTATTCGGTTTTTTCGGGTTATGGGTCAAATTTGGGTCAATTAATCATTTTCATTCGGTTGCCATTACAGAATCCAACAACTCAATCATCATGATATGCAAATTTGACTTCAGTCAATCTCAACAATATAAATGTATATAAAAGATTAATTTAAACAAATAATTATAATTTGCATCATGTTATGCTTTGGCAACTAACTCTGAACTTATCATAATTATTGATGTAGCTTTAGATTATTTAGTAGTTTCATTATTTTGAGAGGAGTATAAATAAGGTATGTTTGTGGATAGTTATTCAAATTGTATCAAAGTGTAGTTACTTATATTTTCAATCTATTAATAGTTAGCGAATGGAATTAGTTAATAAATTTTGTTGATTTTTTTTTCAGTAGTTAACTGTTAGTGGTGAAGAACTATTCAGACGCGTGAGAATTTTGCTACATAGGTAAAAACCTTCAAATATTAAACTTATATGCTAAATTGCTAATGAGGGAGAAGTATTCATTAGATTGGATAAAGGCTTGAAAAATTATAATTAATAAAAACACTTTCAATATATGAATATTAATACAAGAATGATATGAATTAGTGATAAAATGTGAGTCTAAATATACAAATATTTTGGTTCTTACGAATCTATCATTAATGAGAAACGCATTATCATTAATTCATTATTAGTTGAGTGATTAATGAAAATGCATGATAATTAATTACATTAAATTTATAGTGCAAATTATTTGTGTTTAAAATCTAAATACTGATTTGTATTTAAACTAGATATCGGCTACAAACATTCTGTTTTATTCTCATTGTCTCCTATAATTAATGCAATATATTCTTTCGGGTTACATCGGATATATTTGTTCGGGTCACACTAGTTTCGGTTCGGGTTCAGTTCGGTTGATTTTCGGTTGGTTTCGGTTCTGGTCACTTCGGATTTCGGGTCATTGTCGGGTTATGGGTGACTTCGGTTCGGTTGATTTTGGTTCGGATGACTTCGGTTTGGATGATTGTGGATTGTGGTTTACTTTCAGTTTTACAATAATACGGTTCGGTTTGGTCCGGGTCGGTTTATTTCGGATTTCAGGTCATTTTTTAAGTTATAATTTTCGGTTGAGATTCGGATCAGATTGGTTCGATTCGGTTTTTCGGGTTCAGGTTACTTTTGCCAGGTCTAGTCGACCGTAGATGTTTGTCATTTCTTTTTGAAATATATGCGATTAGTTTGTAAACTAGCTATTAGGTTGTTGCATTGTAATGCTACTATTATATATATTTTGCCAACGAAAAAACCCTAGTCTACTAGCCTACTTTACCTTTTTTTTGTAGCGGTAAAATGCCTCTTGTCCATTTGATGACAGTATACGGTAGAGCTGTCAAAATTTGACCCAACCCGAAAACCCGTCCGTTTTATCCGAACCTGAAACCCGATTGAACCCGAAAATATTTAAATATAATAAACCCGAAACCCGATTGGGTAAAACCCGAAATGACCCGTACCCGAAATGACCCGAAAAATTTATAACCCGAAACCAACCCGAACTCAAAATGATCCGAAATAATAGTAATTAAAAATTAGCCAAACTCGAATAACATAAAATAATAGTGACCATAAATTGTCCCAAACCTGAATGACCCAAATAAATATGATAAAAAACTTGATTTAAACTTAGTATATCCGAATGAAATTCAGAATAGGCATTGTATTGAAAATTTTGTAATCTATATGTTGTATATTCTTATAGAAATTAGGTATATTTTATATTAATTTTTTTTCAAAAAAATATTAACCATGACCCGAAATAACCGAAACTCAATTCTATCTGACACTATTATACCCGAACCCGAAATGACCCGAACCCGAATGACCCGAACCGAAATGACCCGAACCCAAATGACCCAACCCGAAATGACCCGAAAGTTTAATTACCCGAACGGATATTGACCCGAAAAGATATGACCCAAAACCCGAACGGATAACCCGTTTGATAGGCCAAGTATACGGGGCTCTTGTTATTCATTAATATAATGCTATATATGTACAAAATAGTCAAGATAAATCAATTATAAAAATGTCAAAACAAATTGAGATATGTGTTCGGCTGTCTGGGACACATATTACCGAAATATTAACAAAACTCTACACCAATATGTATGATAATTAGAAAATAGAGAAAAGGAAAAAAAACAATTATTCACTAGTACAATCTAATCCTGACCCATAGGTAAATTTTAGTGCCATTTGGTTGTACTGTTATTTGTTTATTTGTTAATGATTAGATCTAATAGAGTGAAGGACTTGTATTTTTTTATTTGTTAATCTCTCATGATTTGGCCAATTGCTAGAGTTGTTAGTTTGTAGGTTATAAGTGAGAACTGTGACATTCAATAGACTACATGAACAATACCGATTAGTGTAGAGATGATAATTCCTCTACATACTATCCGACTAATAAACTAAAGTTGCTCTTAATGTTATTAGTATTTAGGAAATTCATAATGAGAGTTACAATTTGGTAAATATTAATTAGAATCCACCGAGAGGGAGACCGGACATGGACTAATTTGATTTGGGGTTTCATTCTAAAATTTGGTAATCACGCACGAAAGTGAATTAGATAACAATGGAGAAACAGTGAATGTGATTTCAATTTATTTAGAAAACTAATATTTTCTCTCTTGGTGTTACTCTTATTTTAATTTTAACTGAATTGTTTTAATTTCATCATTTTTTTAATTCTGGACTACTTTAGAAGTTAGAAATTCTTTAATTAATAAAAACCCAATTTGTTGTTATTTATTATACTTTTTTTTATTAGTTTAGTTAAGATCAACCTCCCTTGGGTTTAATATCCGGGGATACTCTAGTATTAGATTAACCGGTGCACTGCGGTTTAATTTTTACCTATAATGGGCTGATTGAGTAATGGGTGATGATTAACGGGTGACAGATTAGATCGGGTGAAGCGGATAAAACGGTTAATGGATGGGGGTGACGTTTCACCCGACCTGAACCTGACCCATTGACACCCCTACTTCAGACCACCTGCAGCGGCATTTCAACAACTTTTACAGGTCTTATGTTTCAGATTTCAATCCTTTTGAACCTACTTCTTGTCCAAAATAGTAAATTATTACAATCCCCATAATGTAGCACTTCGCTCCTCTCTCATCCCTCTTCTCGCCCCTCTCCCACTCTATTGCCACCACCATCACCACCGCCTACCTCTTCTGCAAACCACTTCCTCGCCGCTGAATTTTCTCTCCGGGGTAGGAGGCCTCGCCTTATGCCTAGTGTCTTTACAAAAGGAGTGGTCTATTGTTGTCAGTTTCAAGGGGTGGTCTATTGTTGTAAGTTCTCCACTCCTTCACAAACGGAGTGGTCTATTGTTGTCAGTTTCCTCATAATTCTCTCTATTTCCTTGAAACTCACTTTGGTTTCCCTTCCCCCTCTCTCCGGTCTCGTTAATTATCCTTTTGTCATTTACAATATGTTTTGCATGTTATATATTCTAATAGTCTGAACACTTGTGGGGTTAATCTGGACTTTGTATACGTATAATACTATGACAAGGTTCATGTTTTTCCTGTTTTTCTGGTTTGTATCTTATATGTATTGCTTTTTACCGATATATAGGGTAGTTGATTTTGGCAATCATGTGCCGGTATGGGTTATGATATATGATATGAAAATTAGTATGTTTTGGATAGGGTCAAATGTCATGAAGCCCTTTCATGCTATTGAAGATGCAGACCCAACCGACCTTCCTGTCAGTCCTATCCTTGGTAGATTCCAAATCATAAGTAGGAAGCAATTTAGATACGAAAGCGATCACCAAGATGAGCCAGGGAAATTGACTACCATACAGGAAGATGTAGTGGGTCATTTAGATTGCGACACAACTCATGTGGAGAATCACCTTGCTTTTCTATAGCTTCATAACCACATAATACCCAACAACAACTTACATCGGCCTTGCCTTCCTCTCGTGGACTGCTCAAGGTGACTTTCACCTCCAATTAGATGGGCTTTGAGTTTCTGGTCTCTAATGACGATGAGGGGCAACTTCTTCTCTCGGACAATCGAGTGTTCTTTCCCCGTCTCCTCAAGGCGATGGCCTGGATGCCCCATCATTTCTAGAAAAAGCTTCATTGCCTATGCTTCATTGCCCCGTCTCTGCACTTGCTGGTGGCTAGATTCCTTATATGTTTGTTGAACTCGTAAGGTGAGAGTGCATGGATATTGACGGAGAACTGAGCTGCCTCCCTCAGCGAATGCTTGACGACACCAGCAATCTCTGTCTGGCGTGACTCCACATGGGCAATGATGGTGGTGACCATGCGACCTCAACTATTTTGCAGCTTGAAATTAATGTGCTCTTTGCCTTTCCAATATAACAGATGGTATTTTCCTTTTGAATGCAGCGGATGGCTTACGCTGGTGTTGTAACTTGTCGATTTACTTTGAGGGCTTTAGCTAGTCCTTAACTACGGTTTGATTGGAACTAGAATAATTGGTTAGATCGGTTTATTTGGTCTAGGATAGCCTCAAGCAACCCACTCAATGATAGTATCTGTGAGATAGCTACCTATAGTTGACATTGCCTTGATCGTTTCGGTACTTGGTTCATCGACGCTCGATGCTTGGTTTGTAATCATAATATGTATTCGTGCCTTGCTCTATATAATATATTTCAACTTTAAAAAGTAAATTATTGAAATTTCGTTTTCATAAGATGTAGTAGTTCGCAACTGGCTCGGGTAAAAGTGTCAGTTTTTAATAAAAAGAGCGGTTAAGGCTGCCCAAAAATTTCAAAACCGCAGTATTCGATCGAAACCGAAGTGAACTGTACATGTTTTAGGTTAACCGTGTAAATTGACCGGTTTCAGTTCCGGTAACGGTATTGAATTTTCCAAAATGGTTAACCGCGGTTCCGAATATATAAACAATAAAAAACTTCAAATATTAATTTTCATCTTATATAATAATTACTATTAAGGGAATATACATATTATCATATTTTTTGTCACTTATGATTAAGTGAATGTTCAATGTTGTACTATAATATTAATGGTATGGGTTTCAACAATAAAAAAAATATACGGTTACAAGGTTAACCAATAAAATCAAACCAAACTAAAGATTAACCGGTCTAGACGGAATCGTAATGGGTTAACCGATCTAAATGAAATGGTAATGGAATTGAATTTAGAAAACCGAAGACCTAGTTAACCCAAAGTGGATAACCAAATAAGGTGGTTAACCTACCATGTGCAGCCCTAGGTGGGGTCATGCCATAATGATAGAAAAAACAATGCTTTAAGATGGTGATTTTAAGGGGAGAGTAGGACTGTAAAACTAGTTTAAAAACCATCAAGAGTACTGTAAATGCGAATGCTCGTACGAGTTAAATGTATTTACTATTTTTGTAGAACATCCCCCAAGGGCGTGATATTAGGTCTCGTTCTGAACTAATGGTGGCCATCAGTTTTCCGGTTCTACCCGGAACCGCCAGTTCTACCCGAAACCGATTGGAACCGGAACCAGCTGGAACAGAGCTGGAACCAATTCAGAACTGGAACCGCCTACATATGAAGCTAATATGAATACACATTTTGATATTCGGGACCGAACTAGGCCCAAAACTGGAACCGCTTGGAACCACCCGAAACCGCCGTAATCATCATCGGATTTGGAACTGTGAAACCGGACCGGAACCGGTGGAACTGGAACCGCCCCGGAACTGGTCAAAGTTACCGTTGGCATCAGGCCAAAATGATGTCGTGTTGGGAGGAGGGCGCGCGTTCTAACAACTATATAACCGTTGGGAACCGGAATCGGAACCGCCCAGAAATCCCAACAACTCTTTTTTTATGTGTCTAACGGCTCCAAATGACTATAAACGGCTATATTGCCCCCAAACCCTATAAATACATCATCATTTTATCATCATTCTCACAACACAACTCATCATACTCTTCTTCTCTCTTATTACTAGTATTTTCTTGTGCAATTAAGTGTTATTAAGCATTATAGCAACTAAAAAGCTCGCTTCTCACATTAGCTCTCTCAATTCCCATTTCCCATATTCTAGCAAAATATCGAGGAGAGCCAGAAAGGAAATGATGCCTTCATCCAACCTCCCAATCGATCCAAATTTTCA
Organism: Limonium bicolor; assembly: GCA_023374045.1. Taxonomy (NCBI): domain Eukaryota; kingdom Viridiplantae; phylum Streptophyta; class Magnoliopsida; order Caryophyllales; family Plumbaginaceae; genus Limonium; species Limonium bicolor. Next base: position 45,698,461 of record CM041778.1, read on the forward strand.
AGTTAATGAGCAAGACCAAATTGACGAGATGGAATTCGGGTATCATCAACAACCACATTATTCACCTTTCATCAATCCCGCAAGGTGGAAGCTATACAATTTCTTAGTATGGATATACAAACATGAGGTCAACACAACCAGAAATATCTCCATTTGGTAAGTTTTAACATTAATTACAATTTATTTTATACAAACTTTAATTATAATTGTATTCTTATCTTAATTATAGTCTAAATCAAGTTTTCTTACAATTAAAGGAACATCCTCTACCCCATCCGATGCCCATCATCTTGATCAAGAAGAAGAAGACGATCAAGATGATGATGCGGCCGCTCCAACAAAAACAAAACCGGCTTCTTGGGTGTGGACATACTTCACAAAGAAAGAAGATATGAAGAAGCCCGGGACATACAAGCAATATTGCAATCTTTGTAGAAAGGACTTGCATGGGCGGCGGGCACCGAACTAGATCCTTTGCAAAACATTTGAAGATGCACAAGGTCTACAAGGATATGACGGCAATGGCAGGCGGACGAGCGGTCAAACGATGCTCACGGGTTTTCCTAGTGACAACTCAGTCCAGGTTTTTTCATTATGATAGAGAAAGAATGATAGATGACATGAATAGGTTTATGATTACTGAACAACTACCTTTTAATTTTAGTGAAAGTTCTTACTTTGAAAACTTTGTTTGCAACACATTACAACCACAATATAGAAGAGTGCCTAGGAATACACTTAAACGTAGGGCTTTGCACAACATAGTAAAACTAGAAACCAACTTATGGAAATGATGAATGCATTTGATGGTCGTGTTTCATTAACTAGTGATATGTGGACATTTACTACTAATGAGACATTTATTTGTGTTACACTTCATTGGATTGATAGTTCTTGGACGCTTTAGAAGTGTATTATTGCTTTTGATATTTTTGATGATGCACATACCGGTCATAATATTGCTGAAAAACTTATTAAAATATTACCTGAGTGGAATTTATTAGACAAGGTATTTTCAGTTTCTCTAGATAATGCTTCCAATAATGTTAGACGTGTGAAACTTTTAAAAGCAAATAAGAGACTTGCACTCTTGCATAAAGGTGATTATTTGCATGTTCGATGTTGTGCGCATGTTGTAAATTTTTGTGTACAAGATGGTTTAGGTAACTTGACTACTACCCTAGAACCACTTAGACATGTTATGAGAAAGATTAGGAAATCACATGTTGTTAAAAATGAGTACAAAAAAGTGTGAAAAAGCCGGTATACGACCTCGCCATTTTGCTCCCGACACCCCACTAGATGGAGCTCCACATACGAATTGTTAGTTAAGACTAAAAAACACCAACCCATTTTTTCTAGTTTATATAACTCTATGGTTGTTCAAGCAAATCAAGAATTAATGGGATAGGACTTTTGGGAAAAGGCTAATGCTGTGAGTAATATTTTAAAATGTTTTGGTAGTGCAACTAAGGTATTCTCATTAGTTTATAAACATAATGTGCATCTTGTTATAAATGAATGAATTAGTATTTTCCATGTCTTGCATGAGAACAAACATGTTGATGGGGTTAGTTCGGTTATTTACGATATGATGTCTAAATGGTTTAGCTATTTTAATGAATTTCCTTTGATTTATTGTATTACAACTGTTCTTGATCCTCAAATAAAATTGGATGGTCTAACGAAATTGCTTGATAATTATTATAGTATTGTTCAAGGAGGTCCACCCAAACCAGGTTATGTTCAAGAACATGTAGAAAAGGTTTAATGTGGCCTTGAAAAAGCTACATGATGAATACATTCCTAAGTATCATCCAGATGAGCTTTCTTCTGCTAGTGGTAGTGGTTCCACTTATAAACCACCATACCCTGGTAGCAAAAGAAGTACTTTGATTTCTAGCATTTTAAAAGACGAAAATAAGTTCAGTCGGGTTCCGGTTTTTGTACTTATGATGATTATATTAACTTCACTTTTAGTTTTAATGATGACGGTGATATAGATGTTCTTAAGTGGTGGCAAGCACATGAAGGAAAGTTTCCCATCCTTGCAAAGATAGCTCGAGATGTGCTAGCAATTCCAGCATCAACCGTTGCTTCTAATTCGGTGTTTAGTGCGGGCAAGCGAGTGCTGGATTAAAAAAGACAAGTCTTGCACCAGACTCAATCTAGGTTTGTGTTGAGAAGTATGATTGGATCTTAGCCGAGCTGAGATACCAAGCACTCGCATTGCAATACGAGGGACATCTTGATGATTGGTACGAGATGAATGGGGAAAACACCCACTTAGGAGTTAGGACTTCTATTTTGTATTGTAAACTTTTAAGATTTTATCACTTTTTCTATGTAATCTTTTTTAAAACTTGCAAGTTGAAATCATGTAACCTTATAGTAGTTGTACTCTTTTTCCACATTAAGGTTTTCCCAATGGGTTTTTACCTAATAAGGTTTTAACGAGGCAGTAAATCATATAATAAATTCTCTTTGTCCTTAATTATTGTAAATTCAATAAAAATTCTAAATCTTTGTTACTTACACATTTAAAATTATAAACTTGATAAATAACCTATCTAGAATTAAAGTGTAATAAAAGTGCAGCATGTGCGTGAAAACGGATCTCAAATCGGAGCTAACACAAAAGAAATTAGACTCGATCGAACCTTTCTGAAACCGGTCAGAATCACCCCGGAACCGATCGAAACCGGAACCGATCGGAACCGGAACCGCTTTGGAACCGGTTGGAATTGGTTTTTAAACGAATCCCACGCGAATGCAGTTTTCAGAAAGGGAATCGGAACCGGTTCCACCGGTTCCGAACATGAATACACATTTTCTGGAACCGGTCGTGGCCAGCATTATTCTGAACCCAGCTGCCAAAGGTTGATTTTTGTAAAAAGCTAGTATAACTAGTGTTGTCAAATGGAGAGTCCAGTGGTCAAATGAGACCCTAGATTAATCTGTGCAAATTGATTTAAGAATTGACCCTCTGAAATTGTCACGAAGTGGGAAGAGTGAGAGTTGCTTCTAGTTCTGTATTCCTATTTTTTCTAGGAGTTTAGAAGGTTCTTCTGCCTTCTCCCAATGGATGTACTCTCGCAAATAGCTATGTGAGACCAACAATTCATCATTCGAACTACAGGTGGTGAAAAGTGATTGTCTAATTTTTCCTCATCGTCTCCATCTTTGAAACTATCGTTAATCGATAAACTGTATCTTCATATCATATCACCCAAAGACAGTAGAAAAATTCTATTCAAAGTTTTAAAAACAATGCAAAGTTGTATGTCATAGTAACTTGGAAAAAATTAGGTGGTGTTTGATTTTAACATAGAAATAGAATGAAAATATGAATTATTAGTTCATGACAATTAACCACCGGTGAACGATCACTGTTGCTGTATCCACCGATCACTGGTTAATGGTCAAGGGTTTACAATGTTACTGGTACAACCCAATCCCAATATATTAGGAAATGAGATGTCAAATTTTTGATCCAAAACATACATAGTAAATAGTTCATCAAATCAACTACCACAGTTTTGATGTTTAGGTTTGTTATATCGTTAAAGATACATATAACTTCACTAAATTGGCTTATAAGTTGCTCCAAAAATATTCGAATAAATAGGGTCCTTCAGTTTGAATATAATTCATTTTGAGGTAGTTGGGTTGCTGCATTATGCTATTCTAGTTTGAATTGGTGAAACTTCCACTTTCCCATAAAAAATTGGAATAATAGTGTCCATAAAGAAACGAGGCATGAGACAAGGTGCGTGACGAATGAAATCGGATCGGATATATTGTCGGCTCACATACATCATCCGCTTAAATGGCACTAAATCCGCATTCTAACAATTCCGAATCCTTTTTAGTTGAAAACCATTTCTAGTCCTTAACGTCTACTGGATAGAAGCAGTTGGAAATATTACGTCCAAAGGAAGAATCACGTGCCAAAATCTAATTCCGAGTCTTTGTTTCCGATCTAATTATCATTGGTGTAATATAATTAAAAGAGAGAGAGAGAGATCTCATTGTGTGTTAAAGAGATGACGAAATAAGTCTACAAATGCATGCTACTTTTGTAGTTTCGCTTTCTAAAGTAATTTCCACACATCTTCTAAAATCAATGTCGGGGATAGTGGAGTAAAGGCTATTGTTAAAAGTTTTTTTTTGGTAAATTACTCGGAACCTTCGTTAGGAATAGACATAATAAGGTTAATTCATTGTATTTATCTTAATTATTGTTAATCATCTTGGGGTTACAGTATTTTTGACCATTAGCTTCAAAACTTTAACTTTATTATCAAAACATTATCTACATGTTGACCCATCAGTTTAATCACATTATTAATGTCAGTCTGGACACAAAACTGCTTAATCAACATCGTTTAACTCTCCTTCATCCCAATTCTGATGCATTTTCGAGGTAGGTTTAACGTTTTTCAGACAATAAGATGCTGATTAAGCACTGTTTTTGTTAAAACATGTAATTAATAATGTCATTAAATTGATGAGTTAGCATGTGGTTAACGTTTTAATAATGAATTATAGTTAAGGGGCTCATAGTCAAAGATACTGTAACCTCAAGATGGTTACCAATAATTATGATAAATATAAGGGGTTAACTGTATTATACTCAATCCTTAAGAGGTTTCTGAGTAATTTACTCAAGTTTTTTTTTACTAGATTATCAAATATTATTAGAAAGTGGAATAGAGCAAAACAAAAACAATAGTTATGGAGCAAGAATTAAAGAAGTAAACATAATGAGCGACGAGAATTTTTACTTTCTTTTTTCTTTAATTTAGACGTTGTTTGGCACAAACATGATTCACCACTCACCAGTTTCTTTCTTACAAGAATGGTAATGAAGTTTTGCTACTAGTTGTGAGCAGTGCACGTTAAGCTGTGCTACATAAAAAAAATTTACTTATTGGAGTGTGGAGTCAAACATCTCTGCCGTTGTTATTGAGCCATCGGTGAAGAGTGGTCGGGATGTGGACTCCACTTTTGTAGTTAAGGTTAAGGGCGTAGACTTTGATTGTCCTCTTTGAGCCACCTCACTTGTGCTTTCTTAGCTACCAGACGGTCTACTAGTTGTGCACACGTCTGTGCCCGCTGCACAATCCTCCGTGCAGTCCATCAATGTTGCAGTCTAGTCAGCATGCTGACTGGACTGGTTATATAGTAAATAAGTGAGAGTAATATTGTTACAACTTTAAATATGTTATAACTTTTTTGAAATTAAATCCAAAATGCAAAATTTTTGGCACCATTGTTCATCAAATTCAAGCTCTTTAAAACAGACCGATAATGAATATGTTTTGACCAATTTAAAAAATTTACATTGTGATTGATGTATCGATTTGTACATATCTCTAGATTTAGGATGATTCACTAGATATACAGTTTAAAATACACCATAAAACAATAAAATAAATATACACTACAAACCAATAATGACCAATTATCATGTTACAAATATGGTATATTAAGGAAATTTATGATTCAATATATAAGGCTTAAAAAACATACTATACAAATCATAATACACCACAAAATAATAATAATACATAACATCACAATACAATGATGATCCAAATTATAATTCTGAATTTTTGTTATCTAATTCACCATTTGCTAATTAATGAAAATCATAATATCAATATTAAAATCATATATATAATTTTAATGAATCATATCATCAACTTTAGTGTTCATTATAAACATATAAAACTTAAAAAAACAATAATAAACCCAAAACAATATTTGGTATGTATGAAAAATATATGAATTCAATATATAAGGTTTAAAATACACCATACAACAATACTAATACACTACAAACAATAATGATGTTTATCGGTCAATTTTTTTTTTATCAAATATTCCACTTATTAGTTAATGAATCATATAATATCATTTTAATGAATCATAATATCAAATTTATGAATCATATTATGATTTTAAGTGTAATCATCGTTATACATATAAAAAGAAAATTTTTTAAACAATAATACACAACAATAATTATACAATGTAATATATACCATAATTCTTTGATAATAAATCATTTTCATATGTTTAATACACCAACATCATATAATTTTAAAAAAATACAAAACAAAATTATTTTTTATTGGTTTCAATTAAATTGTATACTAATTCATCACTTATTATTTTTAATTTGAATGATAATTTTAATATAATCATTCATCATATTTTGAATGTAAAAATAATGAATCATTTTATCATATTTTTTAGTGTATCATCATACACATGTAAAAATAAATTTTTTTCAAAGTTATCAAAACATATCCATGACTGGTCTTGTTTGAAGAGTTTGAATTTAGGTGAACAGTGATATAATTATTTTTCATTTTGGACTTATATATTAAAGTTATAACAATTTAAAAAAATATAATAAAAAGACAGCCCAGTCAGTAAAGCATCCAGTAACAGCTGACTGGGACTGCCATATCATAGGACTGTACTGTATTATACACGGACCAGCCGTGTACACGAATTTGCGCTTACCTACATCTAACTGTAGCCAGAGATGGCTACAATCAAAGGAGCTGCAGCAGCGCGAGTTGGTTTTTTTTTTTCGCCCCCGCCCCCTGCGTTTTGTTTTGTTTTTTTTTTTTTTTTTTTTTTTTTTTTTTTTTTTTAACTTTAAATCTGTTCTTTTGTTCTTTTAATAAAATAAACTAAAATAATCTAAATGAAAAAAATATATCATTGTTCCCTAAATTCAAGGTCTTCAAAATAAGACCAGTCATCATGGATATATTTTGACAACTTTTTTAAAAATTACATGTATAATGTATAGAATGTAAAAGAAACTTGTACATCTAGTCATACAAACATGTACAAATGTTCATTAAAACATGTGCATCCACACGTAAAAACATGTACATCATCACATTAAAAATATACAAATAGTTATATAAATCTGTATGAATCATCAAATATGTACATCCTTAGATTAAAATATGTACATATAAGCGATAAAACTTGTACAAATGGTCATACAAACATGTACAGATGTTCATTAAAAATATGTACATTCTCACATTTGAACATGTACATCGTCACTTTAAAATATGTACATTCTCACATTAAAACATATACATAAATTCTCACATTAAAATATCGTCGTATACATGTAAAAATAAATTTTTTTAAAGTTGTCAAAACATATCCATGACTGGTCTTGTTTTGAAGAGCTTGAATTTAGATGAACAATGATATAATTTTTTTTCATTTTGGACTTATATATTAAAAGTTACAATTATTTAAAATATTGTTGTTAAAATAAAAAAAAAAAAGAAAAGAAAAAAAACGAAAACGGCGCCCATGTATTTTTTTACTTTTGATTTCTGTTTGTCCCACTATACTTCATTAATTACAAAAACACCCTACTATAAAGATTTTTTTATTCTAATTTGACTAAAATGTCCTTAGATGTAGCCAACTTGGCTACATCCACCTTTAGCCAAGAATTTGCCTTTTTTGATTAAATCTTGTTCTGATATGGACTTAGCCGAACAAAATACAGATTAAAAGAGCACAAGCCCTTTCAATCTTTAGGCACATCATCAACTTATAAGCAATATAAATATTACAGGGACATCCTCCCCTATCCAACATTGATCCCTATTCAAAATGGGATATCCTAAATTATAAACAAGTCTTATAGTATAATTATCATAAGAGTTTTCATTACCACAAATAATGTTAGAGAACAAGGGCATAATATCCCTAACATTTGAAACTTCCTGCCAAATACAACTATCCCAACTACCAGCTCTTCTCTGAGAATATCTTTGAAGTACTCCTTAGCTGAATCAAAGCAAATGTTATGGCTACCCACCCAGGAGACAAGTTCCATAGCAATTCTTTTTGCTTACCTATCAGCTACTTGCACCTTTGTAGTGCTTGAAATTTTCTGATTGAAAGCAGCCATAGGTTTCCCAAGCTCATTGCGAATTAACCCCCCCCCCCAAAATAATAAGACCCCATCCTAGTTTCTATGCATACCGGTTGCTATAATATTAGAATAACCCGAGGGGGAAAGGGTCCACTGGACAAGTGGCAATAGACGTATTATCCTTCTTCATTACCTGAATGAAGGGTCGGTAAAGGCACTGTTGTCTTCGACTGTTCTCCACCAAGAGAGCTCCTTATTATGTTTGACTTTATTCCTAGATGCATAGAGAACCCAAAGATTATTAGCAATATAGGAGAGTTTCTTAGCACTTTAAACCTTGGCCATGCGATAGAACCAATCAATAAGCCCATCTGCATTACAAGGGACACTATTGACATTAACCATGTCCTTCCATGTATCAGACACAACAAACAATGGAAGAATCAGTGGGCAAGATTGTCCTTTGCCCCCACAGAAAAAGTATTAGTCTATCCCCCAATACGTCTAGCAAGGTTTTTTGGCACAGGATGATATTAAGCATGAACTTCCAAAGGTTGAGCGTAACCCTAGAACAACAAATGGTGGAGATGGTTTTGTTACACACTCTGCTAGCAAAGTGAGATGGATTCGAAGTGCTCTCAGCAACTGACTCATTCAAAAGGCTATTGTAAGCTGACTTGACCAAGAAATGTTATTATCTTTAAATGAATCCATATCCACTTGTCACTCCCAACATTTCCATCCGTTGAGAATGAGCTTGACCCAGCTTCATGTTGAAATTTGGTACCATTCCTGAATAACTCCAAAACAGATGAGATAGATTTCCAAATAGCACTCCTTTTATTACCAAGTTGATAATCTCTAATGTTGGTATTAGGATAATAGATCTTTTTCATGATTTGAGCCACCAAGGATTGAGGAAGATTAACAATCTCCATAACTGCTTGGCGAGGAGAGCATTGTTGAAATCTTGCACTTCTCTGAATCCTAAACCACCATTTTCCACTTTATCACAAACTTTGGACCATTTTATCCATGAAGGGACTTTCTTTCAACTCTACCACTCCACCAAAAAGAGAGAAGGATGAGTGAAGCTTGGATATGATACTCTTTGGGAGGAAAAGAGGGACATGGTATAGTTGGGGATGGATTGGAGGACACTAGAAACCAATATAGATCTAGCTACATGGCCATAGGTTTCAACCAGTTGGAAATTTTTTTGAAACTGAATTCAGGAGATAAGTAAAAAGATCATATTTTCTTACCAATTTTGAGGGGAAGGCCAAGATACTTGGAAAAGAAATACACCTCTTGCACCTTAATCATGTTGGCTATATTGTTTTTTATTGTGGGGTGATAGTTTTTTTTTACTAAAAACAAGCTTTGATTTGGATAGATTGATTTTGTGACCAGAGGCATGTAGAAATTTGGTTAGGGTCTAGTTTAGAAAAGACATATTTGTGGGATTGGCCATACCAAATAAGAGGAGGTCATCAGTAAAAGCTAGATGGGAGATAGAAGGGCACTGAGAGGCGAGTTTAATACCTTTGAAATCACCACATATATCAGCTTTGTTCAAGAAACTGGAAAACGCTTCCCGGGCCAAAATAAATAAGAAAGAAGAAAGAGGGTCACCTTGTCTTATACCCCTGGACTGATCGAAAAACATACTTGGTTTACCATTGATGAGGATCAAGCATCTAACAGAGCGAACACGATTCATAACTAGATTGGTCCAATTCAGAGGGAACCCCATTGAAATGAGCAGCTCATGGAGGAAAGACCACTCTAACCTATTATAAGATTTGCTAAGATCCATCTTAAGAGCAAAGAAGCCTCTCTTAGAAGCTTGGTTCTTCTCTAAGAAATTGTGCAATTCTCCTGCAAGGATAATATTAACCGTAATCAATCTACCCTTCCCAAATTAGATTGGTTTTGGGAGATAATATGAGGTAAATATGCTGGATTCTATTTGCTAACGTCTTGGATGCGATCTTATTGATAAAGTTACATAACGCAACCGGCCTGAATTTATCAATCTCTGTAGCTCCAATGATCTTAGGAATGAGAGTAATGAAATAATCATTCATAGAATCAGGAAGGGGCTGCCCTCTAAGAAGAGGCATAACTGCCTCAATAATCTGGTTGCCAATGATGTGCCAAAAGGTTTTGTAAAACCTCTCATTGAAGCCATCAGATCCAGGGGTTTTATCTGATCCAAGTTGTTTCACTGCTGAGAAGATTTCATCAACTACATATAGTCTAGTAAGCTCTGAGATAAATCTAGGATCAAGTCTACCCTCCACAGCTGAGATAAAATCATTATCAGTCTGAGGTTGAGAAGAAGAAAACAAATCCAGAAAGTGATTTCTAGCATTAGTTTTATATTGTGCCAAGAATATCGCATCACTAGTTCAGAGCGCTTAAGGCCAAAGATTTCTTTAGATCTTCTAACAGAAGAGGCTCTCGCATGAAAGTATCCAATGTTCTTGTCTCCTTCCTTGATCTAACAATCTCTAGATCTTTGCTTCCACCATATTTCTTCACGAAAAGCAAGGATCTCAATTTCCATTAGTAATCTCTTTCTGTTATTGATAGCTCCCAGAGAGTTATTACTAATAGAGATTAGTCCAAGTTCTTTCTTCTTTGAGATAATGTTCCTCTTACTCTTAAATATAGACCAACCATTCCACTAACTAAGCTTTCTAGCACACTGGCTGAGAATATTGGTGATATTTGAGTCTTGAGTGTCCCACACTTATTTAACAATCTTGGCGCATTTATCATCCAAGCACCAACCGTTCTCAAATTCGAAAATTCTTGCCAGAATTTTGTGATTTCCAAAGAATCTGGTAAGCAGAGGACTGAGGTCAGAGTCTTCTCGAGCTAGATGCTCCACTGAAATATTAGGAAATAACGCCAATCCGGAAGTGGAGAATAAGACCCTATCAAGCCTAATATGGGAATTAAATTCCCCTTCACAACAGTTGGTATATGTAGAGCTTTCTTCAAAGACGCCAATATCATGAAGATCACATTCCTTAAGGACATCCCTGAAGGGGGACATATGACCCTCTTGCCTAATTCTACCACCTATCTTTTCAAAGAAAATAGGATATGATTGAAATCACCTGCTATCACCTAAGGGAGATAGACTTGTTTATTGAGCAGAAGGAGGGGTTTCCAAGATAGGTATTTCAGCTTCCAGTTGGCCCACCCGTAGAAGCCTGTAAATATGAATGGCAGATCACTAGGAAACATAAGAACTATAGACATATGGTGATCAGATTGAGAAATCATAGAACAACCTATGAAATTCTTCCACATGAGACAGAACCCACCACTTCTACCTCTACTAGCCACAGCTATACCAACATAATGAGGGAACTTGTCAAAGAACTGATCCATATCTTTTAGCAATTTGTGAGTTTCACTAAAGAAAATGACATTAGGTTTGTGTTTCATAATTAAACTTCTAACCCAATAAATTGCTTTGGTATGTCCCAATCCTCTACAATTCAATGCCAGACAGCTCATAACAGGTAATTAGAACAGCCCTAGCACGACAAAGGGACAACAACACTAAAAGAATCAGACCACTGAGAAGCAGACCAGAAGAATAAAGAGAAATGCAATGTTCTTTCTTGTCGTGAGACAATTTTATCATCCGAGAACCACACTCGGCTACCACTTACGCACGCAGAAAATCTGGCCGAAGGAAGAAGGTGTACCATGACAACGATGGGACCTGGACTAAAGGAACTGTGAGAGAGTCTAGCTGACCCAGACTTGAAGAGAAGAAAGCCAATACCCCTTCCAATCGACCCCACATAAAGATAACAACTTAAATCGGGGCAAGGGGCCAAACCTCAAACAGCAAGAAGTTCCTGAAAATCTACCACTGGAAGTAAATATCGAGAAGACCGGCAACTAATCTGAAGGGAGCTCACTGACTACTTCACAAACAGACCCAAATTTGCTCACAATCCAAAACACACCACGCATAACTATCCTAATCAGATGAGAAAAACACCAGGAAGAACCAGGAGGAACTGATAGATAGATGGTGGAACGAGATTACCAATTTGAGGAGGTAGAAATCGATCCACAAAAAACTCCCTGAATTAACAGAAGAGAACAAAAGAGCAAAGATTTGGCTCTGAAATCGCTTTTAAGCGATAAACTCTTGGGAGGTTTTACTATTCACCTGTTGGCTAAGCCAACCTCAACCAGTGAGGAAGTTGCTTTACTTTAGTGGGACCAAGGCAAGAAGAAATCAAGTTTGAAGTTGGTGAAAACAAATATCAGAGGCAGCCTGGTCGGTTATGGTTAAGAGACTACTCCAAATTATTTTGACTTATGCTTTGTCCCTTTTATACTTACCACTAGTGATGCCCAGAGATATAAGTTCCATTTTCTTAGCCTTCTTGTGATGAGGCTCTTCAAATGAAATATCAATACAATGGGTCAAGTGGGCTAGAGTCAGTGAAATGAAGCGGTTGGTTTTCAAAGCATCTAGAATCTCAGTAGGCCTTTCATAATTTTGAAGGGCCCTTAAACACATTGACTCCCTTTGTCTAGAATTCTCAAGAATATATATCTGAATGATGATATATTCACAACCTTCAGGAGTTAATGACTTAATCCGCTATTGAACTCCTAGAAGATTGAGATTTATTAAATCAAGATGTTGGTAATTGTCTAGGGGATAGTAAATAGACTACGGTTTGGCATGATTAGAGTTCTATGTTCCTTTAAGTGATTCACTCCCATTCTTCAGACCGATTGTAATCACAAACTTCTTCAAATATTTTCAATCAAGACCTCAACTCCTGGTCAATCCTAAGTTGGAATATCTTTTTCACCCATGCGACTAGGATACTATCAAGGAGATTCTTCTACACCAAGATCAAGAAGGGGGCCAACAAGAAACGACATTATTCTTGAGAAGGAATAGCACCTTTTGGCTCAAAATATAGGACTCATATTTTCCCTTAAGAACTAGGCATACCAACTTATTGGCAGTCAACAAACTCTCATGTAGACCTTAAGTAAGTTGTTCTTCTTCAAAGTTTTTAGGATATAGTTAATATACTATGGATAATTACAACTTACAAAACTAACTGACAAATGAATCAATGAGTATGTTTTAGGGGTTTATTTCATGTACTTTATCAATGATTAACATGCTCATTTATCCACTTTAGCTAGTTTTCCTCTAATAGTGTGTTTTATTAGTATTTTTACACACTTATTGTTTCAAAAAGAGAAGGATGAATTGCCTAGCTAGAAGTAAAGTAGACAAAAGGAGCAACGTGTGGGAGCAAACAGATCTAAAATCAAAGCTAAAACGAAGAAGATAAGGTGAAACAATGTCGTGAAGGCCGGCCTCCCCATAGAACCGACGGTCAGATTGTTTTGGACAATACCGGAGGCCGAGATTTCCATTCGACTTTAGACCGACCCGTTAAACCGACCATCAGGTTGGCCGGGTGTTCCAAGGAAGTTTCAAAATCTAGAAATGTTTGAGCCAGGATTCAGGACATCCACACATCCGACCGACCCACAAGACCGACCCATTGGGTCGGTCAGGCTTAAGTGGCACACACGTTTTCTTCTCCCAGAGGCGACTGGCCCACAAGACCTCCCTAGTGGGTCGGTGTAACACCCCTATTTCTTAATCTCTTAATTATACCTAATAATTCATTATTAAACAGCAGAAGTCATAAAACTCTTGGTATTACCACCACACCCGTCCATGGGTGTTGAGGCTATATGGGAAAGCATTAGCTCATGATTGAGATTAAAGAAAACCAATGACCATGCATGCTCACGAGATTTTCTAAAGATCACGCCCTTAAACATATTTTTCAAAACCTACTTAAACAATAGAAACCAGGGAATCCACACTGGGATCCCAGCCAACCACATATTTAAGAGAGTTACATACTCTAAACCAAAGCCAATTACACACATCCAAAAGTAAGCTAAGAGGGAAATTTATACTTATACAATTTAAATCCAAAAACAAAAGGAATATAAGTTGAAAATTCCCCTAGGACCCACGCTCTCAAAGTTCTTCAATACCTGTGAGGAAACATTCAAGTACATAGACACAAAACACGAACTGTCAGTATAAAACTGAGTAAACACTAAGCAACCCCAAGGGAAATTCTATTATTTTGTTAATAATGTTAGACAAATGAACTATGTCAATTAATATCCCCTCTAACACATTTTCACTTTAGTGTCCTTTATAGGACACTATCTTTATTATTCACCTTGCTACCATAACTGTCACAACATAAGTCAATCATAAAGACTTGTATGCCTACCAAGCATATATATACAATGTATCTCATGTCATTACAAAGATTCTTCAAGAGAATCATACATGTTCACACTCCAAATTCATTTTCAACAATCCATATTAGTTCATTACCACACATCAAAGTCCATAAACAACTTATATGCACAATCTAGATCAAATGTACAAATAGGCACATTTTTAGTCTTTCTTTCATCATTCCATAAACCAAAACCAAGGCCCACGGCCAACTGCAAGGGAAAACATTCCACAATTCAAACTCCAAATGCACAAGGCCAACCACGAGGGAAAACCTTTCCCACAATAAACACAAGGGAAAACCTTTACCACAATAATCACAAGGGTAAACCTTTCCCAAACACTCTCCATGAATCTAGACCCTTAAGTGAGCTCACCCTCGATGGTGCCTTTAAACCTAAGAGTAGATACTACACCCTTCCAACACCGGTATCATCGGGGCTCGATCCCAAGCATAAATAACCACATTCACGAATTATAGTTTAGTGTTCACACATACGATACGGCTGCCCATAAGGCATTCAAATAACAATCATTTTCACCTTGCCAAACAATCATTCTTCCAATTCACACACATTGATCACAAGATCTTACCAGGCGTTTTACCTTTCCTCCTTGGCCATTCAAAGGTCCAACATACACTTCCACATTTCCTTAACCACACAAAGTGTTTTCTTAGTCCCATGGACAAATCACAACACACATCCCCATTAGGGCATACACATGGATAGACTTAGGTTTACCTCTTTGGTCGACTTAGCTTGGGTCCAAGCTCTTGTCTTCTAGCTCACGCTCTTTGTCCCTGATGTTTAGGGGATCACAAAGCATTCAAAAAAGAGAACACAATCAATAAACATTCAACAATGCTCAAAGATAATGTAAGAATGTACACTCCTTTCCATCCTAAAATCGGCACCAAGTTGTCTTAGGCCTGCAACTCACTTCCAACCTTTTTTTTATGATCCTTTGATGCTATTCAAGCTTTGAAATCACCAAATGGTCTTAAGAACAGAAAATCCCCAAATTTAAGAGCAACTTACGGCCAAAATAGCATGGGTAGAACTCAAAACTCAACTACCACCAAAACCAACAATAAGTGGTCTAAACTCAAGGTTTTGACATAATATGAAGCTTTAATGAAGGCCTTAAGCCTAAAACGATTTTAAGGGTGTGAAATTAGCAAAACCCTTACCAGATGAATAGTAACAATGGTAGAGAAGGAGATTGTGATTTCTAGCTTGAAATGAAGCTTGAAGAAAAAGGAAATTACCTTTAGTTGTCAACAACCATTGATAAACAACTTTGGGTGAATATTTTGAGTGGAAGAAGGGAGGAACAAGAGTTCCCTTGCTGTGCTGTTGATGTTGTTGGTTCAACTTGGGCAGAAAGGGAGAGGGGCTGTACATGATAAATGAGGAAGAAGAGAGAGAGAAAGTGGTTTAAGAGAGGAGGAAGCATTTGACTAGCACATGTCTCTAATTAGCTCTTTAGATAATTAAAATAAAGCTCCTCATTCTTATAAAATTTCATTTCAATCCCCAAATTAAGAGCAACTTACGGCCATAAAATAGCATGGGTAGTACTCAAAACTCAACTACCACCAAAACCAACAATACGTGGTCTACACTCAAGGTTTTGACATAATATGAAGCTTTAATGAAGGCCTTAAGCCTAAAACGATTTTAAGGGTGTGAAATTAGAAAAACCCTTACCAGTTGAATAGTAAAAATGGTAGAGAAGGAGATGGTGATTTCTAGCTTGAAATGAAGCTTGAAGAAAAAGGAAATTACCTTTAGTTGTCAACAACCATTGATAAACAACTTTGGGTGAATATTTTGAGTGGAAGAAGGGAGGAACAAGAGTTCCCCTTGCTGTGCTATTGATGTTGTTGGTTCAACTTGGGCAGAAAGGGAGAGGGCTGTACATGATAAATGAGGAAGAAGAGAGAGAGGGAAGTGGTTTAAGAGAGGATGAGGCATTTGACTAGCACATGTCTCTAATTAGCTCTTTAGATAATTAAAATAAAGCTCCTCATTCTTCTAAAATTTCATTTCAAACCCCCATTTATACTTCCATAATTTTCTAAAAATGGACATGACACATTTATGCCAGTTTAGGCAAAAACGTGCTTTAAGCCTTAAATCTCCAAACTTAGTCAAAAGTTGGATTTTCTTTTCAAATATATTCTCCATCATTAATATAGGATAAAATAATATATTTGGAGGTTATATGTCACTTTCCAAAGTCTAAGTATTTGAAATCACTGAAAATTACCAAAATGCCCCTTAAGACTAAAATATGCTTTAAACGAATTTCTTCATAACTCTTGAGCTCTTGCTATATAAAGACTCTTTAAGAACCCTTTTTTAAACCCCATAAACAAGGTTTATCTCACTAATATCATCTTACTAAATTGAGGTATTTCAGTCGGCCAGACGAAAAATCTATCCAAAAGTCGTGCTAAATTAAGTCTTATAATTTCACTTCACCAACTTTTGAAAGTAGACACCAGACGAAAACAGAAGGAAAAAAAGAGAATTTTGGAGCTTGAAGAAAAAGAATAAGAGTGGATAAAACTCCCCACCATTGGAGCTCTTGATAAGTGCGAAATACATCTATTTTTAGGGTTTTAATTCTTCCTATTTTCATAACAATTCATGTCGTATTTCTTATTTATCAAATGCTTTTCCTAAGATTTATATTTTTATGTTAGCTAATACATTTTATGTGTTAAGCACAGGAAAACTACAATATATATCGATTTCAGCATGTCACTAATCGTATATACATTTACGATCGAATTCAAGTCCAGCAAAGGAGGTGGATAATTGTACACGTCAGCATATATTCATACGTATTCACAAATCCAGTACATGGCTGCTGCTCCTATTATTTCACGTGCACTGCACACTACATGGATGGGAATAGCATGCACTCACGTACAAGATTTCTAATACATGTCATTGAATAGTATTAACGTCACTCACATTAATATTGATTAGTGCTATGTTAAGTCAACACTGGGGCTGCACGTGAGACTATGACTATTGTAGTGAGGCGGTTGCAGATAAAAAGAAATCAGAATCAAGAGCCGCGAGGGCTATATAAAACGAAGTTAGGGTTCGCTCAGAGGGGAGGGTGGCACGCCCGCCGGCCGCCGCTACTGCTTCTTCACAACAGAGAGGCTTCTGCCTTCTCTCCACGCCCATAATTCCACTATTGTTACCATATCACACTTCTGACAGGGGATTAATGCAGAGACATACGACGACAGAAGGCGAAGCACAAAATCTTCTAATAGAGTTTCTTCTTCCCTTTTATCTAATATGTCAATGTGTTATTCCTTTGTTGTTATTGTTACTTTTATGTTTATTTTTGAGTAGTTAGTTTAGCTCCCCGGATTGGGGTAGCAAACCGGATCTTTATATTTATTTTGTAATCTTTTTACTAATTCAATAATGCAATAGTTTAATTCCAGTTCTTCATGTGCTTTAATTCTCTGGCTAATTATTAAAGCAATATTTGTAGTTTTCTAATCAAAATGCGGCATTGAGATTAGTTAATAAGACATAGGAAGTTAAACTAGATTAATGACTAGAAGCATGGTTTGCCTATAGGTTAATCTGTCTCCAATAGGAATTGGTTATAATGCGATTGGTTAGAATTGACTTGGGCATGGTTTGCGGCTTGTTATTTCTACCAGTTAGGATTCGTTGTACAGGGACCGGTCAACGGGTTAATTAAGATTCCCGAGTTTATTGCAGAATTAGGGAAGAGTTTATAAATAGATTAATAGAGTGAAGCTTTGCAGAACAATCCGGGGTGCTTCCTTAGATTTTAGAGTTTTATCTTTATTTCTTTATTTAGTTTATTTTTACCGTTTTTATTTCGTTATTTTATATTTGTTTGTTGAGTTATTCTTTTCATTAAATTAAGTAAAACCTGAAAAAGTGACGTTTCCTGTTTTCTTAGTTTAGTTTCTCAGTTGGTAAATAAATTGTCAATTAATTGAACGAGGTCCCTGAGATCGACAACCCCACTCAATTCACTGTTCCGCAAAACGATAGGTACACTACCTAGGTAGAGATAGTAACATATTTCTGCTCAACAGCTCTTCTTACCTCTTTTCCATGCTACTTCTCTCTCTCTCTCTCTCTCTCTCTCTCTCTCTAATGAGGATTAGTATCCTAGTACCTAGGGATGAGGATTTTGCCCAAATATTGCTAAAACTCCACTGTTGAATCTTGAACTTGTTTAATACTTTATTTTAGTCCTTTTGTGCAATGAAATATGTTATAGAGTATTTATGGCTCTTGAGTTGTCTAATTTGATTGTGGTTGGTTTTACGTATGTCGATTATTCTTGCATTAATGTGGGTTTTTTATGGATGGGTTTATGGAAGTAGAAACCCAAACCATGGGGACTAAATTAATGTAATCAGGTCTCAAGTATTTAAGATAGGTTCCATTGCATTTTTGGGGAACTTGTGCTTAACACAATTGATTGACTAGGTAATCGAATGGTCATAGATCTTCAACTCAACTGGTTAGGATTAGTAGACCAAGATTTGGTTATTAATTATTTAAGTGTTCCCGTTGTTTATCTGTAAGTTCAAGAATCGACAATCGATAGTAAAGGGTGAAAGGTGAAGAAATTCATCACGGGGTACACCTATCCCATAATAGTTATGTTAAGACAAGATCCTTTAGTTTTGATGATAGCAAACCTTGTGTTGTCTATCTAATGCGTTTGTCAAGATTCATGATTACAGATAGACAGGTGAATAAGTGGCTTAGCACGCAAGGTTGCAAGCGTGCTCAATCCACGACATATGCTCTACCATTCGGGCACCTATCGGCGAGAGCTCCGAAGAACTTCTAGCAAGACACAAGCAGTCAAGAACCACACCATCACATATCTCTTTCAGCAGACATTGAACAAGGACCAAACAGAGTTAGCAACATCGACAAACACACTCAGATTATTCACAACCACACAAGCAACTTGCTCATGACAAACTTATGACAAAAAGTATCTCATTAATGTGCAAGATAACAAGATAAACAAAGGCTATTGATGAACATCATTACATAGCCGTAATACTTCAGAAGAGAACATTTATGATCATTAATGAGCCAGACAAGTTCAGACAAGTTGAAGTGTGCAAGTGGTGACCGACCACTTGGGAGACGCACTGCCTACTTGCCCATTCACAAGGCAACGCGTGTGCTGGTGGCTCCAGATCAAGTTGGGAGAAAATCTGCAGTAGGGTGCGTCTATTATATTCGTAGAAGAATGAGTATACTACTCTTAGAGTCTACAACTCCTAGGTTGTTAGTTGGAATCTCAACTAACTTGTATAAATAGGTGCATTAATGTTCCTTATAAGACAAGCCCTGTACGAGAGAAAAAGATAGAGATAATTTGGCAAGTGTGGATTAGACTTAGGAGTGTGTGTAAGTGCTAGAGAGTTGGTGAGCTTGGGAGGACTGGGTTAGAGTATCAATACATTGGGTATTTGATAGGACGACAGGTCGGGGAACGGTCGGTGAACCGTAGGCCGATAGTCAAGAGAGGGTTGACGACTTTGGGGGTAAAGTCGAAACTGTCCCGGGAGTCCGTGTGTGGGGCAAGGGAGGTTGAGTGAATTTCGTGTGTGTAAATTCTCAATCAAAATGTGTTTTCCAGTTTAAAAGTTCTCTCGTCTATCAAGTTTTGTTAAGAGTCCACGATACGTCCACGACACGTCGGGGACGCATCAGAAGCGCTTGCGAGTTTCAATTGGTATCAGAGCAGGTCTCTTCTAGAAAGCTAACTACTTTGGAAGATGATCAAGATGTCTCATGCAAGCATTCTAGCAGCAGAAGAAGGTTCTGCACCGAATCGTCCACCACTCTTCAATGGAGACAACTACACTCACTGGAAGAACAAGATGGAGTTTCATATCAAGTCTAACGATCCAAGAATGTGGAGTGTGATAACACATGGAGAGTACACCTTCCGGAATCCTCAAGGACAAGACATATCTATCGACAGCATGGCGGATGAGCAAATCAAGAAGCTGGTATTCAACGCTCGAGTTGTAAGAATACTTCACTGTGCACTACTACCTGAGCAATACTCAAAGATTGCTTCAGCTAAAACAGCCCAAGAGATTTGGAAAACTCTTGAGGTCACCTATGAAGAGAATGATGAGATAAAAAAAGACTCGCATTGAGCTGCTACTCACTCACTGGGAGCTATTCAAGAAGGAAGAAATGGAGAGCATTTATGAAATGCATACAAGGTTCACTAAGCTGATCAACGAAATGTTGGTGCATGGAAGAACAATCTTTAACGAGGATCAAATTCGGAAGTTCCTCAGGTCTCTTCCTGCCTCCTTTGATAGCAAAGTCAATGCCATGCAAGAAGTACATGATCTCTCCCAGATGTCTCTGGCAGACATGCTAGGATCTCTAATGGCTTTCGAGTTAAAACTACAACACAGAAACTCGGAAAGCTCATCAAAAGATAGAGGAAAAGGCATAGCCCTTCAAGTAGCTGAAAATGAAAGGTCCGAGTCAGGAGATGACAATGATGAAATGGTCCTCTATGCTAAGAGGTACGTTCGAAAGTTCATAAGAAATAAAATGAGGAAAGGCAAGGAGTCCAAGGAGTCTGATGATCAGAGGAAGAGCAATGACAAGTGTTTTGGGTGTTCAAAACACGGACATCATATCAAAGGATGCCCTCAGTGATCACGAGAGGACAACGACAGGGTCAAGAAGCCTGTCCGACGATCTTTCAACAAAGGACCAAAGAAGGAAGCCTTCGTTGCCGTATGGGGAGATTCTGAACAGAGTGATGACAATCAAACCTCAGACAACGACACCTCAGAAGAGGAGAAGGCTCAACTATGCCTCGAAGATGTGTGCTTGATGGCACAAGGCAATGATGTCTCAGAATCTGAAGGAGAAGAAGAAGAACAACATAAGGTAAGCTATTCTAAACTTAGAAGGACAATTCAAAAGGCAGAACTTCTAGGACTTAGAAAGTTTTCTCTTATATTAGTTGATCACCTAGAGGCATTAGAAACTGAAAACGATGAACTTTTGGAAGAAAAATGAAACATTGAGAAATACCTTGGACAAAAACAAGGTAGATAATATCATGAGGGCACTCATGAAATTACAAAGAGATTATAGTGAAATTATCACCGTTCTTGAAAAGTTGAAGCATGAAAACAACCTGAAATCGATGAATTGATTGTTGCTCTTAACACTAAAGAAAAGAAACTAGCTACCATCAAAGAAAAATATTCTAAGATAGATGCTATTTCTAAGACACCCATGAGGAAAAGCCAACGACATGTCGGATGCCGGTCAGAGACTAGTCGTAGAGATGTCTGCTGCTTATGCAGACAACCCGATCATCATGAGTCCAGTTGCCATAAAATGAGTTTTATGAGGCATTGACAACTCAAGAAACTAGGAATGAAATGGGTAGTAAAAACGATCTTAGAATATTAAATGGTGGAAATGGGTCCAACTGTTCTATGGACCCTAACCCCACACCAGTAACATGTTAAGTGCAGAATCGAGTGAGAATGGACCCCTGCTGGTACATCGACAGTGGGCGCTCTAAACACATGACATGAGACAAGAAGAAGTTCTGCTCACTAGAGCCAGGAAGCCAAGGAACCATCTCCTTTGGCGACAACAAGAAAGGAAAAATCATCGGTGTAGGTAAGGTTGGTATTACATCTGACTATGTCATAGATAGTGTAAATCTAGTTCATGGTTTAAAATTCAACTTGCTTAGTGTTTCTCAAATTTGTTACAAATGGAATTTAGTTCACTTCTATCTTACACATTGTAGCATAGTAAGTCAGAACAATGGCAAAGAGTTGTTAAAGGGAAAAAGATGGAAAAATGTTTATGTAACAAGCTTAGAGGATATTGACAGTCCATATCTTCCATGCTTTACTGCTTCAATAGATGACTCTACTCTATGGCACATAAGACTAAGGCATGTTAGCACTTCTTTACTAAGAAAACTTGTCAAGAAACAGTTGGTAAGAGGTCTTCCAGAGATTAAAGAATCTGAGACCAATCTTTGTGATGCTTGTGTTAGAAGCAAACTGACCAAGACTTCTTTTAAATCAAAGAACTGAGTTAGTACATCTAAGCCACTTGAATTACTTCACATGGACTTATGTGGACCTATGAGAATCAAATTTTTGGAGGAAATTGGTATGTGTTTGTAATTGTTGATGATTACTCACGATTTTTGGACACTCTTTATTGCTTTTAAAGACGAAGTCTTTGAGAAATTTCAAGCCTTTGCAGGAAAAGTCCAAGTACAACTCAAGCTCAGGATCAAGACTCTTCGGTCTGATCATGGGTCAGAATTTGAGAATCAACAATTCATGGATATGTGTAAACAACATGGGATTAGTCATACATATTCAACACCAAGAACACCCCAACAAAATGGGGAAGTTGAGCGAAAGAACAGAACACTACAAGAGGTAGTCAGGGCCATGCTATTGGGGAGCAGTCTTCCTCAGGTCTTCTGGGCAGAAGCGGTGGCGACTGCATGCTACATCACAAATAGAACGCTCATATGACCGATCCTCAACAAAATTCCCTATGAGTTAATCAAGGGAAGAAGACCAAACATAAGTCACTTCAGGACATTTGGTTGCAAATGTTATGTCCACAACAATGAAAAAAGAAGTCCCTTGGAAAGTTTGATGCCAGAAGTGATGTGGCCATCTTCCTTGGATAATCTGAAAGAAGCCGAGCATACAAAGTATACAACAAAAGGACACTGTAGATGGACGAAAGTGTGCACGTAGTCTTTGATGAGGCTAACGTACACAAGGTCAAGGAATCTGATGAAGATAAATAAATTGGATTCAATCTAGCTAATCAAGATCACATATATAATCCCAAAGATGAATCACTGACTGAAGAAGAAAACTTGCCCGACAGGTCAATGACTGGTCAACAACCGGTCGACGAAGGAAACAATGATGTCGAGGATCCTCTCTCTCCATCAACCATTCATCAATCTCGTGCTTTGTACAAAAATCATCCATTGGAGAATATCATATCAGACATATCCAAAGGAACTCAGACAAGAGCAAAAACTTGAGATCTTCTAGCCTTCTCAACGATAGTTTCACCCATCGAACCTAAGAACGTCAAGGAAGCTCTCCGAGACTCAAACTGGATCAATGCAATGCAAGAAGAACTAAACCAGTTTAAAAGATGCAAAGTGTGGCATCTACTGCCTCGTCGTACTCATCAAGGAGTACTTGGCACAAAATGGGTCTTTAGAAACAAGCTAAATGAAATGGGAGAAGTTGTTAGGAACAAATCTCGTCTGGTAGCTGTAGGATATCATCAACAAGTGGGAATACACTTCCAAGAAACCTTCGCTCCAGTAGCAAGGATGGAATCTATCAGATTACTAATTGCATTTGCTGCACACAAGGAATCAAACTCTTCCAACTTGACATCAAGTGTGCCTTCCTAAATGGGTACATCAAAGAGGAAGTGTATGTTGAGCAACCTCCAGGTTTTGAGACACAGGATGGAAAAGACATGGTACTCAAACTTGACAAAGCTCTTTATGGGCTCAAACAAGCTCCAAGATTATGGTATGATCGCCTGTCCTCCTATCTATTGGAATACCACTTTAAAAGAGGTAAAGTAGACAAAACTCTATTTATTTACAACAACAAAAGGGATTTCCTAATTGTGCAAGTATATGTTGATGATATAATTTTGGAGCCTCTGATAAGAAATATTGCAAAAAGTTTGAAGCATTGATGAAAAAGGAATTTGAGATGAGTGATCTAGGAGAATTGAAGTTCTTCCTAGGACTTCAAGTCAAGCAGAATGATGAAGGGACCATCGTATCCCAAGAGAAGTATGTAAAAGACTTGCTGAAGAGATTTGGAATGGAGGGAAGTAAGACGTGTTAAGACAAGATCCTTTAGTTTTGATGATAGCAAACCTTGTGTTGTCTATCTAATGCGCTTGTCAAGATTCATGATTCAGATAGACAGGTGAATATGTGGCTTAGCATGTAAGGTTATAAGCACACTTAAGTCATGAGTGGCTTAGCATGCCAGGTTGCAAACACGCTGAATCCACGACATGTGCTCTACCAGTCGGGCACCTGTCAACGAGAGCTCCGGAGGACTTCTAGCAAGACACAGGCAGTCAAGAACCACACCACCACATATATCTTATATCATACATTAAACAAGGACCAAACGTAGTTAGAAACGTCTACAAACTCACTCAGATTATTCACAACCACACAAACAACTTGCTCATGACAAACACACGACAAAAGGTGTATCTCATTAATGTGCAAGATAACAAGATAAACAAAGGCTATTGATAAACATCATTACATAGCCGTAATACTTTAGAAGAGAGCATTTATGAGCATTAATGAGCTATACAAGTTCAGACAAGTTGGAGTGTGCAAGTGGTGACCGACCAACTTGGGAGACGCGCTGCTAACTTGCCCATTCACAAGGAAACGAGTGTGCTGGTGGCTCCAGATCAAGTTGAACGATAGTCTGCAGTAGGGTGCGGATATTATATTTGTAGAAGAATGAGTATTCCACTCTTAGAGTCTACAACTCCTAGGTTGTTAGTTGGCATCTCAACTAACTTGTATAAATAGGTGCATTAATGTTCCTTGTAACACAAGCCCTGTACGAGAGAAAAGATAGAAATAATCTGGGCAAGTGTGGATCAGACTTAGGAGTGTCCGTAAGTGCCAGAGAATTGGTGAGCTAGTGAGGACTGGGTTAGAGTATCAATACATTGGGTATTTGATAGGACGACAGGTCGGGGAACTGTTGGTGAACCGTAGGCCGATAGTCAGAGAGGGTTGACGACATTAGGGGTAAAGTTGAAACTAGCCCGGGAGTCTGTGTGTGGGGCAAGGGAGGTTGAGTGAATTTCGTGTGTGTAAATTCTCAATCAAAATGTGTTTTCCAGTTTAATTATTGCCTCTCATCTATCAAGTTTTATTGGAGTCCATGATACGGCCACAACACGTCGGGGATGCATCAGGAGCGCTTGCGGGTTTCAATTGGTATCAGAGCAGGTCTCTTCTAGAAAATAATTGCTTTGGAAGATGATCAAGATGTATTATGCAAGTATTCTAGCCGCAGAAGAAGGTTCTGCACCGAATCGACCACCACTCTTCAATGGAGACAACTACACTGACTGGAAGAACAAGATGGAGTTTCACATCAAGTGTGACGATCCAAGAATGTGGAGGGTGATAACACATGGAGAGTACACCTTCGAGAATCCTCAAGGACAAGACATATCTATCTACAACATGACAGATGAGCAAATCAAGAAGCTGGTATTCAACGCTTGAGCTGTAAGAATACTTCACTTTGCATTACTACCTGAGCAATACTCGGAGATTGCTTCAGCTAAAACAGCCCAAGAGATTTGGAAAACTCTTGAGGTCAACTATGAAGGGAATGATGAGATCAAAAAGACTCGCATTAAGCTGCTACTCACTCACTGGGAGCTATTCAAGAAGAAAGAAAAGGAGAGCATTTCTGAATTGCATACAAGGTTCACTAAGCTGATCAACGAAATGTTGGAGCTCGGAAGAACAATCTCAAACGAGGATCAAATTCAGAAATTCCTCAGGTCTCTTCCTACCTCCTTTGATAAAGTCAATGCCATGCAAGAAGTGCATGATCTCTCCAAGATGTCTCTACCAGACATGCTAGGATCTCTAACGAGGAAAGACAAGGAGTCCAAAGAGTCGGATGATCAGAGGAAAAGCAATGACAAATGTTTTGGGTGTTCAAAACACGGACATCATATCAAGGACTGCCCTCAGCGATCACAAGAGGACAACGACAGGGTCAAGAAGCCTGTCCGACGATCATTCAACAAAGGACCAAAGAAGGAAGCCTTCGTTGCCGCATGGGGAGATTCTAAACAGAGTGATGACAACCTAACCTCTGACAGCGACACCTTAGAAGAGGAGAAGGCTCACCTATGCCTTGAAGATGTGTGCTTGATGGCACAAGGCAATGATGTCTCAGAATCGGAAGGAGAAGAAGAACAACATAAGGTAAACTATTCTAAACTTAGAAGGAGAATTCAAAAGGCTAAACTTCTAGGACTTAGAAAGTTTTCTCTTATATTAGTTGATCGCCTAGAGACATTAAAAACTGAAAACGATGAACTTTTGGAAGAAAATGAAAAATTGAGAAAAACCTCGGACAAAAACAAGGTAGATAATCTCATGGCACTCATGAAATTACAAAGAGATTATAGCGAAATTCTCACCGCTCATGAAAAGTTGAAGTATGAAAAACAACCTGAAATCGATGAATTGATTGTTGCTCTTAACACTAAAGAAAAGGAACTAGCTACCATCAAATGAAAATATTCTAAGATAGATGTTGTTTCTAAGACACCCATGAGGAAAAGCCAACGACATGTCGGATGCCGGTCAGAGACTAGTCGTAGAGATGTTTGCAGCTTATGCAGACAACCCGATCATCATGAGTCCAGTTGCCATAAAACGAGTTTTATGAGGAATTGGCAACTCAAGAAACTAGGAATGAAATGGGTAGTAAAAAATGATCTTATAATATTAAATGGTGGAAATGGGTCCAACCGTTCTATAGACCCTAACCCCACACCAGTAACGTGTTAACTGCAGAATCGAGTGAGAATGGACCCCTGCTGGTACATCGACAGTGGGTGCTCTAAACACATGACAGGAGACAAGAAGAAGTTCTTCTCACTCGAACCAGGAAGCCAAGGAACCATTTCCTTTGGCGACAACAAGAAAGGAAAAATCATCGGTGTAGGTAAGGTTGGTATTACTTCTGACTATGTCATAGATAGTGTAAATCTAGTTCATGGTTTAAAATTCAACTTGCTTAGTGTTTCTCATATTAGTGACAAAGGGAATTCAGTTCACTTCTATCCTACACATTGTAGCATAGTAAGTCAGAACAATGGCAAAGAGTTGCTAAAGGGAAAAAGATGGAAAAATATTTATGTAACAAGCTTAGAGGATATTGACAGTCCAAATCTTCCTTGCTTGACTGCTTCAATAGATGACTCTACTCTATGGCACAAAAGACTAGGGCATGTTAGCACTTCCTTGTAAAGAAAACTTGTCAAGAAACAGTTGGTAAGAGGTCTTCCTGAGATTAATGAATTTGAGACCAATCTTTGTGATGCTTGTGTTAGAAGCAAACAGACCAAGGCTTCTTTTAAATCAAAGAAATCAGTTAGTACATTCAAACCACTTGAACTATTTCACATGGACTTATGTGGACCTATGAGAGTCAAAAGTTTTGAAGGAAATTGGTATATTTTTGTAATTGTTGATGATTACTCCTGATTTGTTTGGACACTCTTTATTGCTTCCAAAGACGAAGTCTTATAGAAATTTCAAGCCTTTGCAGGAAAAGTCCAAGTACAACTCAATCTCAAGATCAAGACTCTTCAGTCTGATCATGGGATAGAATTGAGAATCAACAATTCATGGATATGTGTAAACAACATCGAATTAGTCACACATATTAAGCAACAAGAACACCCCAACAGAATGGGGTAGTTGTGCGAAAAAACAGGACACTACAAGAGGTATCCAGGGCCATGCTGTTGGGGAGTAATCTTCCTCAAGTCTTCTAGGCAGAAGCGGTGGCGACTGCATGCTACATCACAAACAGAACGCTCATACGACCAATCCTCAACAAAACTCCCTATGAGTTAATCAAGGGAAGAAGACCAAACATAAGTCACTTCAGAACGTTTGGTTGCAAATGTTATGTCCACAACAATGAAAAGAGTCCCCTTGGAAAGTTTGATGCCAGAAGTGATGTGGCCATTTTCCTTGGATACTCTAAAAGAAGCCGGACATACAAAGTATACAACAAAAGGACAATGAAGGTGGAGGAAAGTGTGCACGTAGTCTTTGATGAAGCTGACATACACAAGGTCAAGGAATCTGATGATGATAAAGATCTTGAATTCAATCTAGCTGATCATGATCACCCCAAAGATGAATCACCGACTAAAGAAAACTTGTTCGACAGGTCAGCGACATGTCAACAACAGGTCATCGAAGGAAACAATGATGTCGAGGATCCTCTCTCTCCATCAACCGTTCATCAATGTCATGCTTTATACAAAAATCATCCATTGGAGAATATCATATCAGACATATCCAAAGGAACTCAGACAAGAGCTTAAACTCGAGATCTTCTAGCCTTCTCAACGACAGTCTCACTCATCGTGCCCAAGAACGTTAAGTAAGCTCTTCGAGACTCAGACTCGATCAATGCAATGTAAGAAGAACTAAACCAGTTCCAAAGATGTAAAGTCTGGCATCTTGTGCCTCGTCCTACTGATTAAGGAGTACTTGGCACAAAATGGGTCTTTAGAAACAAACTGAATGAAATGGGAGAAGTTGTCAGGAACAAAGCTCGTCTGGTAGCTCAAGGATATTGTCAACAAGAAGGAATAGACTTCCAAGAAACCTTCGCTCTAGTAGCAAGGATGGAATCTATCAGATTACTAATTGCTTTTGCTGCACACAAAGGAATCAAACTCGTCAAAAAGGAAGTGTATGTTGAGCAACCTCCAGGTTTTGAGACACAAGAAGGAAAAGACATGGTACTCAAACTTGATAAAGCTCTTTACGGGCTTAGACAAGCTCCAAGATCATGGTATGATCGCCTGTCCTCCTATCTATTGGAAAACCACTTTAAAAGAGGTAAAGTAGACAAAACTCTATTTGTTTACAACAACAAAAGAGATTTCCTAATTGTGCAAGTATATGTTGATGATATAATCTTTGGAGCCTCTGATGAGAAATATTGCAAAAAGTTCGAAGCATTGATGAAAAAGGAATTTGAGATGAGTGATCTGGGAGAATTGAAGTTCTTCCTAGGACTTCAAGTCAAGTAGATTGATGAAGGGACCATCATATCCCAAGAGAAGTACGAAAAATACTTGCTGAAGAGATTTGGAATGGTGGGATATAAGACATTTGACACACCAATGGCAGTTGGCACTAAGATGGGTATCATGACTGGTGACCGACCGGTCGACCAGTGATCTTACAGAGAGATGATAAGTTCTCTACTATATTTAACTGCTAGTAGACCTGACATCATGTATAGTGTTTGCTTATGTGCCAGGTTTCAAGCAGATGCAAGAGAAAGTCACCTCACAGCTGTAAAAAGGATCCTACGTTACTTAAAGGGAACCATGAATCTTGGTCTCTTTTATCCTAAGTTCAATAAGTGTAACGTTGTAGTATTTTCAGATGCAGACTATGGAGGATCTTTCACCGATAGAAAGAGCACTTCAGGGACAACATTCTTTGTTGGATCATGTCTTATTGCATGGGGATCAAAGAAATAACATAGTGTTGCAATCTTAACAACTGAATCGGAATATATTGTTGCTGCAAGCTGCTGTGCCCAACTCCTATGGCTTAAGCAACAAATTGGTGATTATGGTGCCAAAATAGGTACTTTACCAATTATATGTGATAATACAAGTGCCATCTCTATTTCCAAAAATCCTATGCATCATTCTCGTACCAAACATATTGACATTAGACATCATTTTCTTAGAGATTGTTGTGAAAAAGAATTAGTTGGTTTAAAGTATGTTTCTACTGAAAACCAACTAGCTGACATCTTTACTAAACCATTAAGTAGAGAAAGGTTTACTAAGATTGTTCATGATCTTGGTATGATATTCATTAATCATAGTTAAATTGTCTTTTATTTCCCACGATCGGTCAACGACATGTGAGCAACAACTATTATATTGTCGTTCAGTAGTCAACAATCAGTTTAATGCATAGAAAACATGTCAAACGACTACTTGATGCAGATTTGTCATTTTCCACAAAAGTGAGATTAGGTTAGAGGCAGTCCAACAGCTAGAAACGGAAAAACTTCTCAACGGATCACTGACAACCGTCACGACTGATGCCCGTTGTGAATAGTACCGTTAGGACATGTCAGCGAGTGGACGAGGAGCGGTCACTGACCCTTACTTGATATCTATAAAAGGGTGATGGGAGTTTTACTCCTGTCACACTATTGCCCTCACTCCCTCTAATCTCTCTAAGCAATCAAAGCATATTATCTTCTCTCTCACAAAATTTCCTGCGAGATTTAGAGCAAAATCCCATGCCTCACAGACGTTAAAGAACACCCGAGCAAAAGTATTAAATTCCAGTAGAAATCCTCTACACTGAAAATGGCCCCAAAGACTGCTCTACGTTCAGAAGCTAAAGAAATCTTCACAGAAGCTTCAACACAACAAGTGCCAGACATCCAGCAGACAGAATCTCCAACTCAACTGACAAAGGAGGAGGAGAACGAGCTTACGGTCAGAGTAATCCAAGAAGGGAACCTTCTCGCCAGTGAGGTAGAGTAAATAAAGTCCCACATTCCTAAAACCTACCACCTCATCACATCCGACACTTTCAAACCCACCATCATTCCTGATCCTGCTCCCACACAAGAACTTAAAATGTCTTCTCCTGCACCCTCACTTAAAACCTCCAAAAACATCACAAAGAAATCAAAAGCCAAACAATCAAAGTCCAAAGGCCATTCAACCCCTACCACCAGTCGTGTAACTCGCGCATCTAGGTGCGCCCAGAAATAGATAGCTCCACAAAAATCACACTCAACACCAGAGAAAATAACACGTCGATTACATTTCACCGTGGAAGACGAAGCCTCTCCATTAGATATCGTCAAAGAGGTAGTTCAAACATTGGAGGAAGAGGAGGTTCAAAGTGATGAACCATCTCAGAAGGAAGCCTCAGTAAAAGAGAAAGGTCAGGAGGAAGGTGTAACCGCACCTGACTCTGAAGAGGAGGCAAATCTCATAGCCGCCTTCGGAGAACCAGTCGACGACAGGTCTCCAACACCTCAGTGACAACATACACATGGTGATAGTGACATGTAATAGTCATCACCCATTATTTACACGCTCAAGGAGCGTGCTCACTTGGAGAAAGCAAAAGGAAAAAGGAAGATGGGCGCTTCCTCTAACATCAAGGAGGTCGAGGAGATTGCTCACGCCGAAAAATCACCTGCCAAGTCCCAACCTCCACCGTCCCAGTAACGACTAAAAAGGCTCGAAGAACTAAAGCCTCCATTGATCAAGGCTGAGAACGTCAACGACCGCTCCTGTCCTGTCTTACCAAAGATGTTGGACATAGAGTGGATGAAGAAGATGGGTCTAGGAGAGATCATCGAGCTATTGGAGTTCCAAGGATGGCTAGAATTCTTCTAGAAGCATATTCCTATCTACACCGAGTTGCTCAAGGAGCAATATGAGATATCTTGGACCACTCCAAAGCAATGAAGATGACGACTACCTCAACTCAACCTTCCAAACTGCTCAAGTCACTATCTCCAAGTCTAGGATTTACAAGACCTTCAACCTCAAGCCAGAAGGTCTGATCATCCCGAAGGATACAACCTGGCATGACTTAGGACACCAAGGAGGAAAGATGGTCAACCTGCTCAACAAAGGAGCAACAATGAAAAACTTCAATGTTGTAGACATGTCTATCTCCGACAGAGTCCTCTTCAACTTGGTCACCCACAACATCACCCGAAGGAACCAGCGCACCCACATTGTCAATGCACGGGATGCAAGGCTGTTGTTCGCACTCAAGACCAAGGAAAAAATAGATCTGCCTGCCATGATTCTCCTCACTCTATATAAGAGTCATCAAGTAAACCAAGGTCTAGTGCACGGGGGAGTGGTCACCGCGGCACTTGAAGAAAGTGGAGTGGACACCGAAAGGTTTCACGAGTGCGCGCGCACCGCTCAGGACTGCATCTGCGGCGAGATGCTATCCAAGACGGGGATAAAGACTAAGGGAGATAAGCTTGTGGCTGTCCAGAAGCCCACGAAGAGTGAAGATGCAAGAACAGAACCTAGACCGACGACAAGAGCTTCAGGAATCAAAAGGAGGGGAAGTCTCTCACCGGTCCACGACAGGTCGGGGACCAGTCTGGATACTTCAACTCGGGACATTCTTCAGCGTGTAAGAGTTACTCTTACCGCTGTGCAGGCTATCTCCAATGAACCTAGTGTCCATCACATGGTTCTAGGAGTGATAGATTTATAGATTCCCACATAGCCTGAGCGTTCCTTGTTTCCTAGAGACTCGAGTGAGACCGTGAGAGTTAGAGTTAGGACTAGATTTTATTCTTCTCCATTACAATTTTATACTTGTCTTTGACTATCTATTTCACAGTACCTTTTGGATATCAATGAAAATGCAACTGATTTTTGTTACTTGAATGCTTATGATGGGTACAATATAATTTATTATCTTGGCTGCTTCTTCCTTGATTAAAAATTATAAAATGATCTAAGATATTAGTCCCATCCATTCCACTAATCCAGACTCTGACCTTGACACCTAAAAAGCCTACAAACATAGCCCACAAGACGTAGCACCTCATTAAATGCCACTCACCGATCAGTCGTTGAGCATATCCAAAGTGTCTATAAAACGTGCTCACTCTTTTTACCACTCACAATCATCTCACACAATGGCTCAATACCCACAAAGCTCATCCAGCTCGAATGAGCAAACCATTCTATCCACCATTCGCAAGTTTATGACCACCAAACACCCAAATAAATACGTCACCCAAAGCTATGTCCAACCAGACTCCAACTCCCTTACAGCTTGGTCAATCACCTCAAGTATCACTCTATCACAATCACGTTCTCCACACTGCATGGAGTTCTCCATAGATTCTGATGAGTCTGACCTTTCTACCACAGCTGAATCACCTTTGATCAACACAACCGAAGCCAAATCTTCTTGGATCAGAGCCAGTTTTTCAGAAGAAGAGCCTACTTGCTTAGAGGATTATGAATGGGATACCCAACTACGTCACTCCATCTAGATGATCTTGATCATATTTTATAGTTTGTAATCTATGGAATGTCATGGCCTTTACAACATCTTACGTTTTGTAGTTGCTGCCTATTTTGTTGTATGGCAAAAGGGGAAAGAAAAGTATATGTACTAGTGAGAGTACCTGTGAGACTATGTCTATCGTCATTGTATTATGTATCATCTGAATGAAACCTTATCTATGGTATAACATAAAAGTTGTCACTTATGCATAAAAGCTGTCACTTATGCTATCATTGCTATCATTTGTTCAAATTCTTTCATTCTTAAAAACCCTTAATAAACTTAGGGGGGATCCTTCTTAGGAGGAATCTCTCAATTTTCGATTGACAAGTTGAAATACCCTAAACCTTGGTATGTAGTTTAAATATTAAACCATGGTATGTAAAGGCTAAAAAGTGCCTTAGAAACATCAGTGAACAATTTAAACCATAGTAAATGCAATAAAACGCTAAGATACAGTTTGAGCAAAAACATGCTCTAAGCTATGAGTGAACTTGGTTAGGACCCAAAGAGCCTACCAAGACTTAATAATATTCAATTATGATTTAATAGGGCTAATTAAGTCCTTAGGAAACCTTGGTAGACATTGGAACCAAACAAAACACAAATAAGTACCTTAAAGTCAATAGGAGCTAAAATGTGCTCTAAGCTTGGGATAAATGTGTATAAGACCTAATGGTCATACCTATATCT
The DNA here is from genome assembly GCA_023374045.1 of Limonium bicolor. Lineage (NCBI taxonomy): Eukaryota > Viridiplantae > Streptophyta > Magnoliopsida > Caryophyllales > Plumbaginaceae > Limonium > Limonium bicolor. Next base: position 45,732,426 of record CM041778.1, read on the forward strand.
TATAAATATGTTAATGAACATATTAAATCAGTTACCAAAGAAAACCAAGCTTGAAAACAAGTTAAAACACAAAATGTGCTTTAAGGAGTCTTAAAGCACGTTTTTGAAAAATTGTCTTGTAAATGAGTTTTGAATGGCTAAATGTCCATCATTACTCTTTAATTAACATGTGTACTATATAGTATCACATTTGGAAGTCTATATCAATGGGAAATCAAAAATTTCACTTCTATGTGCCTTGTTTTTGTGAATAGTGATTTTTATAAGCTAGTTTGTAACATATGTGGTTATAAGTAAGTTAATTGGTCAACAAAGACCAAAACACCCTTCTAATTATATGGGGGCCGGTTTTATTATGTGGTGACTCACCACCATGAGCTAGTAAAAATTAAAGAAAGAAGGAAAAGTAAGTGAAAAGTAGAAGTTACCTTTATAACATGTAAATATCTTCCAAAAGCAATTCCAATCTTCATTCTTTCTTTCCCACTCACACCCACCGTAGCCTTCTTCATCTTCTCCCAAACTCCATCAGTTTTGCTACAGCAAACCATACCATTCTCCATCTTCTTTCACTTGTAACTTCTAGCTCCATGATCCAAATTTAATTTCAAGACCACCTTTCTTCTAGTTAGACCAAGCTCTACATTTCTACCTTTTCAAATCTTCAAGAACTCAATTTTGGTGCCATGGAGATTCACCATTGAAGGAGCTTGAGCTCACCTTTTCACATATTCTTGATCTCCTTTGCTTCTAGGTAAGGAATCTCAAAGAAAAATCAAGTTTCCTCCATGTTTTGTTAGTGACCGAAAATACTCATTGATGGAGCTCTTTGTGTGACTTTGTTCTAGCTTCATTCCAATCTCCTATGGACTAGGTGGAGTCCTCTCTTCATAGATATTCAAACCCTCTTCAAAGATCAAGGTAAAACAACTACATTAATGTTTTTGAAATAATGTAAACCTAGGGTTTACAATGAGATGAAGCATAAAGCTTATATACTCATTTCAATGTTGGTATATTGTTTAGTAGTTGACAAGGAATGAAATGCCTTACCGGTTTTAAGAGGAAACAAGAAAGAAGTTTGAGTGGAAAAGAGGTAAATATACTAACCTAATGTGGTTTAATGCCTTAGGAGAAATGAGCTTATAATGCTTGCTAAAACTACCTAAAGAGCAAATGGTGAATGACTTAGTAAGGTGTTCTCAAGGAGACTAGTAAAAGAACATATGTCTTGGTGTGTGTAATGGCAGGTCAAAGGCTTATATATTGTGGAAATTCAGTGTTTATGGTTTAAGCAACTTAAGGGCCTAAGAGCCATGTTATTTAAGGGCCTAAGTGCCAAGCAATTTAAGTTATGCACTATATTGTGATGTAGTGCTAAGTGTGTGAAGTTTGTATATAAAAATGTGTTTGATGGATTTTAGGGTGCTTGAATGAAATAAGGTAAAAACCTAAGTGTTTGGATGTGAGTATATACAAGAGAAGCTATGGCCAAATTTGGGAAATGTGTAAGAAGTTCTAAGTGTTTTAAGTAAGTTTTGGTGACCTAGGAAGTTGTTTAAGGTTTAGGTAATGTTGATGAATAAGGAGGGAATGATGTTTAGGTAAGGTTTTGAGAAAGGAATTCGAGAAGGTGTGAAAAAGAAGATTTGTTTTGTAAGAGAAGATGCTTGGGAGATGATGTTGTGATGGTGAGAAAACATTTTGGTATGGTGGTCATTTAGGTGAAACACCCCTTAGGAAACCAAATGTAAATGCTACAAGTGTTATGAGATTTTGGGTGGAAATTGAGTAACAAGTCAAACATGGAATTAGGAGTGTTTAAGATGATATTTAGACATTAGAATATACCTAGGAACATTTGGTAAAGTTATACAATTAATGGAGGTGGAGAACTAAGGTAACAACATTTGAAAAATGACATTTTATCAATTCTGTAGGTTTGGTCCGGGACCTAGGTTATGGTTAAAGTTCCAGACCAGGGGTGTAAAATAGGCCGAGAGTCACATAAGGATGTGGTCCGGGACTTAGGCCTTGTATAAGGTCCCGGACCACCCCATTTTAAAAGGCCGAGACTTGAGTTAGCATATGGTCCGGGACTTAAGAAGAGGACCAAGTCCCGGACCACTATAAAAACATTGTTTTAGGTAATTAAAAGATGTCTAATGATGGGGATTGATGGATAATGATGTTATAAGGTTGTGTAGGACATGTTAGGTGAGTTATAGTCACAATTTGGTGGGTGAAAAGTTGAAGTAAAATGAAAGAGTGAAACATGTTAAAAATGTAAAGTTATTTAACCAAGTTAACGGGGAAAAGTTATAAGCATTAGACTTTAAACAAACATGTTACCCCAATGTTAATAAAAGTACATGTAATGTTGTCAGTTGTTCGAGAATTGCTCGAGGAACATAAGTGGACGTGGTAAAGTGGACTCCGGTGACAGGTATGGTTTTCTTGCAACCTGTGTCCTACCGGATTACACCGGCTTGTATGCCAATATGTTTTTCTGAGTGTTTGCCACCTTGTAAGATTAAAACATGTAATGAGTTTATAGTAATTCATTTATGTGGCGAATTTGGCCTCCGATACCATTTAACCTCAAATATGTGTTAAACCTTAGCTAATCAAATCTAGGAACACATGAGTGATCGGTATTCGGAGTTAACGGCCCAAACCTTAGGAACGTTCTAACCACGGCTATGTGTGAGTTAGATGGATATTGTTGTTGTATGCAAGTGTGTGAACCTCCCTTGTGTGCTTAACTCGGTTATGATACCGTATGGTGTGTGGATGTGGTAGGCTCCATAATGGATCTCTAACTACTTATTTATAAGTATATATGTACTAATGGGGGGTGAGGAGTCGGTCATGTTCCGGCCACGCGTGTGATGGACGGGAGTCGATGTCATATCCGGTTCGGCTCTCTTGGTGTATGTATAGGTTGTATTCCAATTTGGTTCTACCTTCCCTTAGCTTATCCAAAGCTAATTACTGACTCACGTCGGGCCACAGGGGCATACGAATGTTATTTCGGTGTGCTTGGGATTACTATATCCGACACACCTTGGGTTTAAGTTAACCGTTCGATATAACTGGACGGTAACGAGGTTGGTAACGAGCTTAGCATGAGATTGGCATTAATCTCTAGGCTCACTATGTACTAACTATGGTGGAAGGTTCCTTGTGTGAACCGACCTTATGGTGTTTTGTGTTGTTATTGTGCTAGGCAATTTCCCTTGCTATGCTATGATATGTATACGTTAGGTGTTTAAAATGAATGCGATGTTATCATGTGTACGCCGAAACAAGAAAGGTTTTGTTATGTTTTGTTATGTGAGGAATGAGATATGTTGTAGGATATGGAGTGTGTAGATCATGGAAATGAATCCCAGTTTGTGACAAGAGGCGTTTAAGGATAACCCGATTAATGGGTACGTGTCGTTCATTAAAGAAGTAGCTCCGTTTTAGAGGAGAGCCACTCTAGGGTTAAAGGAATCATTGGATGATTTGTTAAGTGTGGATGTGTTGGATATATGTTGAGCCCTATTGTTGGGTGTATGCAAAGTGTTGTGTGTTTATGGTTTGTATGCATGATTTAAATATAATCAACTGCATGCTAAGACGACAATTAGTTGTGCGTGGCCCGGTAGCATGTGGGCTGCGGGATTACCATACCAGCAAAGGTGCTGAGCCCCTTGGGGGCCACCCTTTCTCTCCTTTTCTATTTCAGGTACAAGGAGCTGGAAGCCGTTCGAGAGTAGGACGGGGTAGATGTTTGTACATGGGTAGCCATTTAAATGGCGTAAGCATTGTAGGCGTAGTAAGACCGAAATTGTTATCGGCATTAGTTTGTAAATCCTCGGTACGGTTGGAATGTCTAAAGTATATGGGTTGTTGTTAAGGGAAGTAAATGTCACGTTTAGTTGCTCGGGAATTTAGCCCATCAGACCGATACAAAGTACATGTATTAGCCTTGTTAGCCACGTGGGTGGTTAACGGCGTGTAACACCATTGAAATAAGTAATGTGATGAGTTGAATTTTCCGCTGCAGTTTGTTGTTATGTGTACGGTGGTAGTTGGGGTGTTACAAAAAGTGGTATCAGAGCGAAGTATCGCTCTGATGACTGAATTACCGAGCTTAGGAAGTACCGAGTTAGGATTTAAGTACTTTGGGTTAAGGGTTGAGTGATAGCGTGAGAGATACGCTAGATAGGAACTACCAGTGAATACTGGAAACCTACAGTATCCTTCCCGCCCTCCACAATCCCTATTTTATAACTTGGGAAACAACGCCAGAGAGATGAAAGTCCTCTCTTACTCGGGAATACCCGATCTGGCTGTTAGTAAGTACCTTTAAGGGTACGGAGAACCTGTCATACGGTAGATCCCGAAAACTGGGAATCCCGGAGACGGTCTCCATCTGAACAACATTAACCGCATTTAATAGCGAAGAATGAAGGATTTTGTGTATAGGAGAATAGAATTTCCGGCAACCTGGGTCGACATGCTAAGCAGTCGAGAATAACCAACTTGCAACGCACCAACCGTGCAACAGGCAAGAAATGGATCAATAAAACCCGAGACGAGTGTCTACGGGACCACAGTTGATAAATAATACACCAACGGTATACCAACCGACAAAGGAACTACAACGTAGCGCCCAAACAAGAGACAAGTCTCAGCAACCACGACGATGCGTGGAACGGGCTACCAAGAAGAAACAATGCAAAAATAGGGATTCCTAGAATGGAAAACACCCTACTTAATGATTATCATGTGAAGACAGTGAAAAGTCACCTAGAAGAGTATTTATCAGGGCAGTAAGATCAGTGAGGGCCAACAAGGCCACTGATGAAAATATGGGTAAAAACAATACCACAATCGGTATGTGTTAAACCAATAGCCAGTTAGCATGGCGCACTTGCCATAACAAGTGTTGCTATAACAGGGCTGTTCGGGAAATTTATAACCACTACAAGTACTTGGTAAAGTACTAGAAAGTTAAATGTGATCGTCATAACAGTGGAAGGGCCTGTTAGCCTAACCTCTGTAATTGGAAGTACACTAGTCAGCAAGAAGCTAGACTTGGCTAAGGTATGAAGATGTTGTGAAACCATGAAAATTTTCTTTCAAACCCAAATTTATTCAAACCCTTTTCTTTTCAAAACCAGATTTTCTTTCAAACCAACACTTCTTTCCAACCTTCTTTTAAACCAAACCAGTGAAACCAGGGGCAGTTGACAAAGATACAACAGTGGATAAACTTTCCTCGATTAAGTTCGGGAAGCAAGGAATGAATATTGTCATGGGACAATATAAGGGAGTTGACAACAGAATACTTCACCTAGGCGTGTGACGGACACTACGAGTGTACCAACTGAATTGTGGGACGACCGCACCCCGATAGGAGCTTGTGGGCCTGACAGACCTACTTATAGGTTAGTTGGGTAAGTAGTAATGTATCAGTATGATACCCCATATATGTATACGAGTAGAGTCCAGAACACGGGAAGTAGTCGACTCCGTTCTACGGTCAACAGTGTAAGTCAAACAAGAGCTAAGGATTACCATGAATGGTTGAAGTAAAGGAACCCAGCTAAATTAAAGAAACTGAAGGAATCAGTGAATTTGTGCAATGAAATATTTAAGATACAGGAGGTGCGAAGTACACCGACTGTTATATAAAGACATTGGAGAAGGCGTAGTTTACTGAAAGTACCCATAAGTGCAAGCCAAATGTAATGGCATATTTTGATAACACTCAGGAGCAATCCTTGAGGGGTATTTGGATTAAACATTGTTGGATGAAGTAATATAATTGAAACGCAAGAGTTGAAACAAATACTCGGATTAAACGCTGAAGATAACCTACTCAACAGTAAGACCCTAAGTTGCCAAAGAGACAACTTGGAAGGAATCGTGACGGTAAGGCTTATAAGCCACAACAACCTGTGTTATGTACATAATTTGATCAGTTGCAGAAGTATATGTTATACAAGTAATAGAGCGGAGAACGAACCACTGCTTTAAGAGTGGGGATACCTCTCGATATTGTGAAACCGCGAGAGCGGTAGTTGTGTGGACCAAGTTCAAGAAATATGTGGAGGATGGACCACGTTGTTATTACCCCAGGATGATTTGAATAAAATAATACGAAAAAAAGTGCTCGTACCAGTTGTGTACACAGGAAGAGTAATAAGACTGATAGCAATCACCATAGGTGTGTGAAGCCAAATGTGTAGCAAACAACGCTCAAGAAACATAAAGGCTCAAGAAAAAAAATAGTAGTATATTCAAAAAAATCAGCCAAATAAGTGGCCAGATAAACCCAGCGTAATAGCGGAAGCTAATATAATAGCGGATGCAGTATAAGTTGACGTTGTATAATGAGTAAGGATACGGTGCGCAATAAGCGACCGTTGTGTGAGTATTGTTAAATGATAAAATGGGGAGTGAGCAGAGTTATGAGTTAAACCCAGTGGAGGCACAACAGTAAATGATAGCAAACGAACCGAGCAGTAAGCCGGTGACAAGTATAATGTGATAAGAATTTCGGTAAAACACAGTGTAAATTCCTATCGCAATCGCATGAGAGATTTACTGTCAAGAGTTTACGCCTCTGCACTCTGTATGACTGAGTGTTTTGGTATTGCACTTGCGCAGTAATGATCAAGTGGGATAGCTAGGAATCAGAAGCATGGTAATTGTGGAGGAATAATGTCATAATGCCTGATGCATAGGTAATGCAAGGCCGCAGGAATGAAAGAATACATGTACAAAACCAAAGGTGGAGACATGATTAACAGTAAGTGACTACAGTAACACTAAATACCAAATGTCAGTATGAGATATACCCCAGGTGTGAGAAATAACTGAGAGAGCACTACACATTAGGTAGTAGCTCAATCTCAACCGACAGTAAGTCGGTAGAAGCAAGTCAATCATTGTGAATTACATAGTAGTTTACGCTGTAAGCTATTGGAGAAGTGGATGGAAAATTGTGAAACTCACCGAATTCGCTCAGGGTAAGAGATACCATGCGTCGGTTGAGAAACCATTCTTCCCAAGATAAGGGTAATACATTGGAGATGTACAATACAGTAACAGTAACGAATGGGGCAACTAGCCCTATAATTATCAGAATGGCGCAGCAGAGGCCAGTGAGCCCATGCATCAAATGCCGAATATACATGGTGAATATGAATGGATGGCTAGTCATCAATGCCTAGAAGCCTCATAGGCCAGGACCGAAACCGGTTATGAGTTACAACTCCAATGCGAATTCTTGGTTTAGGGACTAAACCACCAATATGGTTAAGATCCTCTAATCAGAATCCATTGTGTAATAGACCGCGTGGAAGTCAAAACACTTCATGACGGCAGAACATTTTAAGCCAAGGTTTAGTGATTGATTACGTGGGCGTAATCCCTTTTAAGGGGGGTAGAGCGCAAAACCACTTAGTGTGTTTTACCGTACAAGTGTACGTGAACGGGGTTGTGCATAGCACAAAATGATTTGTTATGATGGTTGGCGCGTGTGTTATATAAACATACGCATTTATTTGTGGTTAAATTGTGGTAATTGCGCACAGAAGATGCGAATACCATTGTGGGAAGTGTGTTTATTTTGTTAACAGTGGTGTGTGAGAGTATAAGTGGAAGGGAGTAAAGAAACTCCCGGGGAACTAAAACCCCGACGGTGTATAAATGTAAACCATGTATTGTATTTTGATAAAATATATATGTACATATATACTATATAGTGATTCATGAAAGAATACGAAACTGACATAGAACCTAGTGAGAATAAGATTCCTTAGGCAACAGGATTAAAGTGAGTGGAGGTAACTGATAGACGGAGTTCTAACCTTTGGAGATGTTATGACCATGATTAGAATGATTTAAAAGATAGAAAATTGGAAATGAGTGATTTATTTGATGCTTGAAAGTGAAGTGGGAAGTGGAACTTGATTTGCATGTGATCAAGGGAAGCCGAACACAAATTGGAGTGGAAGGATAGTTCTACACTGATGCTGATCACATCAGGGTTGGATGATTCTTGAAGCTCCCTATAAGTGGTCACAAATAACCACGCTAATAAAAGAAGCAAAGAGCTTAAGTTGGACTTGGAGTTGTGTGTGTTTTCAAAAGGATTTTCAATTGGTATTTATAAAACGTTGATAGATACTTTACATAATTAAAGTCTTCTTACTTAACCCCACAAGGAAAAAATTTTAAACTTAAGTGATTGTTTTGATCCCCCAAGGACACGGGGACGGAAGGTGTCCATCGCGACCGGGTTCTGCGGGATCACAGTGTATATCAAAGATATTTTTGATTGTTATACATGCTATGACATGTTGTTTGGTATGTGTAATAAATGTTATTTTGACCTCGAGTTCTAATAGTGTATGCTATCAAGACCTATGAGTCTAAATGTGTTGTGTTACATAGAACTATGTGTCTAAAGACTGTTGTGTTATCGGGACCTATGTGTCTAAATGTTGATATGTTACCCAAGACCAGTGAGTCAAAGGGGTTGTTATGTATGTGTAAGTGTTGTTAAGATACCCGGACCATAGAGTCCGAGGTTATCATGTGAATATGTTATGTTATGTATGGGTGTGAATGTGTTGCCCGGACCATTAAGTCCGAGGTCGTGATGTAAAGTGTGTTTGGTGATGGAAGTTTTATTCCTATAAGTAATCCCCGTATTCTAATCCAAGATGTGTGGGAAGTGTAAACTTCGAGGACGAAGTTCTTTTAAGGGGGGTAGATTGAAATACCCTAAACCTTGGTATGTAGTTTAAATATTAAACCATGGTATGTAAAGGCTAAAAAGTGCCTTAGAAACATCAGTGAACAATTTAAACCATAGTAAATGCAATAAAACACTAAGATACAGTTTGAGCAAAAACATGCTCTAAGCTATGAGTGAACTTGGTTAGGATCCAAAGAGCCTACCAAGACTTAATAATATTCAATTATGATTTAATAGGGCTAATTAAGTCCTTAGGAAACCTTGGTAGACATTGGAACCAAACAAAACACAAATAAGTACCTTAAAGTCAATAAGAGCTAAAATGTGCTCTAAGCTTGGGATAAATGTGTATAAGACCTAATGGTCATACCTATATCTTATAAATATGTTAATGAACATATTAAATCAGTTACCAAAGAAAACCAAGCTTGAAAACAAGTTAAAACACAAAATGTGCTTTAAGGAGTCTTAAAGCACGTTTTTGAAAAATTGTCTTGTAAATGAGTTTCGAATGGCTAAATGTCCATCATTACTCTTTAATTAACATGTGTACTATATAGTATCACATTTGGAAGTCTATATCAATGGGAAATCAAAAATTTCACTTCTATGTGCCTTGTTTTTATGAATAGTGATTTTTATAAGCTAGTTTGTAACATATGTGGTTATAAGTAAGTTAATTGGTCAACAAAGACCAAAACACCCTTCTAATTATATGGGGGCCGGTTTTATTATGTGGTGACTCACCACCATGAGCTAGTAAAAATTAAAGAAAGAAGGAAAAGTAAGTGAAAAGTAGAAGTTACCTTTATAACATGTAAATATCTTCCAAAAGCAATTCCAATCTTCATTCTTTCTTTCCCACTCACACCCACCGTAGCCTTCTTCATCTTCTCCCAAACTCCATCGGTTTTGCTACAGCAAACCATACCATTCTCCATCTTCTTTCACTTGTAACTTCTAGCTCCATGATCCAAATTTAATTTCAAGACCACCTTTCTTCTAGTTAGACCAAGCTCTACATTTCTACCTTTTCAAATCTTCAAGAACTCAATTTTGGTGCCATGGAGATTCACCATTGAAGGAGCTTGAGCTCACCTTTTCACATATTCTTGATCTCCTTTGCTTCTAGGTAAGGAATCTCAAAGAAAAATCAAGTTTCCTCCATGTTTTGTTAGTGACCGAAAATACTCATTGATGGAGCTCTTTGTGTGACTTTGTTCTAGCTTCATTCCAATATCTTATGGACTAGGTGGAGTCCTCTCTTCATAGATATTCAAACCCTCTTCAAAGATCAAGGTAAAACAACTACATTAATGTTTTTGAAATAATGTAAACCTAGGCTTTACAATGAGATGAAGCATAAAGCTTATATACTCATTTCAATGTTGGTATATTGTTTAGTAGTTGACAAGGAATGAAATGCCTTACCGGTTTTAAGAGGAAACAAGAAAGAAGTTTGAGTGGAAAAGAGGTAAATATACTAACCTAAAGTGGTTTAATGCCTTAGGAGAAATGAGCTTATAATGCTTGCTAAAACTACCTAAAGAGCAAATGGTGAATGACTTAGTAAGGTGTTCTCAAGGAGACTAGTAAAAGAACATATGTCTTGGTGTGTGTAATTGCAGGTCAAAGGCTTATATATTGTGGAAATTCAGTGTTTATGGTTTAAGCAACTTAAGGGCCTAAGAGCCATGTTATTTAAGGGCCTAAGTGCCAAGCAATTTAAGTTATGCACTATATTGTGATGATGTAGTGCTAAATGTGTGAAGTTTGTATATAAAAATGTGTTTGATGGATTTTAGGGTGCTTGAATGAAATAAGGTAAAAACCTAAGTGTTTGGATGTGAGTATATACAAGAGAAGCTATGGCCAAATTTGGGAAATGTGTAAGAAGTTCTAAGTGTTTTAAGTAAGTTTTGGTGACCTAGGAAGTTGTTTAAGGTTAAGGTAATGTTGATGAATAAGGAGGGAATGATGTTTAGGTAAGGTTTTGAGAAAGGAATTCGAGAAGGTGTGAAAAAGAAGATTTGTTTTGTAAGAGAAGATGCTTGGGAGATGATGTTGTGATGGTGAGAAAACATTTTGGTATGGTGGTCATTTAGGTGAAACACCCCTTAGGAAACCAAATGTAAATGCTACAAGTGTTATGAGATTTTGGGTGGAAATTGAGTAACAAGTCAAACATGGAATTAGGAGTGTTTAAGATATATTTAGACATTAGAATATACCTAGGAACATTTGGTAAAGTTATACAATTAATGGAGGTGGAGAACTAAGGTAACAACATTTGAAAAATGACATTTTATCAATTCTGTAGGTTTGGTCCGGGACCTAGGTTATGGTTAAAGTTCCGGACCAGGGGTGTAAAATAGGCCGAGAGTCACATAAGGATGTGGTCCGGAACTTAGGCCTTGTATAAGGTCCCGGACCACCCCATTTTAAAAGGCCGAGACTTGAGTTAGCATATGGTCCGGGACTTAAGAAGAGGACCAAGTCCCGGACCACTATAAAAACATTGTTTTAGGTTATTAAAAGATGTCTAATGATGGGGATTGATGGATAATGATGTTATAAGGTTGTGTGGGACATGTTAGGTGAGTTATAGTCACAATTTGGTGGGTGAAAAGTTGAAGTAAAATGAAAGAGTGAAACATGTTAAAAATGTAAAGTTATTTAACCAAGTTAACGGGGAAAAGTTATAAGCATTAGACTTTAAACAAACATGTTACCCCAATGTTAATAAAAGTACATGTAATGTTGTCAGTTGTTCGAGAATTGCTCGAGGAACATAAGTGGACGTGGTAAAGTGGACTCCGGTGACAGGTATGGTTTTCTTGCAACCTGTGTCCTACCGGATTACACCGGCTTGTATGCCAATATGTTTTTCTGAGTGTTTGCCACCTTGTAAGATTAAAACATGTAATGAGTTTATAGTAATTCATTTATGTGGCGAATTTGGCCTCCGATACCATTTAACCTCAAATATGTGTTAAACCTTAGCTAATCAAATCTAGGAACACATGAGTGATCGGTATTCAGAGTTAACGGCCCAAACCTTGGGAACGTTCTAACCACGACTATGTGTGAGTTAGATGGATATTGTTATTGTATGCAAGTGTGTGAACCTCCCTTGTGTGCTTAACTCGGTTATGATACCGTATGGTGTGTGGATGTGGTAGGCTCCATAATGGATCTCTAACTACTTATTTATAAGTATATATGTACTAATGGGGGGTGAGGAGTCCGGTCATGTTCCGGCCACGCGTGTGATGGACGGGAGTCAATGTCATATCCGGTTCGGCTCTCTTGGTGTATGTATAGGTTGTATTCCAATTTGGTTTCTACCTTCCCTTAGCTTATCCAAAGCTAATTACTGACTCACGTCGGGCCACAGGGGCATACGAATGTTATTTCGGTGTGCTTGGGATTACTATATCCGACACACCTTGGGTTTAAGTTAACCGTTCGATATAACTGGACGGTAACGAGGTTGGTAACGAGCTTAGCATGAGATTGGCATTAATCTCTAGGCTTACTATGTATACTAACTATGGTGGAAGGTTCCTTGTGTGAACCGACCTTATGGTGTTTTGTGTTGTTATTGTGCTAGGCAATTTCCCTTGCTATGCTATGATATGTATACGTTAGGTGTTTAAAATGAATGCGATGTTATCATGTGTACGCCGAAACAAGAAAGGTTTTGTTATGTTTTGTGTAGGAATGAGATATGTTGTAGGATATGGAGTGTGTGGATCATGGAAATGAATCCCAGTTTGTGACAAGAGGCGTTTAAGGATAACCCGATTAATGGGTATGTGTCGTTCATTAAGGAAGTAGCTCCGTTTTAGAGGAGAGCCACTCTAGGGTTAAAGGAATCATTGGATGATTTGTTAAGTGTGGATGTGTTGGATATATGTTGAGCCCTATTGTTGGGTGTATGCAAAGTGTTGTGTGTTTATGGTTTGTATGCATGATTTAAATATAATCAACTGCATGCTAAGACGACAATTAGTTGTGCGTGGCCCGGTAGCATGTGGGCTGCGGGATTACCATACCAGCAAAGGTGCTGAGCCCCTTGGGGGCCACCCTTTCTCTCCTTTTCTATTTCAGGTACAAGGAGCTGGAAGCCGTTCGAGAGTAGGACGGGGTAGATGTTTGTACATGGGTAGCCATTTAAATGGCGTAAGCATTGTAGGCGTAGTAAGACCGAAATTGTTATCGGCATTAGTTTGTAAATCCTCGGTACGGTTGGAATGTATAAAGTATATGGGTTGTTGTTAAGGGAAGTAAATGTCACATTTAGTTGCTCGGGAATTTAGCCCATCAGACCGATACAAAGTACATGTATTAGCCTTGTTAGCCACGTGGGTGGTTAATGGCGTGTAACACCATTGAAATAAGTAATGTGATGAGTTGAATTTTCCGCTGCAGTTTGTTGTTATGTGTACGGTGGTAGTTGGGGTGTTACACAAGTACATATGAGTATATAGGTTGCCATCATAAAAAAGGGGGAAATTATTAAGACAAGATCCTTTAGTTTTGATGATAGCAAACCTTATGTTGTCTCTCTAATGCGCTTGTCAAGATTCATGATTTTAGATAGACAGGTGAATAAGTGGCTTAGCACGCAAGGTTGCAAGCTCACTTAAGTCATGAGTGGCTTAGCACGCAAGGTTGCAAGCGCACTCAATCCACGACATGTGCTCTACCAGTCGGGCACCTGTCGGTGAGAGCTCCGGAGGACTTCTAGTAAGACCCAGGTAGTCAAGAACCACACCACCACATATCTCTTATATAAGACATTAAACAAGGACCAAATGAAGTTAGCAACGTCGACAAACTCACTCAGATTATTCACAACCACACAAATAACTTGCTCATGACAAACACACGATAAACTCATTAATGTGCAAGATAACAAGATAAACAAAGGCTATTGATGAACATCATTACATAGCCGTAATAATTCAGAAGAGAGCATTTATGAGCATTAATGAGCCAGACAAGTTCAGACAAGTTGGAGTGTGCAAGTGGTGACCGACCAACTTGGGAGACGTGCCGCCAACTTGCCCATTCACAAGGCAACACGTGTGCTGGTGGCTCCAGATCAAGTTGGATGATAGTCTGCAGTAGGGTGCGGATATTATATTTGTAGAAGAATGAATATTCTACTCTTAGAGTCTATAACTCCTAGGTTATTAGTTGGCATCTCAACTAACTTGTATAAATAAGTACATTAATGTTCCTTGTAAAACAAGCCCTGTATGAGAGAAAAGATAGAGATAATCTGGGCAAGTGTGGATCAGACTTAGAAGTGTGTGTAAGTGCTATAGAGTTGGTGAGATAGTGAGGACTGGGTTAGAGTATCATTAAATTGGGTATTTGATAGGACGATAGGTCGGGGAACGGTTGGTGAACTGTAGGACGATAGTCAGGAGAGGGTTGACGACTTTAGGGGTAAAGTCAAAACTGTCCCGGGAGTCCGTGTGTGGGGCAAGGGAGGTTGAGTGAATTTCGTGTGTGTAAATTCTCAATCGAAATGTGTTTTCCAGTTTAATTGTTGCCTCTCATCTATCAAGTTTTATTGGAGTCCACGATACGTCCACGACACGTCGGGGACGCATCAGAAGCGCATACGGGTTTCAAGACATTTGATACACCAATGACAGTTGGCACCAAGATGGGTATCATAACTGGTGACTGATCGGTCGACCAGCGATCTTACAGAGAGATGATTGGTTCTCTACTCTATTTAACTTCTAATAGACCTGACATCATGTATAGCGTTTGCTTATGTGCCACATTTCAAGCAGATTCAAGAGAAAGTCACCTCACAACTGTAAAAAGAATCCTACGTTACTTAAAAGGAACCATGAATCTTGGTCTCTTTTATCCTAAGTTCAATAACTATAACGTTGTAGGATTTTCAGATGCAAACTATGGAGGATCTATATCACCGATAGAAAGAGCACTTCAGGGACAACATTCTTTGTTAGGTCATGTCTCGTTGCATGGGGATCAAAGAAACAACAAAGTGTTGCAATCTCAACAGCTGAATCTGAATACATTGCTGCGACAAGCTGCTGTGCTCAACTCCTATGGCTTAAACAACAAATTGGTGATTATGGCGTCAAAACAAGTACTTTACCAATTATGTGAGATAATACAAGTCCCATCTCTATTTCCAAAAATCCTATGCATCATTCTCGTACCAAACATATTGACATTAGACATCATTTTCTTAGAGATTGTTATGAAAAAGAATTAGTTGGTTTAAAGTATATTTCTACTGAGAACCAACTAGCTGACATTTTTACTTAACCATTAAGTAGAGAAAGGTTTACTAAGATTGTTCATGATCTTGGTATGATATTCATTAATCATAGTTAAAAAACTGCTTTTATTTCCCACGATCGGTCAACGACATGTGAGCAACACCTGTTATATTGTCATTCAGTAGTCAACGATCAGTTTAATGCATAGAAAACACGTCGAACGATTACTTGAAGCTGATATGTCATTTTCTGCAAAAGTGAGATTATGTAAGAGACAATCCAACGGATAGAAACAGAAAACGATTCAACGGATCATTGACAACCGCCACGACTGCTGCCCGTTATGAAAAGTACCATTAGGACATGTCAGCGATCGGACGAGGAGCGGTCGCCGACCGTTACTCGATATCTATAAAAGGGCGATGGGAGTTTTACTCCTGTCACACTATTGCCCTCACTCTCTCTAATCTCTCTAAGCGATCAAAGCATATTCTCTTCTCTCTCACAAAATTTCCGGTCAGATTTAGAGCAAAAAGAACCGTGCCTCACAGCATCTCTAAAGTCTTCTCTAGGAAAAGTTCATAAACTCCAGAAATATCTTCGAAAAATCAATGGCACCCAAATCCTCTCTCCGCAAAGCTACGCTCAAGGAATCTTCCTCAGAACAAGTGGCCGACATAAGATCGACAGAAGCTCACACAAAATCGCCACCTCCTCGACTTTCCAAAGATCTAGAAGATCAGCTTGTGCGTCGGGTAATTGATGACGGCAAACTTTTACATGAAGAGGTACACTATTTAAACCACTATTTTCCCAAGCTTCATCACCTTATTCAAACAGAAATCCTCAAACCAAAAATACTTCAAGTTCCTACCTCTACAGGAAAAATGTCATCTCAAAATCCTTCCCCAAAGATCACTATCAAACAATCCAAAAACAAATACAAGAACCATTCCTCCACTATAACTGGTCGCATGACACGCGCATCAAAATGTGCTCAAAAACCATCAGCACCACAAAAATCTCTCTCTACCCCAGAAAAGACCACACGACGACTGCTCTTCTCTGATGATAAAGAAGCAACTATCTCAGCTAAAATAAAGGCAGTTGTACGACAACTGGAAGAAGAAGAGGTTCAAATCAATGAACCAGCGCAAAAAGACACTTCAGTAGAGGAGATACTTCAAGAGACAGCAGCTGACTCCGAGGAAAAGGTGAAATTCATCGTCGAGTCTGGGGAACCACTCGTCGATAGGTTTCCGACACCTCAACGACAGCTTCAGGTTGAAGACAGTGACACAGAGTCTCCATCAAATGTCACACTCATGCACAAGAAGCGTGAACAACTAAAGGAGGCAAAAGGCAAAAAGAAAATGGCCCTTTCGCCACATACGGAAGAACTAGAGGAGCTCCTTCGAGCTAAGAATGCCGTTGCCAAGTCTCAACCTCCTCAATCTCTAAAGTGACTCAAGGAGCTTGAGCCAGCCTTGATAAAAGGCTGAGAATGTCAATGACAGATCTTGTCCCGTCCTACCTAAGACGATGGATATAGAGTGGATGGAAAAGATGGGGCTAGGTGAGATCGTTTAGCTACTGGAGTTCCAACGATGGGTAGACTTCTTTCAGAAGCCTATCCCTGTCTACACATAGCTCCTCAAAGAACATATGAGACACCTTGGACCACTCCAGAGTGATGAAGATGATGACTATATCATCTCACAGTTTCAAGACACCGAAATCACCATCTCCAAGTCTTAGGTCTCTGAGACTTTTTGTTTAGAATCAGAAGGATTGATCGTCCTAAAAGATACATCATGGAGCAATCTCAGTCATATGGGAGGAAAAATGGTAAGATTGCTCAACAAAGGAGCAACATTGAAGAACTTTCCTGCAGCTGAAATGTCAATTTCTGACAGAGTCCTTTTTAGTCTGCTCACCCACAACATAACTCCACGAAATCAATGAACCCACATTGTAAACACGAGAGACGTAAGGTTACTCTATGCTCTCAAAATCAAAGAGAAGATTGACCTTCCTGCCATGATTCTCCTTACTCTCGATGAAAGCAGACATGTCAATCAAGGGTTAGTACATGGGGGAGTAGTAACCAAGGTTCTATTGGAAAGTGGAGTGGACAGCGACGGGGTCCACGAATGTACACGAACTACTCAAGACAGCATCTGCTTAGAGATGTTGTCAAAATTAGGTATAAAGACTAAGGGAGATCAGCTAGTGGTTGTCCAGAAGCAAACCAAGAGTGAAGGTTCATGGTCAGAACCTCATCCAACGGCAAGAACATCAGCACTCAAGAGGAAGAGAAGTCTCTCACCGGTCCTCGACATGTCGGGGACCAGTCTAGATACCTCAACTAGAGATGTTCTTCAGAGTGTGAGAGTCACTCTCACAGCTGTGCAGACCATCTCCACTGAACCAAGTGTTCATAACATGGTTCAAGGAGTAATAGACTTTATAGACTCCCACATTGCTTGAGAGTTCTTAGTCTCTTAAAGACATGAGCGAGCTGTGATGGGTACAAAATAATTTATTGTCTTGGCTGCTTCTTCCTTGATCAAAAATTACAAAATGATCTAAGATATTTAGTCCTATCCACTCCACTAATCCAATCTCTGAACTTGACACCTAAAAAGCCTACAAACATAGCCCACAAGACGTAGCACCTCATTAAATGTCACTCACCGATCAGTCGTTGAGCATATCCAAAGTGTCTATAAAACTTGCTCACTCATTTTTCCACTCACAATCATCTCACGAAATGGCTCAATATCCACAAAGCTCATCAAACTCGAATGAGCATACCATTCAATCCACCATTTGCAAGTTTATAACCACCAAACACCCAAAGAAATATGTCGTCCAAAGCTATGTTCAACCAGACTCCGACTCCCTTACAGCTTGGTCAATCACCTCAAGTATCACTCTATCACAATCACGTTCTCCACACTGCATGGAGTGATCCATAGATTCTGATGAGTCTGACCTTTCTACCACAGTTGAATCACCTTTGATCAACCCAACCAAAGCCAAACCTTCTTGGATCAAAGTCGGTTTTTTGGAGGAAGAGCCTACTTGCTCAGAGGATTATGAATGGGATCCCTAACTACTTCACTCCATCCAGATTATCTTGATCATATTTTGTAGTTTGTAATCTATGGAATGTCATGGCCTTTACAACATCTTACGTCGTGTAGTTACTCCTTATTTTGCTGTATGGCAATTGGGAAAGAAAAGTATATGTACTTTATGAGAGTACCTATGACTCTATGTCTATCATCCTTGTATTATGTATCATCTGAATGAAACTTTATCTATGATATAACATAAAAACTTTCACTTATTGCTATCATTCGTTAATTTTGTTTTTTCATTCTTAAAAACCCTTAATAAACTTAGGGGGAATCCTTCTTAGGGGGAATCTCTCAATTTTTACCAAGTACATATAAGTGTATAGGTTTCCATCATCAAAAAAGAGGGAAATTTTTAAGACAACATCCTTTAGTTTTGATGATATCAAACCTTGTGTTGTCTATCTAATGCGTTTGTCAAGATTCATGATTTCAGATAAACAGGTGAATAAGTGGCTTAGCACGCAAGGTTGCAAGCACACTTAAGTCATGAGTGGCTTAGCACGCAAGGTTGCAAGCGCGCTCAATCCATGACATGTGCTCTACCAGTTGGGCACCTATCAGCGAGAGCTCCGAAGAACTTCTAGCAAGACACAAGCAGTCAAGAACCACACCATCACATATCTCTTTCATCAGACATTGAACAATGACCAAATGGAGTTAGCAACGTCGACAAACTCACTCAGATTAATCACAACCACACAAGCAACTTGCTCATGGCAAACTCACGACAAAAGGTGTATCTCATTAATGTCCAAGATAACAAGATAAAACAAAGGCTATTGATGAACATCATTACATAGCCGTAATACTTCAGAAGAGAGTATTTATAAGGATTAATGAGCCAGACAAGTTCAGATAAGTTGAAGTGTGCAAGTGGTGACCGACCACTTGGGAGACGCGCCGCCAACTGGCCCATTCACAAGGGAACACGTGTGCTGGTGGCTCCAGATCAAGTTAGGAGAAAATCTGCAATAGGATGCGGCTATTATATTCGTAGAAGAATGAGTATACTACTCTTAGAGTCTACAACTCCTAGGTTGTTAGTTGGCGTCTCAACTAGCTTGCATAAATAGGTGCATTAATGTTCCTTGTAAGACAAGCCAAAAGATAAAGATAATCTGGACAAGTGTGGATCAGACTTAGGAGTGTGTGTAAGTGCTAGAGAGTTGGCGAGCTAGGGAGGACTGGGTTAGAGTATCAATACATTGGGTATTTGATAGGACGACAGGTCGGGGAACGGTCGGTGAACCGTAGGCCGATAGGCAGGAGAGGGTTGACGGCTTTAGGGGTAAAGTCGAAACTTTCCCAGGAGTCCATGTGTGGGGCAACAGAGGTTGAGTGAATTTCGTGTGTGTAAATTCTCAATCGAAATGTGTTTTCTAGTTTAAAAGTTCTCTCGGCTATCAAGTTTTATTAAGAGTCCACGATACGTCGGGGACGCATCAGGAGCACTTGCGAGTTTCAAGTTAGCTTGGTTTTATTGATTTCCTTTACCTCAGTTTATCAACCCAAACAACAAACCGCCCCCCCTCCTCAAGACATTTACCACACTTTATCCTTTTTGTATATATTTTGTATCTACATTACTAAACTGTGAAGATGCAAGATAATTGTGAAGTCTATGTGGATATGACACTTGTTGTATTACTTCGGTTGTATACTCTTCCCATTAGTTTGCAGAATATATTCTTTTATATTTTGCACAACACTAACATAGATATTTTATTCCCAATCATCCATGTTATCGATAAGGCTTTTATCTTTGCCTATTCATAAGAGCTTTGGTGGGATAAGAATGCTAAGGAGAAGACACACTGCTAAAATCTCCCACATCTTAGAATTACCAAAGAAAATATTGAATTCGCCAATGTTCATAGAATCACGATTCATTCCCACAATCCTAAAATATTACGTTCCAAATTCATAGTTACGATCCGGATCACGGGTAGGATTGGAACCATGTAGGATCATCGCAAGGTCAAGATTCGATCGCACGATCCTACGATCCTTGACTCTAGATCCATAGTACAATCCTATGACCCCATCGATTTCAATTTTCTTTTGTTTATATATTTCATATCAATGTGAATTATATCTTAGTAAAGTAAAAAAAACAAAAGCTTTCAAAATTTTGTAGAAAGTTTCATAATCCATAAAATATCATGACGTTGAACATTGCAGCAGAATGATATTAAAAATAAATTTTATATGTAGATTTATTTGAAGTCATTGAGAAGATAAGGATTATGATTGAAAGATCACTTCTTTTTACTCTCTTGCATGAATGGTTACAAAATGTACATATGCTTGATCATTCTTCTCATTTTTTTCTCTCTTTGTTTATAATTAAAACAATAAGCTGTTAGAACCCATTTTGAGTTTGTGTTCCATTGCTTACTCTTTTGAATGAGCATGGATAGGAAAACCCATAATTTATTAAAAGAAAGACCTTGTAGTTCATAATATTTTTGGGAGGGTGAAGAAACAAATAAAGACGCACTTAAAAATTATGAAACATGTGGATATGATTTATCTTTAACCTATCTGATTTCATTTTATCTTTTTTGTTTGGACAATATTATAAGAATTCATAATATTTTCTTATCTATATTTCTATTTTGTAAGTCTATTGTCATAGTTGTGGTCTTAGTTTATAATTTTTTATATACTAAATGTTGTATTTGTTTATTCAATTTAATCTTTATACTTTAAAAAAGGTATTTAAATAACATATTGTAACACCCCAACTACAACAACGTACTTGAACAATACTTTGCAGCGGAAATCATAACTCACAACATTACTTAACTCCTTGGTGTTACACGCCGTTAGCCACCCACGTGGCTAACAAGGCTAACATACATACATCGTATCGGTCTGATGGACTAAACTCCCGAGCAACTACACATTAATCCCGTTCCATGTCCAACATTTAATATAAACTTACATTACAACTGTACCGAGTATTTACAAACTAATGCCGATAACAATTTCGGTCTTACTACACCTACAATACACTCTCAATTTGAATGACCACCCAGGTGCAACAACTACCCGTCCCACTCTCGAACGGCTTGCAGCTCCTTCGTACCTGTAGAGTAATGGGGGCCCCCAAAGGGGGTCAGCACCTTTGCTGGTATGGTAATCCCGCAGCCCGCATGCTACCGGGCCACGCACAACTATTTGTCATCTTAGCATGCGGTTGATTTATTTCAAACATGCATAAACCCATACACACATCATGCTTATAAGCAACATCCATTAATGAATACATACACAAGGTTAGCACACCCAACATAACAACACACACTTCACTTATAGCATACACAACTTAATTTCGCTCTTCTTAGAGTACATGAACTTCATTTAGGGAGTGCCGGGGTGATATAAGCCCGAGCACAACATACATACATTTCCTTACTTGAGTGGCGGCCTCGTATAGGACCGTACACAACATACATAATTTCCCCCTAACTCCAATAGTGATGAGGTAGGTAAGCCTTGGTTAAGCTTGTGGGTGGTTGTAATCCAAGAAGAAAACAACCATAACATAACAGAGAGGGAGTCGAAGCAACATAGGCGTCAACACCCTAACAACATTACACATAATTTCCCTCCTAGCCCGATATGGAGGTCGGGTAGGTAAGCTTTGGCTAAGCTAATGGGAGGTCGAAATCCAATGAAGGAAATCAACCCTTAACATAACAGGATGGGAGTTAATTTACATATATATATATTAACTCCCAAATAATACGCGCGACCGGAACAACCGGATTCCTCTCCATACATAACATATACTTATTAGTTAGAGATTCCCTTATGGAACTTATCACATACATACCTCACGTAGTGTTACTAACTTGGTTAGACATAAGGGAGTAATACTTTTTAACTAACATGGATATCTGTATCCGATAACAACGACAACATACCAAACAACTCACATACATCACATATAATCACAACATATACTAACGCACTGATAGCCGTGGTTAGAACGTTCCCATGGGTTGGGACGTTTATTCCGCATACCGAACTCTTATGTGAACCTAAGGTCGGTTATCTATTATTTAACACATAACTAAGGTTAAGCGGTATCGGAATTAATTACGCCACAATAATGAATTACTGTAAACTCATTTCATGCTTTATCTTGCAAGGTGGCAAACACACAGAAAACATGTTGGCATACAAGCCGGTGTAATCCGTTAGGACACAGGTTGCAAGAAAACCATACCTGTCACCGAAGGTGCACTCTAGTGTGCCATCACATGTTCCTTGAATCTCTTTGAATAACTGGTAACATTATAACTATCTTCGTTAACATCGGGGTAATATAATTATTTAACGACTAATGCGCCCATGATTAACCCCGTTCGGTAGTTTAATAACTTTACATTTGTAACTTGTTTACTTTCACGTTTTTATTACAACTCTTCAACGCTTAATTACCATTATAACTCACTCAACATGTTCTTAACAACCTTATAACATCATCACATACTAATCCCCATCATTGGATATCATTTCCTACCCTTAAACAAAGTTTTTTTTTTTGTCAAAGTTACACTGTGTCCGAACTTGTGTCCGGACATCAAAGGTCGGACACAAGTCGAGACTCAAATGGGTGAAAACTGACGAATGTCCGAACTTGTGTCCGAGCTTTGAAGTTCGGACACAAGCCGAGGCAAAACCAAAGAAAATTTTAACCTGTCCGAACTTGTGTCCGGACTTTGAAGTTCGGACACAAGCCGAGGCAAAAACTGAAGAACACTTACAGACGTCCGAACTTGTGTCCGGACATCTAAGGTCGGACACAAGTCGAGACTAAATAACCTGGGAAAATTTTTCGAGTGTCCGAACTTCCAAGTTCGGACGGAAGTTCGGACACCACTGAAACTCGGAAATTTTACAAAACCACGGGGCATGTCCGAACTTCCATGTCCGGACGGAAGTTCGGACACACCTAAAAACTGAGTCAAAAGAGGTGTTTTCATTCTAGAATTGCCCCTCTAACAAACCTACTCTTACTCCATGTTTCACAAGTCATAAACCACCATTCTTTTCTACATTCAACATCCCAAATCAATACCTAAATCTCTCAAACACTACACCATCATCAACACTCCCTTTTCCATCCAAAATTTGCCATAACTTCCCCATAATCTTTACATATTCATCCTCATCAATTGTCCTCAAAACACAACCTCTTCATTCCTAATCTAGCCACACCCTTTCAAGGGTCCTAAACAGCACACAACAAATCCTCCAATCTCATCAACATCAACATAATCACCAAAATCTCCACAAACACAATACCAATCTCAACCTTAAAACATTTGGCTCTTAAGGCCTTCAATTTCACTATGAATTCACAAATCTCTCCAAAACCAACTAAACACATTCCAACATATATTCCAATCCATAATTTTGGGTTCATTAACTTGTTTACCCATCCCAAACATTCAAACAATTTTAACAATATTTAAGGTAGTGTTCTTACCTCATTTTCACAAGTTTCCTCAATTCACCTCCTTGCTCCACATCTTCTCCAAAATCGATTAAGAGGGTATGAAGTTTCCAAACTCCATCCCAACATCCAAGAACACAAAACATACACAATTAATTATCTAAACCCTTAGAAACTCAATTTAATCAAAGGGCTAGAATTAGGGTTTACCTTTTGAAGCTTTTAAGAGGGATTTTCACCCTTGAATCAAGAGGGGAACTTCTCCACCATTGAAGGATCAATTTGGAGCTCAAGAACAAGGAGAAAACAAGGTATCAAAAATGGTGAAAAATTGATTACACCAAGAGTTGAAGGAAAAATGACTTTCTCTTGGAAATTTTTACCTTAGAAGAAAGAGGAGACTCCAAGCTTCTCATTGGTGCCATTTTCTCCTCAAATGGTGAAAACCCATGGAGATGAAACTCATCCTTTTGAAATTCCAAAAAGAGGGAAAGGTAGAGGAGGATGAGGAGAGTTCAAATATGTGATTTGTTTTTGATTTGGAGCTCAAATGGAGCTTGGGCATGGCATTGAAGTGTAGTAGCCATTGGAGAAGGAGGAGAGAAATCGATGGAGTGGGGAAGAAGATGGATCCGGCTGGGAGAGAGGAGAGAGGAAAGAGAGGAAGAGAGAGAGGGGAAAAAGAAAATAAAGGAGGGGAGAGAGAATAAGGGTATAAGTGGTGTTTGTATTCTTGACTCTATTAATTAGTTACTAGTCATGTGTGAGTGAGCTGTTTACATTAATAAAACGTCCCACTAAACTAAACACGCTGGAGCGTTTTTCGTTTTTAACAGGAACGCTCGTTTATTTACCCGGTTTAGCACTATTCACTAACCGGGACCGTTTTCTGGAATTTTCTCATTCCTTTAATTTTAATGGTTATTAAACTCCCATTAATGTTTAATTATTATTACATAATCAACTATTATTTTTACGGGGTCGTTTAACTGTTTAAAGTCACGTTTTCGGGTTTTCTCGAAAAACGCGCTTTAAGACTCCGTTAGCGTTTTAACGCATTATTTGAATCCGCTTGCTTCCAGAATTTTTCCCACATGTTCCTAATGTGTAATTAAGGTATAAAAATATATTTATAGCCCTAATGAAGGTTATGTACCTCCTAAAATAATTAAATACGTATTTTCACGTTTTGTGATTTTTACGCATTTCCTTTTTCTTTTTGGTTTTCATTTCTTCACCAATGATCTTAAGGACTTAATTAGCCTTAGAGAATTATAATTACATAATTAATTAACACATTAAGGTTTGGGGTATTTCAATCTACCCCCCTTAAAAGAACTTCGTCCTCGAAGTTCACACTTCCCTTGCGTCATTTGAATTAGAACACAGGGGTTACTTGCAACTTAGACTTCCATAACAAACATACTTTACATCATAACCTCGGACTTAACGGTCCGGGTAACATATACACATCCGTACATAACATAACATACTCACATAGTAACCTCGGACTTGATGGTCCGGGTACCTTAACAACATTGTTCCAACATAACAACCCTTAGACTCTTAGGTCTGGGTAACATAACAACTTCTGAACTTAACCACATTAGGACTCAAGGTCCAAAATAATAATTATTACACATACCACACAACATGTCTTAGCATGTATATCAACCAGAAATTCCTTTTCCATCTCTTCATGAGTTCGAGACCCATGTAGAGTACATATACACTGTGATCCCGCAGAACCGGTCGCGATGGACACTCTGGTCCCCGTTCCTTTGGGAGATCAAAACAATTGCATACATCTTTAAAATATACTTCTCATGTCACCGGTCCTAAGACAAGGGCTCATACGTCCTCAGCTCGTGAGCAAGTAGTAGGAAAATACCCTCTACGAGGTTAAGTATAATGAAATCCCTTATTGGAAGGATACAAGTTGAAAATCCTCTACGAGGTCACATAAAGGTAGTCCTTCCTTTGAAAATACCACTTAAGAATCTTAAAATATTTATTGAAGTATTGAAAATACCAATTGAAAATTTGAAACCCAATTTAAAATTCTTTTGAAAACTCAATACAACTCCAAGTCCAATTAATGCTAATTGCATCTTATTCTTGATGTGATTATTTATGACCACTTATGGGGAGTTTCAAGAATCATCCAACCCTGATGTGATCAGCATCAGTGTTGAACTATCTCTCCACCCCAATTTGTGTTCGGCTTCCCTTGATCTCATGATAATCAAGTTTCACCTCCCACTTTAATTTCAAACAACAACTAATTCAAGCATGTACCATTTTCTATCTTTTTAATCCATCTAGTCGTAATCATTACATCTCCAAGGGTGGAACTATGTCCATCAATCATCTTCCAGATTCATTTTAAATCGAGTTACCTAGGGACTTTAATTCCCGCTAGGTTCTACATTGGTGTCATACCTCCTCATGAATCACACTACTGTATATATACATATATCCATATATATATATTTTTATCAAAATATACTACGCAATATTACACTTGGTATCATATAAACATAAACTGTTGGGGTTTTAGTTCCCCGGGAGTTTTTCTACTCCCTTATACTTATACTTTCACACACATCCTTTAACACACTTATCACAATGGTATTCGCATCTTCTGTGCGCAATTACCATAATTAACCATGAATGAATGTGTATGTTTATGTAACACACACACCAATCATCAAAACAAATCATTTTGTGTTATGCACACCATAGTTCACGTACACTTGTACGGTAGAACATACTAACGGTTTTGCGCTCTACCCCCCTTAAAAGGGATTACGCCCACGTAATCAATCACTTAATCATTGGTTTATAACGTCCTACCGTCGTGAAGTGTTTTAACTCCACGCGGTTTATTATACACTGTGTTCTGGTTTGAGGATCTTAGCCATGTTGGCGGTTTAGTCCCTAACCAAGAATTCTCCCTAGAGTTTATTTTAACTCTTAACTGGTTTCGATTCTGGCCTGTGAGACTATAGGCGTTAATAATTAGCCATCCACTCATGTTCACTACACACATTCGACATTTTGAATCGCTGGCTCACTAATTTCTGCTGCGCGACTCTTGATAATTTAGAGCTTAGTTTGCCCCATACATTATTCGTACTGTATTGTACATCCTCGGTTATCACCATTACCTTGGTAATAACGGTTTCTCAGCCGACGCGTGGTTTCACTTACCGTGAGCGAACTCGGTGAGTTACAAACTTCTACTCCTTTCCATGATAACTTATTGTATTCCACAATGATTTACTTGGTTTCTTCCGACTTACTGTCGGTTACATTTAAGCTACTACCTATTGTGTAGTACTCTGTCGGTTATTTCCAACACTTGAGGTATGTTCCGTACCGATATTCAACAATCGTGCTACTATAGTCACTTGTGTCAACCAAGTACCCTTGATTGGTACTACCGTGCTTATCTTATGCATCGGTTTTATCACATCATAAGTCTCGTTCTTCTATCACATTTAACCTTTTCAGACTTCCTAGCTATCTCACTTGATCATTACTGCGCAAGCGCAATACCAAAACACTCAGTCCTACAGAGTGCAGAGGCGTAAACTCCTGACAGTAAATCTCTTATGAGATCGCGATAGGAATTCGCATTGTGTTCCTTATCACATAGTACCGACTGTTGGCTTATTGCCCAGTCTGCGTATCATCACTTACTTGTATGTCCATTAAGTTTAACTCATAACTGGTCTTATTGCCACATTATTATTTAACAATACTCATGCAACGGTCGCTTGCTGCGGTCCGTGCTTTCACTCATTGTATAACATTAGCTTACACTGCCCCCGTCATTATATTAGCTTCCGCCATTACACTGTGTCTTGCCACTCATTTGGCTGACTGTTGAACACGCTATCGTTTTTGAGTCTCTATGCTCCTTGAGCGTCGTTCATTACACATTTAGCATCCCACACCTATGGTGGTTGCTATTTGACTTTTTACTCATCTGATCTCCACAACTGGTACAAATACTTCTTTTCCATTTATTCCTACTCACATCATTCCTGGGTAATGACAACGTGGTCAACCCTTAACATATTCCCTGAACTTTGTTCGCATAACTACCGCTGTTGCGGTCTCACATATCACGAGGTATCTCCACTCTTGAAGCAGTGATTCCTTCGCTCACTTACTTACTTATATAACATAAATCTCTGTGGTCAATAACATTTCCTTTACATATTTCACTTGTGGCTTATAAGCCCTATTGCCTCGAGCTCTGCTCATTGTAGGCTGTTCACACGCATTTACTTCCCGTACATAATACACGGTTTATAGGTTGTATTGGGCTCCATGGTTTATTCCTTTCATGGGATGCCCCTTCCAGGATGTCAGACTTCCTTCTGACGACTTGTGCTTAAATTGGGTATTAGTTGCAACCCTTGCGTTTTTATTACGTTCTCTCGTTCAACCATTGTTGATCCAAACACCCTTTTTAGGATAGCTCCTGGGTGTTACTAGGTTATGCCATTACATCTGGCTTACACTTATCGGTGTTTAACTTACTACTTCGCCCCGCGTTCTTTGCTGGGTTAAATATCCTCTTTAGTGAGATTGATATCCCTAGTGGTTATCTCGGGAGTCATCCCGATCCTTGCACATTAACGTATCATAGTAGGCATCTGCCTCACCATATGTAGGCTGGGTACTTACTCCAGCTACTGTGTTCACTCATCCGGATCCTTGAGACATATGCTATGTCTTTACTTACTAACCAGTGCACTTCGCACTTGCTCACCTTTAAACATTTCCTTAGAATAAACTTACTAATTCCTTTAGTCTTCTTAACTTGACTGGTTTCTTTTACTTCCATCATTCTTGGTAACTGATTCTCTTGCTTGACTTTTACTTCGGACCGTAGTATGGAGTCGACTACTTCCCGTGTTCCAGACTCCACTCGTATACATACGTGGGGTACCCTACTGATACATTGCTACTTACCCAACTATCCCATAAGAAGGTTTGTCAGGCCCGCACGCTCCTATAGGAGTGCGGTCGTCCCACATTACAGTTGGTATACTCGTAGTGTCCGTCACACGCCTAGGTGAATATTCTGTTGTCAACTCCTCTTATATTATCCTATGATAATATGCATTCCATGCTTCCCGAACTTAATCGAGGGAAGTGTATCACTGTTGTATTATTATGAACTCACTCCATTCCCTCGGGTGTTACCCCGGGTTTACCGGTTTCCATCCGGTTGTTTAAAAGTAACTGGGTATAACTTACCTACCATGTGGCACTGAGGCCGGTGTAGGTCTTCTGGTTGGTTTTAAAAAAGAAGAATTTAAAATAGATTGGGTTTGAAAGAAATTGGTTTGTTTTGAAAAGGTTTGAAAATGAATTTAAGTTTAAAGAAAATTCTCGTGGTTTCACAACATTTTCTCGCCCTTAACCAAGTCTAGCTTCTGCTGACTGGTGTGTTTCCAATTACAGAGGTCAGGCTGCTAAGCCTTCCACAGTTATGATGATCTCACTTTACTTCATGGTACTTTACTAAGTACCGGTAATTGTTTAAAATTTCCGTACAGCCTTGTTATAGCAGCACTTGCCATGGCAAGTGCGCCATGCAATCTGGTTATCGGTTCAATACACATTGATTGCGGTACTGCTTTCCCGCTCTAACATCAGTGGCCTTGCTGGCCCTTACTGATCTACAGTCTTAACAACAATCTTGGGTACTTCTCGTCTTCACATGAAACCATTAACTGGGTGTTTCCCATTCTGGGAGACCCCTTTTTACTTAGTTGTATCCTCCTCATACTACGTGTAGTTCCTTAATCGGTTGGTATACCGTTGGTATATAGTTAACATTGTAGTCCCGTAGACACTCGTCTCGGTTTCATTTTCTCTCCTTGCCTGTTGCACGTTAGTGCTTGCAAGCTGGTTGTCCTCGACTGCTCCGCATGTCGACCCAGGGTGCTGGAAATTCCATTCTCTGTGCATAAGATTCTTCACTTTTCGCTAACAAGAGCGGTTAATATTGTTAAAATGGAGACCGTCTTCGGGATTCACACCTTTCGGGATCTACCGTGTGACAGGTTCTCCGTACTTATAAGGATACTTAGTAACAGCCAGATCGGGTTTCCCGAGTAAGAGAGGACTTTCATCTCTCTGGCGTTTTTCCAAGTTATATAGGGTTTGTGGAGGGCGGGATGGATACTGTAGGTATCCAGTACACACTGGTTCCCTAACTAGCGTACTTCTCACGCTATCACTCAACCCTTAACCCAAAGTACTAAACTCTTAACTCGGTACTTCCTAAGCTCGGTATTTCAGTCATCAGAGCGATACTTCGCTCTGATACCACTTTTTGTAACACCCCAACAACAACGTACTTGAACAATACTTTGCAGCGGAAATCATAACTCACAACATTACTTAACTCCTTGGTGTTACACGCCGTTAGCCACCCACGTGGCTAACAAGGCTAACATACATACATCGTACCGGTCTGATGGACTAAACTCCCGAGCAACTACACATTAATCCCGTTCCATGTCCAACATTTAATATACACTTACATTACAACTGTACCGAGTATTTACAAACTAATGCCGATAACAATTTCGGTCTTACTACACCTACAATACACTCTCAATTGAATGACCACCCAGGTGCAACAACTACCCGTCCTACTCTCGAACGGCTTGCAGCTCCTTCGTACCTGTAGAGTAATGGGGGCCCCCAAAGGGGGTCAGCACCTTTGCTGGTATGGTAATCCCGCAGCCCGCATGCTACCGGGCCACGCACAACTATTTGTCATCTTAGCATGCGGTTGATTTATTTCAAACATGCACAAACTCATACACACATCATGCTTATAAGCAACATCCATTAATGAATACATACACAAGGTTAGCACACCCAACATAACAACACACACTTCACTTTATAGCATACACAACTTAATTTCACTCTTCTTAGAGTACATGAACTTCATTTAGGGAGTGCCGGGGTGATATAAGCCCGAGCACAACATACATACATTTTCTTACTTGAGTGGCGGCCTCATATAGGACCGTACACAACATACATAATTTCCCCCTAACTCCAATAGTGATGAGGTAGGTAAGCCTTGGTTAAGCTTGTGGGTGGTTGTAATCCAAGAAGAAAACAACCATAACATAACAGAGAGGGAGTCGAAGCAACATAGGCGTCAACACCCTAACAACATTACACATAATTTCCCTCCTAGCCCGATATGGAGGTCGGGTAGGTAAGCTTTGGCTAAGCTAATGGGAGGTCGAAATCCAATGAAGGAAATCAACCCTTAACATAACAGGATGGGAGTTAATTTACATATATTATTAACTCCCAAAAATACGCGCGACCGGAACAACCGGATTCCTCTCCATACATAACATATACTTATTAGTTAGAGTTCCCTTATGGAACTTATCACATACATACCTCACGTAGTGTTACTAACTGGTTAGACATATAAGGGAGTATATCCCTTTTTAACTAACATGGATATCTGTATCCGATAACAACAACAACATACCAAACAACTCACATACATAACACATAATCACAACATATACTAACGCACTGATAGCCGTGGTTAGAACGTTCCCATGGGTTGGGACGTTTATTCCGCATACCGAACTCTTATGTGAACCTAAGGTCGGTTATCTATTATTTAACACATAACTAAGGTTAAGCGGTATCGGAATTAATTACGCCACAATAATGAATTACTGTAAACTCATTTCATGCTTTATCTTGCAAGGTGGCAAACACACAGAAAACATGTTGGCATACAAGCCGGTGTAATCCGTTAGGACACAGGTTGCAAGAAAACCATACCTGTCACCGAAGGTGCACTCTAGTGTGCCATCACATGTTCCTTGAATCTTTGAAAACTGGTAACATTATAACTATCTTCGTTAACATCGGGGTAATATAATTATTTAAACTAATGCCCCATGATTCCCCGTTCGGTAGTTTAATAACTTTACATTTGTAACTTGTTTACTTTCACTTTTTATTACAACTCTTCACGCTTAATTACCATTATAACTCACTAACATGTTCTTAACAACCTTATAACATCATCACATACTAATCCCCATCATTGGATATCATTTCCTACCCTTAAACAAATTTTTTGTCAAAGTTACACTATGTCCGAACTTGTGTCCGGACATCAAAGGTCGGACACAAGTCGAGACTCAAATGGGTGAAAACTGACGAATGTCCGAACTTGTGTCCGAGCTTTGAAGTTCGGACACAAGAGGCAAAACCAAAGAAAATTTTAACTGTCCGAACTTGTGTCCGGACTTTGAAGTTCGGACACAAGCCGAGGCAAAACTGAAGAACACTTACAGACGTCCGAACTTGTGTCCGGACATCTAAGGTCGGACACAAGTCGAGACTAAATAACCTGGGAAAATTTTTCGAGTGTCCGAACTTCCAAGTTCGGACGGAAGTTCGGACACCACTGAAACTCGGAAATTTTACAAAACAACGGGGCATGTCCGAACTTCCATGTCCGGACGGAAGTTCGGACACACCTAAAAACTGAGTCAAAAGAGGTGTTTTCATTCTAGAATTGCCCCTCTAACAAACCTACTCTTACTCCATGTTTCACAAGTCATAAACCACCATTCTTTTCTACATTCAACATCCCAAATCAATACCTAAATCTCTCAACACTACACCATCATCAACACCTTTTCCATCCAAAATTTGCCATAACTTCCCCATAATCTTTACATATTCATCCTCATCATTATCCTCAAAACACAACCTCTTCATTCCTAATCTAGCCACACCCTTTCAAGGGTCCTAACAGCACACAACAAATCCTCCAATCTCATCAACATCAACATAATCACCAAAATCTCCACAAACACAATACCAATCTCAACCTTAAAACATTTGGCTCTTAAGGCCTTCAATTCACTATAATTCACAATCTCTCCAACACCAACTAAACACATTCCAACATATATTCCAATCCATAATTTGGGTTCATTAATTGTTTACCCATCCCAAACATTCAAACAATTTTAACAATTTAAGGTAGTGTTCTTACCTCTTTTCAAGTTTCCTCAATTCACCCTCTTGCTCCACTTCTCCAAAATCGTTAAGAGGGTATGGAGTTTCCAAACTCCATCCCAACATCCAAGAACACAAAACATACACAATTAATTATCTAAACCCTTAGAAACTCAATTTAATCAAAGGGCTAGAATTAGGGTTTACCTTTTGAAGCTTTTAAGAGGGATTTTCCCTTGAATCAAGAGGAACTTCTCCACCATTGAAGGATCAATTTGGAGCTCAAGAACAAGGAGAAAACAAGGTATCAAAAATGGTGAAAAATGATTACACCAAGATGAAGGAATGACTTTCTCTTGGAAATTTTTACCTTAGAAAAAGAGGAGACTCCAAGCTTCTCATTGGTGCCATTTTCTCCTCAAATGGTGAAAACCCATGGAGATGAAACTCATCCTTTTGAAATTCCAAAAGAGGGAAAGGTAGAGGAGGATGAGGAGAGTTCAAATATGTGATTTGTTTTTGATTTGGAGCTCAAATGGAGCTGGGCATGGCATTGAAGTGTAGTAGCCATTGGAGAAGGAGGAGAGAAATCGATGTGGGGAAGAAGATGGAGCCGGCTGGGAGAGAGGAGAGAGGAAAGAGAGGAAGAGAGAGAGGGAAAAAGAAAATAAAGGAGGGGAGAGAGAATAAGGGTATAAGTGGTGTTTGTATTCTTGACTCTATTAATTAGTTACTAGTCATGTGTGAGTGAGCTGTTACATTAATAAAACGTCCCCAAACTAAACACGCTGGAGCGTTTTTCGTTTTTAACAGGAACGCTCGTTATTTACCCGGTTTAGCACTATTCACTAACCGGGACCGTTTTCTGGAATTTTCTCATTCCTTTAATTTTAATGGTTATTAAACTCCCATTAATGTTTAATTATTATTACAAATCAACTATTATTTTTACGGGGTCGTTTAACTGTTTAAAGTCACGTTTTCGGGTTTTCTCGAAAAACGCGCTTTAGACTCCGTTAGCGTTTTAACGCATTATTTGAATCCGCTTGCTTCCAGAATTTTTCCCACATGTTCCTAATGTGTAATTAAGGTATAAAAATATATTATTATACCTAATGAAGGTTATGTACCTCCTAAAATAATTAAATACGTATTTTCACGTTTTGTGATTTTTACGCATTTCCTTTTTCTTTTTGGTTTTCATTTCTTCACCAATGATCTTAAGGACTTAATTAGCCTTAGAGAATTATAATTACATAATTAATTAACACATTAAGGTTTGGGGTATTTCACATATGTATATTTTTGAACAATATCATCTCACTTTTGGTAGGATAGAACGATCTCACACTCCGAAGTTAGGGGTCACTTTCAATTCTACGCTAGAATCACGATCCTGAGAACATTGAAATTCACCTCAAAGTGGTATCCTTGAAGAACATCGACATGGATCAAGAGGGTTTGGGCTTGCTTATCGAGTTACTAGGGTAGGAGAATCCTATCTAATGAGGTTTGAATGGAAGGAATTACCTTACTTTTCAAAGTGGTAGGTATTTGTAGTGATTTCTGCAATTCAAATTCTGATTCATCACGGGTCAAACTTGCATAATTGAATGTTAGGATTACGGGCCCATTTCCCTAGGATCATGGTGAGATCGACATGGTTACCGAAGAAAGAAAAACCACAAGATAATGTAATGATAAAATTAGTGACACAAGGATATACGTGGTTCGATCCAAACATGACCTACGTCCACGAAAGGAGATAGAACAAATTTCATTAAGAAGATGAGGATTACAAGTTTACATGAGGATTACCCAACCAACCCATCAACCCGTGTTTCCCTTGGTGTTTTTACCCGAGTCCCTTTGAGATCCCATAGAACCACCATTGACTCCCTTGGATGTGATCCCCATAAGTTAGGATGATCCAAAGCTACGGGTTACTAGATCTATTTATAGTGCTAGATCTAAACCCTTTACTTATCCCAACGTTAACCTTGAAACAACCGCTACATAATGATTCACAAGTTACAACAGTTACAACTTAATTAACACAATCTATTAACACCTAGGAACAACTAACACTTGGGTATCTAGAAAGCCAGAAGTCTAAACTTCTTATTTATTTAACTTCCGCATAACTCTCCTCATAATGTTAGAAACTCACATGCTTCAGATGCCATTAATTTTCACAGTATAAATGCTCCCACGGATGCATCTTCAACTTCCATGAAACTCTTCGTAAATAATAAATTAATTGGATGATGAAACCAATTAACTTCACAAGAATAACTCAACGAATTTAGCATTAATTCTAACATTGAAAAAGGTTAGGCCGGTTATTTAGGATCTAGGTTTCAAACATCAATGATATTCTTCGAATCTGTTTCTAGTTAGTGTTCTTTTATGGTACTAGCTTGTATGTTAATTTCCAACTAAACTAGTTGGCAGCTGAAATGAACCAATATGTCTTTAGCTATTAGTTCCTAGCAATCTTGCTTTGATTTGTAATCTTAGTATAAACTATGAGCCCATTATGTTAAATAAAATGGATCAGCTTTAATTAAAATAAACTGCATGCTACTTTACACTGATAATCACCTATCTTTCTAACCAAAAAAAATAATCACCTATTTTATGACTCTATCATCAAATTCGACTCTATAAGAGCACTGATAACTAATTCATTGTCTATATGTCTTCAATATCCGGATCAAATCTGTTAGAAATTTCCTCCTAGTTGGTAGCCTACTAAGGTTGAAAATCTAATCAACCATGTGTAAATCAAGGGAGGTAAATAGTTAAAGATAGGTGGCACACTTATTATAACTTTGGTAAGTTCATTTCACATTGAAATTCATGCTTCACTACCACACTTCATTTCCTATAAATACCCATATAACTTGAGTTGTTTTTCATCATCCAAGTTCAAGCATTTAGAACTTGAGGGAAGGATCAAACAAGCTGCACAAGTGTGCAAAGTGAGGAAAAAGAGAGGAAAACAAAGAGGAAAAGAGAGGAAAAACAAAGAGGAAAAAGAAAGAGTTTATAGCTTCTTTTTCTAATTCTTGTTTATTCACTTTTTGTTATTTCCACAAAATTGTGAGAGCTAGAGCCTTCGATATTTATTCGAAGAAGATTACTAGTGAGATCCTATTATTATTATAGTGGAAAGTTTAGATCGGTGTTTTTGATCCCGAGGTTTTTACCCGTTACATTAAGGGGTTTTCCTCATTAAAATATCGTGTCTCATCTCTATAAATTTTTGGGCCCTTTTGTTTATCTTTCTTGTCTCCATCTCGCACTGTATTTTCCCCAACAGACTGGAATCAGAGTCCAGACTCTCTTAGTATGCTCTGTGGTCGCAGTTAAGCTGATCTTCCACATCAAAAAAGAAAGGTTTGGTCAAGATTCCATAAAACGGGATGGAGAAAGAAAACGTTGTTGCCCATGATGGAGATATGTTCAAACTAACGGCAGACAACTTCTCCTATTGGAAGCCCATAATCGAGGACCACTTGTACTTCAAAGATCTACATGAGCCGGTCTTGAAGAAAGAGAATACCGGAGCCAAAACTGTTGAGGAGTGGAAACTACTAAACCGGAAGGCGGTGGCTCTCATCAGAAAATTCATCGATAAAAGTTTGTTCGAGCATGTTTCTTCCTATACTAATGCTTATGAGTTATGGGAGAAAGTTGAGATGATGATACAAAAGAAAACGCCACACAATAAGGCTTTTCTGGTAAGACAACTAGTAAAGCTTGAATACAAAGATGGCCAAAGCATGATTGAGCATTTGAACAACTTCAAAGGGCTCGTCAACAAGTTAGCGAAGCTGTCAATGACGATCGATAAAGACCTGCAAGCATTGTTACTTATTAGTTCTCTTCTAGAGAGTTGGGATACCTTGGTGGTCACTCTCAGCAATTCAGCCCCTGAAGGTAAAATTACCTTGGACACAGTCACTGATAGCCTTCTTAATGAAGAGGCTAGGAGAAAAGAACGTGGTTTCTCCACAATACAGACTGAGGCAAACGTTGTTAAAAATCATGGAAGAAACGAGCAATGGAATAAAGGTCGCGGACATAAGGGCCATCGATTCAGGGGGAGATCGAAGTCAAGAAGCCGATTCACATGTTATTATTGTGGCAAACTGGGCCACAAGAAATCCGAATGTCGTAAGTTCATTAGAGACCAGAAAGCTGGCAGTACCAATCAAGATCAAGCCGAACAAAGATCAACAACAGCTGTGGCTTCAAAGGATGATGGAGAGGTCTTCATCACCAAAATTGACGAGTCACTAGATTTAGCTCTTGGCGATTGTTCATGGGTCATTGACTCTGGAGCATCCTTTCATGTTTCCTCAAATCGAGATCTATTCTCAAACTACCAAAGCAGTGACTTTGGAATTGTGAAGATGGAAAATGTAGGAAGAAGCAAGATCATTGGCAAAGGAGATGTCGAGATGATGACAAACACAGGCTGCAAATTGATATTAAAGGATGTTAGACATGTCCCTGACATGCGTCTAAATATCATGTCAGTTGGTAAACTTGACGATGCCGATATGACTAGCAACTTTGGAGGTGGAAAATGGAAGCTTGCTATGGGAAATATGATATTTGCTCGTGTACAAAAACAAGGCTCTCTTTACATAATGCATGGTAAACCGTGCAAGGGGGAGATTAATGTAGCTCACAGTGGTGCAAATTTGGATGGCACCGGCGACTAGGCCATATGGGTGAGAAGGGATTGCAAATCCTCGCCCGCAAGCAACTGCTCCCCGATGTTAAAGGTGAAACTCTAAAGCCATGCACTGATTGCTTGGCTGGTAAACAAAATAGAGTTGCTTTCCACACTTCCTACCGACCAAGTAGAAGAAGATGTATACTGGAATTAGTGCACACTGATGTGTGCTCTATGACAGAGAAATCTTTGGGTGGTGCATTATATTTTGTCACCTTCATTGACGATCACTCAAGGAAGGTATGGTTATACCTATTGAAATTGAAGGATCAGGTACTTCATGCCTTTAAGGAATTCCACGCCAAGGTGGAGCGTGAGACGAGTAAAAAGCTGAAATGTGTTAGTGCTGACAACGGGGGAGAAAATCACGGCCCCTTTGATGCTCATTGTAGAAGCCTTGGTATTAGGCTCGAGAAGACACCACCAAAGACCCCACTGCTGAATGGTTTGGTAGAGCGCATGAACCGGACGATTGTTGAAAGGGTACGATGCATGCTATCTCACGCCAAATTGCCCAAGTACTTCTGGGGTGAAGCAGTAAAGGTGGCGGTAGACATCATCAACTACTCACCGTAGTTCCATTATCAGGAGACATTCTTGATGAGATATGGTCTGGAAAGAAAGTGAATTACAACAACTTCAAAGTGTTTGGATGTCGAGCATTTGTTCATATTCCAAGAGATGAATGTTCAAAGTTGGATGCTAAGACCAAGGAATGTATATATCTTGGTTCACCAAAGGATGAGATGGGATACCGGTTATGGGATCCAAAGGAAAAGAAGATTGTCAGAAGTAGAGATGTTGTCTTCTTTGAAGACCAAACAATCAAGGATCAAGAGCAAGCAGATAAAACCACAAGAAGCATCGGACACCCCAGTGTGGATCCTCTTCAAATCATTCATAGGCATGATCAAAGTCCGGAAGGAGAAGCTGATCATGAGACTCCACCGGTAGAACATGGGGGCGAGGGGACTGATCCAACCCAAACCCATGATGAACCTGCCGAGCATGTATCTCCTGAGGAGCCTTAATTGAGACGATCCACCAGAGAGAGACGGTCTACCTCAAGATATCCATTTGATGAGTATGTGACTCTTACAGATGAAGGCGAGCCAGAATCTTTTGAGGAAGCAATTGCTAACGAGCACAATGCTGATTGGATGAAAGCCATGCAAGAGGAGATGCAATCCTTGTCGGAGAATCAGAAATATGAGCTGGTGGAGTTACCCAAAGGTAGACGAGTGCTGAAGAATATATGGGTATATCGCCTAAAGACTGAAGACCATGGTTCGAAACCAAGATATAAAGCCAGGTTAGTGGTGAAGGGATTCAGCCAAAAGAAAGGGATAGACTTTGAGGAGATATTCTCGCAAGTAGTAAAACATTCATCCATTCGAGTAGTACTCGGTTTAGCTACTTGCTTAGACCTAGAGATTGAGCAAATGGATGGTAAGACGGCATTCCTTCATGGTGATCGAGAGGAAGAGATATACCTGGATCAGCAAGATGGCTTTGAAGTCCCTG
This sequence comes from Limonium bicolor, assembly GCA_023374045.1. Classification (NCBI taxonomy): domain Eukaryota; kingdom Viridiplantae; phylum Streptophyta; class Magnoliopsida; order Caryophyllales; family Plumbaginaceae; genus Limonium; species Limonium bicolor. The sequence goes on from CM041778.1 coordinate 45,771,412, forward strand.
GGAAAGAACACTTGGTATGTAGGCTTAACAAAAGCCTTTATGGTTTAAAACAAGCACCAAGGCAGTGGTATCAAAAGTTTGAGTCGTTCATGATCAAACACAATTTCAAGAAGACAATCACTGATCACTGTGTGTTCATGAAGAAGTACTCAACTGGTGACTTCATCATTTTACTTCTTTATGTAGATGATATGCTCACGATTGGCCAGGATGCAACCAAAATAGCAGCCTTGAAGAAGGCGCTTAGTGGATCCTTTGCTATAAAAGATTTAGGACCAGCAAAGAAGATATTAGGCATGACAATCACTCGAGAACGATCAAAGAAGTTATTGTGGCTATCTCAAGAACATTATGTAGAGAAGGTTCTTGAAAGATTCAACATGGAGAAATCAAAACCAGTAAGCACACCATTAGCTCCTAACTTCAAGTTAAGTTCGAGTCAGAGATCATCAGCAGGAGATGATGATATAGAGAAGGTGCCCTATTCATCAGCGGTGGGTAGCCTCATGTATGACATGGTGTGCACACGTCCTGATCTAGCTCATGCAGTCGGGGTTGTTAGTCGGTTTCTATCTAATCCTGCCAAAGAGCATTGGAATGCGGTCAAGTGGATCTTTAGATATCTTCGAGGCACTACAAAGAGGTGTTTGTGCTTCGGAAGAGGAGAACCTGTGTTTGAAGGGTACACAGATGCAGATCTCGCCGGTGATGTTGACTCACGGAAGTCTACCTTAGGTTATCTAATTACCTTTGCATGGGGAGCTGTTTCATGGTAGTCGAGATTTCAGAAATGTGTTGCTTTATCAACCACCGAGGCAGAGTATATTGCCGTTACAGAAGCGTGCAAAAAGATGTTATGGATGCAGGGTTTCATGCAAGAACTTGGCCATGAGCAAGAACGCTATGAGCTTCGATGTGATAACCAAAGCACTATTCACCTAGCTAAGAATCCAAGCTATCATTCTCAGACAAAGCATATTGATGTTTGATGTCATTGGATCCAGGATGTGATTGAGAAGAAGCTAGTCTATCTAGAGAAGGTTCACACCGATGATAACTGGTCAGACATGATGACCGGTCATTCCGGTCACTAAGTTTGTAAGATGCTGCCATGGAGCTGGAGTAATAGCTCCCCAACTCATCGGAGGGGGAGATTTGTTAGAAATTTTCTCCTAGTTGGTAGCCTACTAAGGTTGAAAAACTAATCAACCATGTGTAAATCATGGGAGGTAAATAGTTAAAGATAGGTGACACACTTATTATGACTTTGGTAAGTTCATTTCACATTGAAATTCATGCTTCACTACCACACTTCATTTCCTATAAATACCCAAATAACTTGAGTTGTTTTTCATCATCCAAGTTCAAGCATTTAGAACTTGAGGGAATGATCAAACAAGCTGCACAAGTGTGCAAAGAGAGGAAAAAGAGAGGAAAAACAAAGAGGAAAAAGAAAGAGTTTATAGCTTCTTTTACTAATTCTTGCTTATTCCCTTTTTGTTATTTCCACAAAATTATGAGAGCTAGAGCCTTCGATATTTATTCGAAGAAGATTACTATTGTGATCCCATTATTATGATAGTGGAAGGTTTAGATCGGTGTTTTCGATCCCGAGGTTTTAACCTTTTACATTAAGGGGTTTTCCTCGTTAAAATATCGTGTCTCATCTCTGTAAAATTTTTGGGTCATTTTGTTTATCTTTTTTGTCTCCATCTCACACCGTATTTTCCCCAACAAAATCAGATTCACTTTTAGTGAAATTGAACTTCTTTTCTTCAAAATCAAACTAGAACTGTAGTAGGGAAATCTAGTCAAGTTTTTCTATCTGCTTTTTTAATTTCTGCTTTCAACTCTTATTATCAGTTACTCAGGTTCTAATATTTTTCATCATTGTCGTTTATCAGCTTCAACTTACAAATGAACAAGGTCAAAAAACTGACATCAAATTCAAGCTGGTCGTAGTTTATGTATACGGGTATATATATATATATATATATATTTTGAAAACAAGTCGAGTTGCTACTTTTGTTCGGCCCCCCAACTCCTTCGGGGTACATGTTGAAATTTGTTTAGGCTTTTTGTTATATAGTTTATTTATGTTATTAGATATTTGTTCGCCCCCTCAACATTTTATAAAATATCACTATGATATCACTAAATTCTATTAATATGTAATATATGTTCTAGAATTATATTGTAAAAAAACATTTCTGGTCTATAGTAGATAAGAAAACTCTAAATATTTTTATTTAGCAACATAGTATAAAGTAAACCTAATTATTATGTCAGTCTTAGTAATCATGTACCCCTACTATCCATAATACAAGTGCTTTTAGTTTTTTATTATAGGTTTTGCAAATTAAAATAATATTAGAATTACTCAAAATAATATTAGATTATGTTTTCAGAAAAAAAACTACTAGTTTAGAATTTTACTCTATATTATTGGCATTAATTTATAATTTTGTATACCCATTTTTAGACAAGAAATAAAAAAGGTAAAACAAGCTTTTTTATTTATTGATTTATGTATTTCAGTTTTAATTTAATTTTTATGTCAAACTATATGTCTAATATCAATTTTTAAAATATAATTATATATATTTAAATTTATATTAATTTAAAAATTAAAGTTAATTTAAAAGAATTCTCGCCCCTTATACATTTTTTCTCGCTTCGCCCTGATATTAACAACTTTTTTGTAATTTAGGGGGTGAAGTCTTACACCGCAAACGCGATACAAAATCGTACACCACTACGATCACTTCACTAACTTTTGAAAGTAGACACCATACAGAAACAGAAGGAAAAAAAGAGAATTTTGGAGCTTGAAGAAGAAGAATAAGAGTGGAGAAAACTCCACACCATTGGAGCTCTTCTTACCTCTCTTTTATGGCTATTTCTCTCTAATGAGGATTAGTATTCTAGTACCTAGGGATGAGGATTTTGCCCAAATATTGCTAAAACTTTATTGTTGAATCTTGAACTTGTTTAATACTTTATTTTTGTCCTTTTGCGCAATGAAAGATGTTATCGAGTATTCATGGCTCTTGAGCTTGTCTAATTTGATTGTGTGATGTGCTTAGGGTTTCGTTCAATTTATCATCTATGTGTTAGATTGGTTGGTTTTACGTATGTCGATTAGTCTTGCATTAATGCGCGTTTTCTATGGACAGGTTGACGAAAGTAGAAACCCAGACCATGGGGACTAAATTAATGTAATCAGGTCTCAAGTATTTGAGATAGGTTCCATTGCATTTTTGCGGGAACTTGTGCTTAACACAATTGATTGACTAGGTAATCGAATGGTCATAGATTTTCGACTCAATTGGTTAGGATTAGTAGACCAAGATTTGGTTATTACTTATTTAAGTGTTCCCGTTATTTATCTGTAAGTTTAAGAATCGACAATTGATAGTAAAGGGTGATGGAGGAAAATATTCTCATGGGGTACACCTATCCCATATTAGTTAGCTTGGTTTTATTGATTTCCTTTACCTCGGTTTATCAACCCAAACAACAAACCGCCCCCCAAGACATTTACTTTACTTTATCCTTTTTGTATATTTTTGTATGTACATTACTAAACTATGAAGATGCAAGATAATTGTGAAGTTTATTTGGATATGACACTTGTTGTACTACTTCGGCTGTATACTTTTCCCATTTGTTTGTAGAATATATTCATTTATATTTTTCACAACACTAATATAGATATTGTATTCCCAATCATCAGTGTTACCGATAAGGCTTTTATCTTTGCCTATTCATAAGAGCTTTGTTGGGATAAGAATGCTAAGGAGAAGACGCACTGCTAAAATCTCTCACATCTTAGAATTAACAAAAAGAAAATATTGAATTCGTCAATGTTCATAGAATTGCGATTTATTCCAATGATCCTACGATATTACGATCCAAATTCATAGTTACGATCCGGATCACGGGTAGGATTGGAACCATGTAGGATCGTCGCAGAGTCACAATTCGATCGCACGATTCTACACTCTAGATCCATAGTACGATCCTACGACCCCATCGATTCCAATTTTTTTTGTTTATGTGTTTCATATCAATGTGAATTATATCTTAATAAAGTAAAAAAACAAAAGTTTTCAAAATTTGTAGAAAGTTTCATAATCCATAAATATCATGATGTTGAACATTGCAACGGAATGATATTAAAAATAAATTTTATATGTAGATTTATTTGAGGTCATTGAGAAGATAAGGATTAAGATTAGAGATCACTTCTTTTCACTCTCCTGCATGAAAGGTTACAAATTGTACATAGGCATCCAAAAGAATGTAACATCTAAAGTTTTATTTAATATTGTAAAGGTTGGAAAATTCAAAGTTTTAAACTCCAAAGTATAAAATGAAAAAATATCTGAAAAAACCAATACAAATTTATAAAATATGCTTGATCATTCTTATCATTTTTTTCTTTCTTGGTTTATAATTGAAATAATAAGCTGTTAGACTCATTTTGAGTTTGTGTTCCATTGCTTACTCTTTTGAATGAGTATGGATAGGAAAACCCATGATTTATTAAAAGAAAGACCTTGTAGTTCATAATATTTTTTACGAGGGTGAAGAAACATATAAAGACGCACATAAAAATTATGAAATATGTGGATATGATTTATGTTTAACCTATCTGATTTCATTTTGTCTTTTCTATGGACAATATTATAAGAAATCATAATATTTGCTTATCTATATTTCTATTCTGTAAGTCTATTGTCATAGTTGTGGTCTTAGTTGATAATTTTTTATATACTAAATGCTATATTTTCTTATTCAATTTAATATTTATAGTTTAAAAAGGTATGTAAATAACATATGTATATTTTTGAACAATATTATCTCACTTTTTGTAGGATCGAATGATCCCACACTCCGATGTTAGGGTCACTTTTAATCTTACGCTAGAATCGCGATCCTGAGAACATTGAAAATCACCTCAAAGTGCTATCCTTGAAGAACATCGACATGGATCAAGAGGACAATCTTTTGGGCTTGCTTGTCGAGTTACTAGGGTAGGAGAATCCTATCTAATGAGGTTTGAATGGAAGGAATTACCTTACTTTTCAAAGTGCTAGGTATTTGTGGTGATTTCTACAATTCAAATTGTGATTCATCACGGGTCAAACTCGTATTATTGAAAAAGGTTAAGCCGGTTATTTAGGATCTAGGTTTCAATCATCAATGATATTCTTCGAATCTGTTTCTAGTTAGTGTTCTTTTATGGTACTAGCTCGTATGTCAATTTCCAACTAAACTAGTTGGCAGTTGGAATGAACCAATGCTAGTATGTCTTTAGCTATTAGTTCCTGGTAATCTTGCTTTGATTTGTAATCTTAGTATAAACTATGAGGCTATGAGCCCATTCTGTTAAATAAGATGGATCGACTTTAATTAAAATAAACTGCATGCTACTTTACGCTGATAATCACCTACCTTTCTGTCCAAAAAATAATCACCTATCTTTATGATTCTATCATCAAATTCGACTCTATAAGAGCACTGCTAACTAATTCATTGTCTATATGTCTTCAATATCCGGATCAAATCAGATTCACTTTTAGTAAAATTGAACTTCTTTTCTTCAAAATTAAACTAGAACTGTGGTAGGAAAATCTAGTCAAGTTTTTCTATCTGCTTTTTTAATTTCTGCTTTCAACTCTTACCATCAGTTACTCAGGTTCTAATATTTTTCATCATTGTCGTTTATCAGCTTCAAATTACAAATGAACATGGCAAAAAATCTGACATCAAATTCAAGCTGGTCGTAGTTTATGTATACGGCTACTTTGATATATATATATATATATATATATAATATTTATATTGTCTTTTGAAAACAAGTCGAGTTGCTACTTTTGTTAGAGACACGTTGCAGTAAAGTGATTGACATTGCTTATATTTTCTATAGAATCTTGAAAGAAACTACGATCACTCCATAAACAATTTTTTTGTAATCTAGGGGGTGAAGTGTTACCGCAAACGCGATACAAAATCGTACACAAACCACTAGAATATTATGCTGCAAACTTTCCTACTGCTACTTTTTTCCTCCTATTTTAAATGTAGGTTATTTGGGATGAATCTAGAAAAAATAATTCAGATCCATATTCAAAATGACTTACATTAAAAAAAATTGGGTAGTAAGTAATTTACAACTAGCAACGTATCAGACAAGCCATGTAGAGAAGAAACCATCTTTTATCTTTTTGCATCAACACGAAAAACGTTCTTCAATACTAAAAAGTTACACTCTTCTCCTTCCATTTAATAGAGCAAATGGCTCAAATAACAAATTCATGCAGTGCATTTCGTAATCTAAGAATGTATTTCAATATTGAAAGTAGTATCTGTTGAATACAGAGATGACCATGTACTAGATGATAGTAGAATACTATCTTATCTATCTAAGCTATTCTATTACAACATATATACTGAAATGAATAACCGAGATTACAAGAATAGACCCGTTATTACAAGTGACTAGCCGTTAGAGGATTACAACTTGTACATGTAGTAGGTTATGTATATATTCCAACAGCCCCCCTCAAGACGAAGGGTATGGAGAAGTAAAACAGACCGAGTCTTGAATGGTGTTATAACTCAGGTGGTGTGTTGGTTTTCTGTAGGAATTTCTTGTAGTCATTTCCTGTAAGTTGCTTGGTCAAAATATCCGCAATTTGGTGGGTTCCAGGTACATACTGCAGATTGATGAGACCTTGCTGTATCTTTTCTCTGACTATGTGGTAGTCCAGGTCTATATGTTTGGTTCTCTCATGGAACACCGGGTTCCTTGCAATGAAGATCGCGACCTTATTGTCACAATGAACTTGTATGGTGTTGACCAGAAAGTTGATCTTTCCAATTATCCTTCGGTAGATTGTTGGATCAGCCAGAGGATGTCCCTGTGCCCTGTCTAATTTTACTCCTGTTAGGAGTGGAACTGAAACTGCAGAGCTGTTAGTAGGTAAAAATTCATCCAACAAATCTTGTGCGTACTTACCTTGGTGAAGGATGACTCCTTGCTGATTATACAGAAACTCCATACCGAGGAAGTAATTTAAACTTCCAAGGTCTTTGATTTTAAATTCATTATGAAGAGACTGTTTTATTCTAGATATTTCTGTCATGTCATTTCCAGTAACTATAATGTCATCTACATAGATTCCTATGTAAGTTCTCATGTCTCCATTGTATTTAATGAATAACGAGTAATCATTTTTTGACTGCACATAACCATGACAAGAAAGAAAATCACTTAGTCTTTCATACCACTTTCTAGATGCTTGCTTTAGTCCATAGATAGACTTATGCAATTTACAAACTTTGTTTCTGTATATTTCTTTCATACCATCAGGTATCTCCATATACACTTCTTCATGGAGATTTCCATGGAGAAATGCATTATTTATGTCAAGCTGGTGAATTTTCCAAGTTCTCTTAACAGCAATGGCAGCAAGCATTCTAACTGTGGTCATTTTCACCACAGGGAAAAAAGTTTCCCAATAGTCCTCTCCATATTTCTGATTGTATCCCTTAGCCACTAAGCGGGCTTTGTACCTCTCAAGAGTTCCATCAGCTTTTAGTTTGACTTTATATACCCATTTACATCCTACAATGTGTTTCCCCTTAGGTGTGTCAACTATACTCCATGTTTTGTTATCATGCAAAGCCTGCAATTCAGATTGCATGGCTTCTATCCATTCTGTTTTGAGGCTTGCTGTTTTATAGGATTTGGGCTCAGTAAAACCTTGGGAATTGATGACAAAAGAATAGGATTGAGGGTTGAGTGAGCTGACACTTAGGGCTGTAGCAGGTTTTATGTTTGCTAAAGGTTCTGAGAGGCAATTGTTGCTATTATCATGGTTCTTTATCCTTTCATGTAAAATTTCAGTAAACAGATCCTCATCAGATATGTGGGCTTCACCCAGAAGATACTCACTAAGATAGTTTGGTGGATGTCTGTCTCTAGTGGATCTCCTAAGAGTTTCAGTTTCAGTGGGAAGATTTTCGCTGGTTTCCTCTATGTGCTCTAGGTTTCTCTGCTGCTGGTCTGTACTAATTTCTGTTGGATAATCTAACTCACTGTCACTGCATTCCTGAAAATTTTCATTAGAAATCTTCCTAGGAGGTATGGTAGTATCAGTAATGAAGGTTTCTGTTTTCAAGGGAAACTGGTTTTCATAAAATGTCAGATCTCTACTAACTAGGACAGCATGAGTTTCTAAGTCTAGAACTTTGTACCCCTTTTTATTTTCTGCTACTCCCAGATAGACACATGCAGAGCCTCTTGGATCGAACTTTCCCTTTCCCTTTTCTACATGTGTCCTGTAGCATAAACATCCAAAGACTCTCATATTAGTGTAATCAGGTTTCTCTCTGTACAGAATTTCATAAGGAGTTTGACCATTTATTGCCTTAGATGGAAATCGGTTTATTATGTGTGTTGCATATTTAATGCATTCCCCCCAGAATTCAAGAGTCAAATTAGCCTGATAATAGAGAGCTCTTGCTGTCTCTAGGAGATACTTGTGTTTTCTCTCCACAACTCCATTTTGTTGTGGAGAATGAGCACATGTTGTTTGATGTATGATCCCTCTTTCTCTAAAATACTTAATACCCTCATTACTGCTGCCTAACTCCAAAGCATTATCACTTCTAATTTTTCTGACTTTGAGATTAAATTGCGTTTCCACAAGTTTGACAAAACATGTAAGGACATAGAAAGCATCAGATTTGTTCTTTAATAAATGTGCCCATGTGCTTCTGCTATAGTCATCAACAAGAGTCAAAAAATATTTGTATCTGTCATGGGTGGGAACCTTAAATGGTCCCCAAACATCTATATGCAAAAGTTCAAAACATTCTTTGCTCTTAATGCTAGAATCTGGAAAGGGTTTCCTAACATCTCTAGCACGATGACAAGTATCACAAGCAATTTGTTTATGAAAACTTCTCTGTTTGATTAATCCCAAAGTTGACAGTTTACAGTATGGGACATGCCCTAATCGAAAATGCCACAATTCATCATTACTCAGATTCTGTGCATTACCAGAACAACTTACAACATTATGACTATGAATCTTTGAATTATAGACCTCATCTAAACTATCGTGACAGAGGATGTACAGACCACTAACTGAGTTTCCTATAACCACTTTGTTTTTTTCATTAAGGCCCTGCACAAAACAAGAGACATCATCGAAAATCACAGATAGGCCAATTTGTTTAACAAGTTTCTTAACAGACATTAGACTGAATTGAAAACTCTTAACAAGCAGAACGTCTTCCAGCAAGAATTTCTTTCCCAATTTCACCTTTCCCTGTTTATTAACAATCTGTATATGCCCATCTGGCATTACTATTCTTCTAGTTTCTTCTAGTTCTTGAAGATCAACAAACAAGTTCTCATTACCACACATATGCTCTGACGCACCAGAGTCAACAATCCAGGAATTTTCATTAACGAAATCAGTAGAACTAGTTAAACAGACAGAGCAAAACATATTAAGTTGAGGATTACCTACAAAGCTGCAGTATTCTTCTTTAGGCTGTTCATTGGACTGCCCGCGCTGCAGCATAGCTTTCAGTTGTCCAATTTCTTCTGCCGTTAAACTAGTTACCTTCGCAATTCTTCCTTCTTGACTTGCTTCCAGAACGGCTGTCCCAGCTATTGTGTTGGACTTCTTCTTCCACCACTCTGGATACCCAACCAATTCGAAGCAGTTTTCTCTAATGTGCCCTCTTTTGTTGCATTTGGTGCAGAGGAGATTTTGTTTATTCTGATCCTTTCCCACACTCTTGAACCCTTGTTTCGGTCCAAATTTCTTTGGCGTGTCTCTTCTTGCATTTAGAGCGATAGCATCTTGGTCTGGTGTCGCAATTTTTGAAGACATCTGCTTTCGCTTTTCTTCTTGACATACCATTGAATAAGCTTCATCAATGGTGGGCAGCGGATCTTTCAAAAGTATGTTCTCAGTGGTGTTGGAATACCTGTCATTCAGTGACATTAGAAACTGCATCAGCTTTTCCCTTTGCCGTAGAGTTTCATGTTCTTTCTTCGCTGCGCAACTACAGGTAGATTTTGTTTCTAGGGCTTCGAGTTCGTCCCAGATCCGCCGCATCTTTGTGTAATAATTCGCCACGCTCTCCGTGTCTTGCTCCATTTTGCTTAATTCCTTCTTCAAGGCGTAGATCTGAGTAGCATTGGCCTGCTCATACCTTGCGCATAGACATTTCCAAGCATCCGACGCGTTTGCGAAATAGATGATTGTTTCCCCAATCTCTTTACTGAGGCATTGACTAAGCCACGATATTAACATGTTATTACATCTTACCCAGCTGTTGTGTTTGGAATCCTCTTTGCTGGGTTCGCTTAGGGTTCCATCAAGAAACCCAAATTTATTCTTGGCCCTCAAAGCAACCATGATCTTCTGCTTCCATCCCGCAAAGCTTTCTTCGGGCAAGTTTGAGAAGGTATATCCCAATACCAAGCCTGGATGGTCGTTGCTACTCAAGAAATATGGGTCATTGATGTCGACCTTGCCGTCTGGTGTCGCGTTTTCCGGTTGCTTTTCAGTCATGGCTCATTTTTGGTGATAGCGATGAGATTGTGGGTAACAAGGAAAGAAACCAACAGAGAAAGAAACTAGCAGATTGTGAATCGGAGAAGAAAAGCAAGAATCGCATAAGCGGGCTCTGATACCATTTCGTAATCTAAGAATGTATTTCAATATTGAAAGTAGTATCTGTTGAATACAGAGATGACTATGTACTAGATGATAGTAGAATACTATCTTATCTATCTAAGCTATTCTATTACAACATATATACTGAAATGAATAACCGAGATTACAAGAATAGACCCGTTACTACAAGTGACTAGCCGTTAGAGGATTACAACTTGTATATGTAGTAGGTTATGTATATATTCCAACAGTGCATGCACTGTTATTAGTAATAACCTTCGTTTGAAACAAGGGAATTAGCGGTATCATACTGAAACACCACTGTATCAAAATCTTGTTTGTGGCGGCAAATTGTGTTCTTCAACCTTCTTTAGTTCTCCGTGCCCGGCCGACTCTTCCAAAATTTTGGGGAAGAAAAATGTTAAACAAAGCGTGATGGAAAATGCGATGAAGCACCGAGTGATGATAAATTTGTCTTTTTTTTAAAAAACATCATATATATATATTATATTATATTATATTATATTATATATGAAGGGTTACATGTAAATTGACACCATACATGACATGTGTCAAGTTCCCTAACTAACAACCTACACATGTCTTTTCTAGAATAGAGGTTGCTTGAGTGTCTTCTTCTTCATGTTGATAGTGAGTACTTACCATCACCATAGCCACCGCCATCGGCACCACCGTTGGTGCTAGCGGCACAACCGTCGTTTTCGACGTCATCTGCTGCGCATACTTCATTAATAGTCATTGGCTCCACGGCAAATATTAGACGCTTCTGCTCTTACAACAACATAGAAGATGGACGTTTTGTTTGCATAACCCACCCAAAATCCACAAACTTAAAGAAACTAAAAAACAAACTATACACAGCAAAAAACTCCCCTAACCGTAGAGAAGACAAGAAACTAAGGAGTGTTATTATTATGCAAAAGAACATCTAGAGACTAGATATAAAACTACTAAACAAAAATATGAAGACAAGAAAGAAAACTAAAACAAGAAGAAGAGGAGAGAGGATAGAGCGTTTTCTCTCTCATGGACTACATTGTGCTCTAAAAAAAAAAATACTACTTGTCTTTGGATTAATTTACTTGTACATATCCTAAAAATTATTTAGATTAATATTGATAGATTTTGAGGTTAGTTTCTTAATTTAGAAAACTTATTTGATTCAATGAGATCGATGTTTAGACTCATTAATTCGGTATCTTGAAGAGTAGCTATATGATGAGAGTTTGCTGGTGACTTTTTGTATTATGATTCATGATAGCCATTGCACCAATAGACAAATAAACAAACAAGATCAAAAGCGTGCATTATTTGTATCATAGTATAGGCCGCTTACTACTGTACGTTACGATGGGTAGCATGTGCAGCAATATTACTGAGTGGCCGCATGGGAGGCAGCTATCATTGTTCTTGACCCACACCTGAAGGTCCTGAACCCGGCTCATTCCGCCTACATAGTAAACAATCACATCGAACCGGAGTATATATACATTAATAGAATAATGTAATTACTTTTAACATAGTATATATGTAATACATTCAACTCACGTGAACACACTAATTTGTAAAATCCTCAAGATCTGAACATATTGTAAGTAAACTCCTACACGAGACTAGATACGTTTTTTTTTTTCTTGGTAATAACGATAACATATTACACTAGAACAAAAGTCAGATTTAGCTACCACTATATATCAATAGTTAAATTACCAGTTTTGGTAGCTAAACACAACGGGGTACCACATTTTATGATTTAGCCATTGATATATACAGTGGTAGTAAAGGTGCTAGTGGCTAAATTAAAAATAGCCACCGTTTTGGAATGCGGTAGCTATTTCGTTTTGGCATCGCTATTACTTTTCCAATAGCTAGATATTGCTACCATTTTAGAATGTAGTAGCCAAATGGCTACTAATGTAATAGTAGCAAAATGGCTTCGAGTATAACAGTTGAAAGTTGTTATTAGTACATGTGCCTGAGTAACTTGACTATTCTTTAAATCGAAGACTATGTTATGTGTACACATCTAGGATCGAACCTTACAACGTATGCGTATAAATAGACCTCCATACCAATGACATATTTAATTGAAACTAGTTTGTTAAAAATATGCATAGAGCAGGAATCAATCCCTTGAAGTTTGGGATGAATATAGAATGTCTTAACCATTGTGTCATGATAGTTATTCACATCATATATAGAAACTACTTGTATATATTGAATGTTTGATACTGTAAATATAAATGGAAGTTTTTGTTGAGTCATGATCAAACCGGGGATATATTAAAATTAATAAAATAGATATATGATTGATTATGCTACATGATATTTTCATTAATATAATATAACAAATTAATTTAATGCGATCAAAATAGTAAAGCTAATAAAAATTGAAGTATATTATTGGTTTAAAATTATAAAAAATTAAAAATATAAATATATCTTTCAAAAATCTTTGAAATGTTAGAAATTACACAAAAAGATAATATATTATGTAAAGTTACTTATTTAATAAAGTCTTACTATATAGTGTTACAAATACTAATATAATATACATCATTATATGAAAATAAAAATTCTAAATAATATATTTTGTTTTTGTAAAATTTTATAATATAATATTTTTATAAATTTTAATCTTGAATAATTTAAATTGTTATAACTTTACTAGTTTTCAAAATCCTATTAATTTACGTGTTGTTTTGTAAATTTACACACACATATATATATTCTACTTACTTTAACAATTTTAACCTACACATCAACTAATTTAAATTGTTATTAGTTTTAGTTTTTTTATGTTTTATTAGTTTATGTGGCTTTTGTAAATAAAGCATCATATTGTAATAAAAACTGTATTAAATTAAATATATATACACACGCACATATATATACACTTAACTAATTTAAATTATTATTACTACTATTTTTATATTAATTTTGTAAATTTTAACCAACATATGTACTCATTTAAATAATTAATACTTTTACTCTATTTTATAATGTATTAATATGTGTGATACTTTGAGACATAAAAATATTATTATATCAAAAATATATTATGTTAGGTATATCTTATATGATAAAATAAATTCTAGTAGTGGTATATAGTTTATTTATTTTTCACGAATTAGACAATTTTTATTTACTTATTGTTCTTTTTCAAAATTTTGATAGCTAAAAGCTAACACATATACTATATTGAAAAAATTAAAATATTTATATAAAAAGATAATATGTCCACTATGGCAGTAGCAATATAGGTCAGTATTTTAAATTATGTAGTATTCACATGTTTAAGTTATAAGATAATAATAATTTTGATACCACATTCATTTGCTGTATTCTAGCATACTATCAACTAAAATTGTATTAGCATTATTAGTCGGTAGCAATTTCAAAATTAAATATAGTAGCAATTTAGCTACTTGTTTAAAGCATTTGCTAAATAGTAGCATAATAGCAACTATAATCAAGTATCAGTAGCAAGTCATAATTTTGCTTATCTACTTGACCATAGAAACTTTAATATGGTAGCAAGTTAGCTACTAGTTATAATATTTTTGCTATTGTTGTCGAAATAGTTACACAATAGCTACCATCTTGAATTAACATCCACCAGCAACAACTATTTCTTAATTTAGCTACTGATATTGCTACCAAAATTAGTTTTATTGAAAGATTCAAGATTCAAGAAAAAATAGCTACTATTGGCGGTAACAATTAACATAACTTAGCTACCAGTGTTGCTCTTGTAGCACTACAACTAGCACTTTGTTAATACCATTAGAAATTAGTAGCAATTTTTCAATTTAGATAAGAATATTTGTAATAGCAGTTCATCTTCCCTTTTTACTTTGGATTTTTTAAAAACTTTTCTTCGAATTTGAGATGTCTTTTCTTCTGAGTTTACTCGATTTCATATCTTAAAAGCCTGATTTTAATTCAATTATTTTTTTTAGATTACATGAAAGTACTAGATTTTTTTTTAATAATGACCCGGTTTAATGTACTTGACTAGCTGCCCACAATGCTCACCTCTAATTCAGTTTTTGTTTTTGCTTTAAGATAACACTTTAACATAATGGGATGTGTGTGTTTAGGTTTTAGGTCTAGATGATAAACTATTATCGAGATGAAAATGACTTAATTAAAACTGTTAATTGGGTAGTTAACCATTTACGCAATACATAGTTTCAAAATTATGGTGGATTTTTACAAAATTATAATATACTTCCACATACTTATCTTTATATACATTAATTTGGGGTAATTTCTTAAAAATATATCTTTCTCATAATTATAAATAGTTGTGTATTTTGAATTATATACGTATCACACATTTAAATTATAAGAGAATTATAATTTTGCTATCACTTAAAAATATTAGCTATCATTTCTTATAATGTAACACAATATTAACCATAATCTTATTAACATCATTGGTCGGTAGCAATTTCATAATTAATGATAGTAAAAATTTTTATGCTTGCTAAAAATATTCGCTACCAACGCCTAAACAGTAGCAGAATGGCAACCGTGATGAGTGTCAGTAGCAATTTCATTAACTTAGCTTATCTATTTGGTAGTAGCAACTTTTAGTAGCAAATTAGCTACTATTTATAATATTTTTTTGCTACTACTTCTTTAATAGTAGCGCAATAGCTACCATGATTGAATTAGCCACATCCAGCAATTAGTTCAAAGGGAGATGGAGTAGTATATTTAAGTTCGATAACAATTAAGTGAAATATCATACAATCGCTTGTACAATAATAAGATACATCATTGAACAATCTTCACATTTACTTTGAACAATCATCAATAAAGTTGATCAATCTTTGTAATAACACATACTCTATCCTGTTCTCAATAGATGACTTTCTAGGTGTTGCCATATTTTTTTTTCAAAATATAAGATGTTTTGGTTTTTTCTACCACTTCCTTTCCATATTTATCCCTTACTTTTCTCCTCATACTCTCAACTGATCTCCTATTCCCCATGGAAAAGCAAGGGTAAAATAGTCTAAAAATTGACTTCTTAATTTGTGTGCATTGTGCTAGAAAATCATCTTTTTAGAAGAGGAGGGAGTGTAACTTTTGTATCAAGCTGGATAATCAATACATTACTTACTGGACCAACCTATAAACTTAAATGATTGTTTGTACGATGCTCCCCGTACAATCGATAGTACTCCCTCCGTTAATTTTTGAATGTCGTTTTAGGTCTTTTAATTGGTTAAGATTTAGACGTTATTTAAGATTTTCAAGGCAAACTTTATTCCATTTTCCCATTATTACCCCTATTAATAACAAAAATTCCAAAAAAAAAGATAGTTTACCACCAAACACAAACATTTATTGAAAAAAAGTAACCTTAGATCAGTCATTTGATCATATTTCTTAATTCATGTGCATAAACTCAAAATCACATTTAAAAATCAACGGTGGGAGTAGAATTTTCACTCTGTCGTTTTAGAAACTTGCACACTTATTGGGAAAAGTACTCCTATTTTTTTTTACTTTTCTATCTAGATAATATAATTATTTTTGTGTTGAATAGTAGATTTTAAAATAGAAAAAATTGTGTCAAATACTAGAATGCAAAATCAACGGATATTATTGGGAGAGGGGTAGCATTTTCTTAAATTGATTGATGCTACATTAGTATTTGTTAGAGGTGATCATTCGGGCGGGCGGGCCGGGTTCGGGCCGGGCCAAAGGAAAATTTTAGGCCCGTCGGGCCATTTTTAAAAACCAAGCCCGATTTTTTACATGTTCGGGCCGGGCCGGGCTAGGCCCGGTTTTTTCCAGGCTTTGCCGTAGCCCGGCCCGCCCGGCCCGGTTTTTAATTTTTTATATAAATTAATAAAATAAATAAATTATATATTTAATATATATTTATATTATATATATATAACTTATTAAAATTTATTATATTATATTTTGTATATATTATATAAAAATTAAATATGTATATATATATTTTAAAAAAATAAATAATATAAAATCGGGTCGGGCCGGGCTTGTCCACGGGCTCAAAGAATGTGCCGCGGCCTGGCCCGGTTTTTTATTCGGGCCTGATTTTATGTCCAGGCCCGCCCGGAAGCCCAATCGGGCTCGGGCCCGTCGGGCTTTTTTACGGGCCGGGTCGGACCGGGCTGCTGGGCCGGACACATTTTGATCAGCTCTAGTATTTGTGAAAATTCATTTTATATATACTTATATATGCCTGCCACGTTGAGTATTGAGGCAGAAAAGTATAATCGGTTGGAACTGTAACGAAATACACTTAACCTAATCGATCATTGCGCAATCCTGATGTCAGGGGCGCGTCAGGGGAATTCGGAAAGAGAAAGGTTGTTTGTTTACTGGGGAAGACGATGATGAAAATCAAAGAGAAAGATATGAAAAGGAAGTAAAGCAAAGCAGACAAACTAAAAGGACGAGAAAGAAAAGGGGAGGGAGGAAAAGGAGAATTTGGGAAAGAGAAGAAGGTCGAGTAGAGAAAAAGGTGTGGCCACTAAATGGGGTCCCCCGGTAATATTATAAAGCAGTAACGATAAATCCTTCCCACACCCCTCTCTCTCTCTCTCTCTCTCTCTCTCTCCCCACGCCACGCCCACTCAGCCACTCCCAGCAATCGGACAAAGTTTAAGTACAAAAGCGCACTTTCAATATTTTTTATTCTTAAAAGACACCCGATATCATTTTGCCCCTATCTCACTTTATTACTAGAATTATCAGCCCGCACTCTCTATATATTGAACGAACCCTCGACGCTCTTCTACCTTAGACTAAAAAGAAGAAAGAAGCAGGACCACTGCACTGTCTGCCGCCCGCCAACGAGTAGTGTAGTGTTATAGTGTACCATTCATTCATTCTCAACCTCTCCTACCTTCCTCTTTCAAATCAGATCTTCAAGTCGTGCGTAACGTAACGACCCTGCCATTGATCGATCCATAGATCAGATTCCGATTTAATTCATCATGCAGCCGGAAAGCTATGCACCACTGCGCCACTATTATTTCCCCGCCGCTGAGTCATCATTCCCGGTCTCCACCGACTTCAATAAAACCTTCTTCGGAGAATTATCGTACGGTGAGCAGCAACAGCAGCAGCAGCTCTCTACTACTACTACTACATCTACTACTACTTTTCCGGATCACATCGACAGTCTAATGGTCGGTCCGGCGGGACCTGCTGCTGCCGCTGGAGGTTTTTCCATGACCGATAGCTACTGCACAAGCTCGGCATCTCCCTCTATGTTGAATGATCTTTGCCGTCAGAGGGGCGGACAAGCAGCCACGACCACCTCTGGATCGGGAGCGGCCACCATCTCGTATACTGATGAGAAGGCTATGCTGGCTCTTAGGAATCATAAAGAGGCTGAGAAAAGGCGGAGGGAGCGGATTAACTCTCATCTCGATCGACTTAGATCTCTTCTACCTTGCACCACTAAAGTACGTATGTCGTTCCATTGTTGTTGGTTTAATTTTGGATTTTGAATCGTGACTACACTCATTTGCAATTAATATTAACTAGCTAGGTTTTCTTTGTTTAGTAATCTGAGATAATTAGTCTCGAATATTCTATTCATTTGGTTAATTAGGGTTTTGCAGAACAATGGGTACAACCTTTCAATTCATTGGCAATGTTCAATCTAAATTAGCAGCCTCTACTACCACAATTAACTGCTTGTATCTTTATCTCTTTCGATGAAAAGTCTGAATTTAGCATGAAAATGTTTTGCTCAAGTCTTTCATTTTAGTTGTCTTATTATCTTTATTCATATGTGCAGTGTAGCGTGTCAATGTTGGTCGGTCAAGGTTCAACAAAAGTCTACTACCCTATGTATATATGCTTTTTTTTATAAGATAAAATAATTTTATAAAAATAAATTTTGTACTATATAATTTATCATATAAGAAATCATATGCAAAACTTAAATTTTTAAAATTAATTTATCTTATAACGATATATCCAAATAGTAAACAGTATCTTTTACAGGGACTGTTCATGAAAGTTGGATTCCTTTTCTATTCCAAGTTCCAAACCGACTCAAAATTTAATTAACAAAAAAAAAATACTACTATCTAATACTATTTGATTCATCCCATTTCTATGACTCACGCAGACTGACAAAGCAACCCTACTAGCACAAGTGGTGCAACGCGTTCGAGAGCTCAACAAAGAAGCCACGGAGGTCATTAACAAAAATAGCCGAGACAATCCCAACCAAGAGTGTCTAACAATCCCTTCCCAGAACGACGAGTACTCCGTCGACCACGAAACCCCATACTACAACGACGATCAGAACCTGATCCTAAGAGCATCGCTGTGCTGCGAGGACCGGTCAGACCTGTTCACGGATCTAATGGAGATGGTTAACTCACTCAACCTCAAGACTATCCGGGCCGAGATGTTATCCCTCGGTGGTAGGGCTACCAATGTACTAGTCTTAAGTGGGGAACGATGTAGAGGGGAGGAGTACGTGGCTTTCTTGCAGGATGCACTTAAGAGGATTGTACAAAGGTCGGCTCATGGTGGTGATCGGTCCAAGCGCCGGCGGAGGCTAGATGTTGTTCAGAACATGGGATAAATCATATCATAGTGTTACCTAAAGTATGTATGGATGGGCGGCGAGATACTATAATAATAAACCATGATAATTATATGTACACTTGTATACTCCATATATATATATATATAATTCATGACTGCTATATCATACTCCCTCCGTCCTGAATTGACCGTCCTGTTTACTATTTGGACATGTCGTTTGACTTCAATTTTTAACATATAAGATAAATTAATTTTGAAATTTTAAATTTTGCATATGATTCCTTACATGATAAACTATATGTTACAAAATTTAATTTTCTAAAATTATTTTATTTTATATGCTTAATATTGAATTGGAAAAACGTGTCATAAAGCAAACAGGACGGTCAATTCAGGACGGAGGGAGTAGTATTCAAAGTTCGGTATATGTTTGATTCAAGGTTGTGAAAAACGGTACGGAGGTCTAGTACGGATTGTCCATAGTACGCGATACGGGAGTACTAATACGGATGAGACGGTTGCACTGATACGGAAGAAATATTTAATGTATATAACATCTTCACACTCACAGAAGTAGTTCCACAAACCATTTTGAAGATAGTTGTTTCAACAAAATTTAATGGATATGACCTAAATGAACATGTAACTAATCTAAACCACCAAAAAGTGTATCATCACTATCCAATGGCACAAATCCAGGATCCCAATTTGGAGAAGCAGCTGAAGATGTAACTAGATCAGCTAAATCATCATCATCATCAATAGGCGAATGTTGTGTCTTCCGGCTAGTTTCGTTTGCTTCTTCTTCAACATTGATTTCTTCTTCAATCCATTCATCATCAGAAAGTAACTCTGGACGAACCAAGCAATCATCATCATTTTTTGCATTTTTGAGACGCCTCTGCTGCAATTTGCGATTGTATGCAATAAAAACCATGTCGTTTAAGCGCTCTGATGTTAATCTGTTTCTCCTTTTGGTGTGAATCTACAAATAATTTTTTTTTGTTAAAACTAATATGATCTGTAGAATATAAAATAAAGTGGTGATAATGTTAAGAATTGAGATAAGGCTTCTTACCCAATTAAATGTACTCCAATTTCGTTCACATGCTGAAGAAGAACAAGTTAGGCTCAAAATTTTCACCGCAAATGATCGAAGTTCTGGAGTTTCATCCCCCCATGTGATCCACCAATCAGCTGCAATAAAAAACTTAAATTTAAAATGAAGTTTATTACATAATGGAAAAATAGAAAATTAGAGTATTGAATGAACTTACAAGGAGATAACTTATGAACAGCTTCTTTGGCTAGGTCGATGCCAAATAATCCTTCCCTCTTGATAAAGCTCAATTGTTGGCTCATTGCTTTCGACCTGTCTTCAAATTTTGAAATCATCTTGTTCATGCAATTAATCAATCCTATCTTAATCTCTGAATGAATGGACTTATTCTCAGCATATTGGAACCGTGGATTCAAAAAATATGCAGCTGCGTGCAAATCTCTATGTAGCTGGAACTCCCACCGCTTATCAATGATCGTCCATATCTCAGCATAACAATTGTAATCATCATTCAAGTTATAAGCTATCTCTTGCTTAGCTTCATCCATAGCTCCATACAGAAATCCCATACCAGGCATTTTCTCAGAATCGGCCAACCGTAGAACTTTAACAAGAGGTTTTGTTGTGCTCAATGCATAATGAACATTTTCCCAAAACTGTTCATCCCTTAGGATTATTTTTTTTACCTCAACACCCTCAGGTTTTTTAGCTTGTGTACATCCATTCCACTCGGCTGAGGTGAACATTTGTTCTATCTTTTCACGCAGATCCACTAATCGTTGTATTGTCAAAAATCCAGTTGCAAATCGTGTTGCAGCTGGTCGAACCAAATCCTTCCCCGCAAATTTTCTCAGCAAAGCCAACACCCATGAATGATTATAAATAAATGACGTCACCTAATTAAATTTAGAAGTTATAAAAATTATAAACAATAATATAAACAAAGAATGGTAAATAAAAATGAAAAATGGACTTCATTTATTACCTTCTTAGCCTTCGTTAGAGCAGCTTTGTGTTGAGGCAATTTTCCAATGTCTTCTAAAATCAAATCTATGCAATGGGCAGCACATGGAGTCCACCATAATCCCTTTCTTTTCTCCATCAACAGTTTTCCAGCTTTCTTGTAATTTGAAGCGTTGTCAGTTACTACTTGGACAACTAAATCTTGACCTACTTCTTCCACAACCTCATCAAGCAACTTAAAAATCAAGTTTGCATCCTTAACTACATCGCTGGCATCAACAGAGCGTAAAAAGACATTACCATATGGATTATTCACCACAAAATTTATCAACTGTCGCCCCCTTGTGTCTTTCCATCCATCAGATAAGATGGAAACCCCAGTTTCACCCCATGTTTTCTTCACCTCATCCACGGACTTAGCAACTTCATTTACTCTATCTTGTAAAAGAAAAGTGCTCAAATCATGACGGCTAGGTGGCTTGTAGCCAATTCCATAATTACCAACAACACGCAACATATTGAGGAAAGAATCATTCTCCACAACGTTGAAGGGAATGGCATTGTTGTAGAAAAAATCAGCAACTGCACGATTAACAACATCGCGATGTTCTTTCACAGACATGCCAACTTTTTTTTCTTGATTGTTTTTTTCACCAGTGAATTCACAATCATCATCTCCTCCACAAAAGCTAGCCACAAATCTATCCATTGGTCCTCGTCTTTTTCTCATATTTTCTAATCCATTTCCTCCACCAGCAGATCCTGATAATGCACCAGTCAGTGTAGTGCATCGATCAATATTTTCCTCCCTCAATAACTGATTGATCTTCTTTGTTTTTTCGACTTTATGAAGAACTTGTAATATTTCTTGTTTCACTGATGTCGGAACTTTATCACAAGGTGCAATATCTCCTTGCACACCGGCTAGATGTTGTTTCATTCTAAAAACTCCACCCGTGAATATTTTCTCACAATAACGACAACTAAGTTTTCTTTTACCATTCTCCACTATTTCATCAACATGCTTCCAGGCAATATCTCTTTTTTGGCTCATATTAATAAGTGCTAAATCTGTAAAAATAATAATAGTTATAATAATAATCACATATCGATAAATAATTATCATTTGATACAAATTAAAAAAAATTCAGGCTATATTGAATTCACTACGTAAATCAAATACTCAGTTCTAATGTAAAAAAAATCAGGCTATATTCAATTCACTATGTATATTCAATTCACTACGTAAATTCAGGCTATATAGTTCAAAATTACTAAGATAATTTTATACAAACAAAAATTACTACAAATAAACATCACTGCCTAAATTCAATATTCAATACCAATTAATGTTATATATTACAAAAATTTCCTTCATTTCTCGGTCCATTAAGTTGTTTAACAATATATAAACAGATAATTAACAATCTAATCATTCTGATCTATATCCAATTTTATACAGACATACAAACTCATCATCTAAATATACGCCACATGCCCCACTTCTTTATCATCAACAATAAAAAAATCAGAAAATATCATCATGCCACTGCCACATCCCCATATATATGCCAATATCTACGGTCCATTTAGTTGAAATTAAAACAAGTCTGAATTCTGAAATTAAAACAAGTCTGCAAATTACCTCTCGGCAGTCGGCAGACGGGCAGAGTCTTCAGGCAACACCTCCGCACACAGTGATGTTTGTCTTCTTTCTTCTTCCTTCGTCACAGTCTCAGACTCACAATACACCAGTCACCAGCAAGAATCAGAGGTGAAAGCTGGAGAGATGAAGGTGCAGAGAAAATGGTAGAAGATGATATTTAGCCAGAGAACAAACACTTCAAACTTAAGGAAATAGAATGAATAGAGTGTCTTATCTCCACTTCTCCAGAGTCCAGAATCAACGTACTGTTTCTCTTCTTTCGTGACTATTGCATATGGAATTTATTTCTGGAAAAAACAGAGCTCTTCACACATGGCTCCTGCACTGTTACACAAGTGAAGAAGAAACTAGAAAGAACCGTGAAAATGAAAAATAGTGAAGACTGAAGAATGAAGTTTGGCACTTTGGCTGGCTTTTGATAAGAATGAAGAATCGTGCAGCAACCAGTAGAGTAATTCTTAATTCCTTTATAAATGTATTGCGGAGTTTGTCTCCTCGTCTTCTGAGTTCTGAGCACTGATGCTCACTATTTTTATTTTCACGCGGGCGGTGGAATGAAATCGGCGAATTGCATCGTCCAAAACCGGTGCCTAAACAGTCACAGCGTCTTGTTGTTTGATACGGGCGTGCCGAACAAATCGCCGTATAAACGCCCGTTCTACATCCTGAAACGCCATCACAACCATACGGAATAGGTACGACCGTCTAAATACGGTTTTGTAGAGATAAGGGCAGTACGGCGTTTAAACGCCCGTCCCGACCCGTTTTTTACAACACTGGTTTGATTATATGTCCTATGGATAATGCGGTATATTTGGATTTCATTTCTGTTTGTTCTCGATTTGGTTTTTTTTCTTTCTTCTTTATTTTGGAGGTCGTTCTGTTGGTGTTTGGTTTCTTTAGTAGTAGTAGTAGTTGTATATCTCACGGTGAGTTTGTGCTTTCGGGAATGTTTCAAAACCCCGTTCAATACTCAATATTGTAGTGCAGACGATACATTGTGCGGCTAAGCCGCGTCCATCATTGTGTAACCCTGTCCATTTGGCAGTCCAGTCAGTCGTTGACTGGATTGTTTTGCTGATTGGGTTGCCTTTTTACGATATTAACTTCAATTGGTTATAATTTTTAAAATATAAGTCCAAAATGAAAAAAAATTATATCATTATTCATCTAAATTTAAGCTCTTCAAAACAAGATCTGACATGAATATATTTTGACAACTTTAAAATTTTATATTTTTATATGTATATATCTATACATATCAACCATACTTGATTCACCATATACAGTTTAAAATACAACATACAACAATAATAATACACTACAAAACAATAATGATTCATTATCTGTTTTGAAATTGGTATGTTAAAAAAATATATAATTCACTATATAAGACTTCAAATACATCATATAAATAATAATAATAATAATACACCACAAAATAATAATAATAATGCATTACAATAATGATCCATTATTAGTTTCAAAATTTGTCATCTAATTCATCACTTGTTAGTTAATGAATCATAATATAAGTTTTAATGAATCATAATATCAAAATTAATGAATCATATCTTCATTTTAGTGTATCATCGCAAACATATAAAAAATAAAAAAATTAAACAATAATGTAATACAAAACAATATTTGGTATGTATGAAAAATACGTGATTCACCATAGAAGATTTAAATTGCACCATACAATAATAATAATACATTACAAAACAATAACGATTTTTTATTGGTTCCGAAGTTTGTTACATAACTCACCACTTATTAGTTAATGAATCATAATATAAATTTTAATGAATCATAATATCAAAGCTAATGAATCATATCATCATTTTAGTGTATCAACGTAAACATATAAAAATAAAAAAATTAAACAATAATACAACACAAAACAAATTTGGTATGTACGAAAAATACATGATTCACTATATAAGGTTTAAAAAACACCATACAATAATAAATACACTACAAAATAATAATAATTTTTAATGGTTCCAAAGTTTGTTATCTAATTCACCACTTATTAATTAGTAAATCATAATATCAATTTTAATGAATCATAATATCAATTTTAATGAATCATAATATCAAAATTAATGAATCATATTATCATTTTAGTGTATCATCATAACATGTAAAAATAATTTTTTTCAAAGTTGTCAAACATATTCATGACTGGTCTTGTTTTGAAGAGCTCGGATTTAGGTGAACAATGATATAATTTTTTTTCTTTTTGGACTTATATATTAAAAGTTACAACCATTTAAAGTTAATATAAATTTTCTTCTCACTCATATGCCACATAAGCAGCCTAGTCAGCATATTGACTGGACGGCCACATAAGTGGACTGCACAATACACTGTGCAACCTAGCCGTGTAGTCGATTCTGCGATTGTAGTGGAGATTGGTGGCGCATGGATCAGTAATAGTGTAAATATAACGTCTGGATCGGACATTATTAAAATCATAAAGAGCACACCACCAACCAATAAGAACACACAAAAGTACAGTACTTATTTAAGAAATGAGGAGAGAGAAACTCAGTTAAATCCACTCTCATATAGAGTTTATTTTCTTTGCTGATATTCTGGGTTGAATTCACTCTGCTCTGATTGCTCTTATGAACCAAACAATGCAGTCTAGTGTGGAGGAATCGTAATTACAGCTTAATCTCATTCACTTCTAGCCAGGCCTCCCTCTCTATATATACTTTGTAGCTCCTTGTTGTGGATGACTTTTATTACATGGATTCTGATGATACTTGCATGCACTTTCATGTTGTGGAACTACTTAAAAGCAATTAATTAAGTATGAGATAGGTGAGGATTAATGTTAAGTGAACTAGTTATGTGAGGAGTTAACATACGTGTTTTTATACGAAAACCTATGTGTTTTTTCTGGCAAACTTGAATGCCATTTCCCATGTCCAAAGATTTCGTTGTAGACCATTTCATATATCCTTAGGCGCAAGAAGCAAGCCGAAGAAAAGTCTACCTCTAAGCATCACGTGGGGCCAATCCCTCCGCGTAAAGACTTCAAATGCGAGGTCGCTTGATCGGTGTGCAAAGCCCAAGTAAGGAGTTTACACCCCCCAAATCAACATATTCGGAACTCGTGTCATTAAGGAATAAGAGCCGCTCCAATGGTTGAAAATGCATACCTTTAGTTCAAGTCTTTGTCTTTGAACTCTCCAGTCAATTCGTCTCTCTAAAGCACAGCAAATTCCAAAAAGCGTCTTCCTTCAGCTTTTGCCAAGAGCTAGCTGTGAAAAGTGAGAAATGTTCCATCGTTCAAATCGAATCTTCAACATAGCCACTTAAATTTTAAGAGGAGACTACCATTTTTGTTATATTTTTTTTATTTTTAATTATAGTTTCTTTGGAGTTGTAACCTTTTGAAGAGAAATGTTCATTTGGAACCTGAATATTATTTTTCAGCTGTCAACCATTTATAAAAAAAAGGTAGAGAAGAAAACAAACAATTGCTACTTTTTGATGTTTAATATTTGAGTCGCAAATTCATAATGTTGCTTTTTGGAATGGTTAATTTGATCCTCGTATTGGGGCTTGGATGTACTTTTAGAATGTTCCGATTCAACCATATGAGACATAACTGGCAACATGGATCTAATTTGAAACTGGTTGGAAAGAAAACTCAGAGGAGAACTGCAAAAAACCAACTTGTCTAGCCTCTCTCCTCTCTCCAACCCCCCAACCCTACTTTCTCGCCGCCGTCATGTCGCCGCCACTCAAACCCTTGCCTAATCTTGCCTTCCACCACAAAACACCGCCCCACACCACCAGAACGAAGTATCTATCACAGACATCCTCTGAACAACTCCACCACAACTGTGTCTTCCCCATCTTACCTCCTCTTCGAACCACGATGACCATAGATAACCTCGACCCGAATCGGAGGCCAACTCCAGGAGCCACTGTCTTCATCGATAGTATCAACCCAACAAGCAGACCCGGTACCATCTGGAAATTGTTCGATAAACATGGGCAGATAGTTGGAATGCGGCTACCAAAAGCTCCGAGAATACGTACGAAGACAAGGTATGGCTTTATCGAATTCAAACTGAAAGAAGAGGCAGACCAGGCGATCTTTGAAACAAATGGTGTCTCGGTAGATGGATACCGGCTGCAAACCCAAACAACTTTTGACCGGGGAATTAGCTAGGATGCCCCTCCTCAACGATGGATACCGAAAGCGCATAGCTCAGGCACAAGCCGCCGGAGGTCCTCCTCCCCACTACGCAGCAGTCCCCAGCGCAATAGTCCCCAGTGCAATACCCCTCCCCACAGTCAAGGTACTCACTCTCATGGCTTCATTAGCCTGGAACCGTCACTACTAATGAAAGAAAAATTAATTAGTGCGAAGCATAATCATATCCTTACCACTTCGGACAAGCTTGGAAAGATTGGAACACTGTATGCTACACTGGAGATTGAATACGGAATCGATAGTTTGTCTATCCCCCTGCAAGTACGTCGTAATTTTCAAGACCCATGAAGAAGCAGAATCTTTCAAGTCTTCTAGCCTAGGGGAAGAGTATGGCTGGGAAAAAAGACCCTGGCAAAGTGAAGACCAACTCTCCTGCCGCACCACTACTATTGCAATCAGAGGACTGCCTCTTCAGGCTTGGTCAGAGAACACCATCCATGCGGTCACCAATCACCTTGGAAAAGTCTCAGGAATCTCTAGCGACATGCACCTGCTGCCAAAATTCATCGAAGCCTATGCAACAATTGAAACTAAAAAGATGTCCATTATAAATGAAGAAGTCCTGGTTGAAGTAGAAGGAGTGACTTGCAATGTGGGGATAATAGAATTCTGGTCGGAGGAGCTAACACAGCATGATGAGAATAACCGGAAACCTCCATGCCCGCCGGAGCTACGGTCAGACAGTATGCAAGAGCAACCTGGAAACGACATGCATGGGGATCCCAAAGAGCCACATGCAGGAGGGGAGACAGCACGTGCCCGTAATCCACTCGAACCGTCAAAAAACGACATGCATCAACCCCAAGCGTCGTCGTATGCTGTCGGGCTAGCCTCACGTGCTTGTAATATCGAAACGTCAGTTCAGACGATGAGTTCTAGAAGGAGGAATCAAAAAGTTGCGTAGCTACACCTGTTCCCAAAAAGCATAATTTATGTGGGTAACAACATCTGGAATAAAGGGGCAATTATTATGGTAAACGAGAAAGCTCTTAACATCTTCAATATTCCACTCCAGGTGGCACCTATTCTCAAAGAGTCACTGTCAGACCTTTCCTATCTCAAGGATTTTTTTCAGACAGCCTTAATAACTGCAACGCCCACTACTGCAAGTTCCCAAAGTTCCAGGCCCACGTGTTCTTTAATCGAGGTTTCTACCTCTCCGACTCAACCGTCTTATTCCCCTGAAATCAGTAAAGAGCACAATCATTGCTTTGTTCACTCACAACCTCCGACAACTCCACCGTCACAGACAATTCCGCCACACTCCTCCCCTACCTACAGTTCCCAATCCCCATGTACCCCCTCTCTCACAAACAGTTGTCCCCCAAACCCAAGAAATCCACCAACCAATCCCCACCCATACTTCAAATCGCCAATTCTTCTCTCCTCACTCGCCTGAAATCTTTTTGGAAGTGGTCCTTTCTCCCGATCCTACCCATAACCCACAGTTCTCAACCCCGGAAACTCCTTTTCGTAGCCCAATACCCTCAGAAGCCCAGAAGTGCTTGGATTTTGGATGAAGCTTAAACTGCCATTACCCAAGCCCAGACCGATCCCTCCAGAATTTTTCACAACTCCTTAGACGCAGTAAGAGGGTGGAAGAAAGGAAAAGTGCCCAAAAAGATGGCCAACCTAATATGTTTTCAAAATATCAGGGGTATCAACAGAAAAGAGAAGGTAGCCATACTCAAAAAGGAAATACAAGAATCAGGCACAAACATTGTAGGCATCCTCGAAACACACCGCTCTCAGCCTCTTAATAACTGTCTCGGGTTGTGGGGAAAGAGAATCAATGAAAAGTCAATTGAAGTTCCTGCAGAAGGACATTCAGGAGGCTTAATAGTTGCATGGAACCCCAACTACATCAATATCCTTAACTCTCTTCAAGGATCCCGCTGGATAGCCATTGAACTAGACTGGCCAGTCATCTCTTTCTCGGGCATCGTCATTTTCATCTACGCTCCTACCTGACCAGAGGACAGAAACATCCTTTATTCTGAGACTTTGAGCACCCCTTTCGCTAAGCCAATCCTAATAGCAGGGGATATGAACGAAGTAATAAGAGGCAGTGATCGAAAAAGAGGAAAGGATAATGTCTCCACTAGAGGTATGGAAGAATTTCAAACCTAGGTTGACCTACTCAGTCTGATCGAGGTCACACTGCAAGGAGCAAAATATACATGGCGAAATAAGAAGTCTATGAGCCGGATAGATCGGGTCTTTGCCCAAGCTGAGTGGTATGCTAGTTTCCCGGGGCTTAACCTCCATGCAAACCCATGGAAACTCTCCGATCACCGCTTCATGAAGATCACACTGTCAGAGGTAAACTGGGGTCCCAAGCCTTTCAGAACTCTCAATGGATGGCTGGAACATAAAGATTTCAAGAGTTTCTTTAAAGAGGAATGGCAAAAACTCAGAGTAAAGCCACTGACCACCAAACTCAAAGAAATCAAAACTGCCCTGCAACGCTGGAATTATGAAATATATGGTAATATAGACAAGCGACTCAATTCGGTTTTGACAGACCTGGCACAAATCGATAAGGCAGTGGAGGACGGTACAATAGATGAAAGCCCAGAACTGCTTAGAATGGAAAAAACAAACCAAGTCTGGAGAATACTAAGGGAGAAGGAAAGATATTGGAGGCAGTTATCCAGAGAGAAACACTTAAAAGAGGGTGATCAAAACACTGCATATTTTCATAGAAGGGCATCTGTCAATAGAAAAAATAACACCATCTCCTCCCTTCTCATCAATGGGAGGATGTCCGATGACCCATGGGCGATCCAAAATGAGATTCGAAAATATTATATGCATCTGTTCTCGACCAGCTTCAGATCTCGAACATCACCTCCCCTCTCAGGCAGACCGCGGCTCACCAATGCAGAAGCAAACCTATTGACCGTAAGGCCCTCACTCCTGGAAATAAAACAGACAGTGTGGTCTATTGATGGCAGCAGGGCACCAGGCTATGATGGACTAAATTTCCAGGTTCATTAAAGGCGTGTGGAGTATAATTGGCCCAGAATTTTCACAATTTGTTCTCAGTTTTTTAGATAATGGCAAGCTACCAAAAGGTAGCAACATGACATGGCCAACTCTTATTCCAAAGACTCCTGGGGCTTCGAAAGTGGAAGAGTTCAGACCGATAAGCATGATAGGTTCGATATACAAGGTAATTTCAAAAATCCTTTCTTCTAGACTTAGCCAGGTAATTGGTAAGTTGATCCAAGGCACTCAAACCGGTTTTATCAAAGGGAGGCACATCACCGAAGGACCCCTTATAGCAAATGAAGTAATCGGTTGGCTGAAAAGAAAACGTAAGCCAGGCACCCTCCTGAAGATTGATTTCTCTAAGGCATTCGATTGCCTTTCATGGTCTTTCATTGATCTCATGTTACATTTTTATGGTTTCAATATTATTTGGAGGTCGTGGATAGAGGAGTGTGTGTCCACCTCTGTTATGTCCATTCTTATTAATGGTGTTCCCTCTCCCCCCATCAAACCGAGAAGGGGAGTCCGACAAGGGGACCCTCTCTCCCCTCTATTATTTGTCTTATGTGTTGAAGGGCTTGGTTGGTTACTAGAGGAGGCTATTCGACAAGGCAGTAGAAAAGGGCTGTATGTGGGCACCAATGAAATTCTCATCTCTCATTTACAATATGCTGATGATACACTAATTTTTTGCGATTCAAAAATTGAAGAGCTTCGTGCTGTCAAGTTGTGTATCATGGTTTTCTCAAAGATGTCAGGCTTAGAAGTCAACTGGGCCAAATCCATGGCCATTCCTATTAACCCGACAGAGGAATTCCTGCTCTCAATTCATGAGGAGTTAGGCTGTCGGATTGGGTCGCTCCCTATGAGTTACTTGGGTTTTATGATTGGTAACAGTCCGAAAAGATTATCTACCTGGAAACCAGTCCTCGAAAAAATCTCCAACAAGCTAACAGGCTGGAAGTCCTCCTCCCTTTCAAGAGCAGGTCGCCTGGTGCTAATAAAATCGGTTCTTGAGAGTCTTCCTACATACTATCTTAGTCTGTTTAAAATGCCTAAGAGTGTGCACAAGCAGATCAAACAGATGCAAACTCGGTTTCTATGGAGTTCTAATGGGCGCAAGGGTATTCCTCTAGTATCATGGAGTTCACTGGTGAAACCAAAAGATAGAGGCGGTTTGGGGATCGTTGACATGGAGGTTAAAAATGCGGCCCTTTTATTCAAATGGTGGTGGAAATTCCAATTGGAAGATGGGAGATTATGGAAAAATATAATCTGCTCTATCTATGATATCGATGTTCATCTACCAATTACTGACGAAGCTTGGAGCAAAATCAAGCGGGAAAGTACCTGGAAAGTGATCATCTCCATTTCATCGTGGCAGCCTGTTCATGCTTCAACTCTGGCCACCAATATTCGATGGACTGTTGCGAATGGAAGAAAGGTTAGATTCTGGATTGATATGTGGATGAGCTCACAATCTTTGAAGGATAGATTCCCAAGACTGTATCTGATATCTGAGCAAAAATTGGCCACTATCTCAAGTGTGGGAGACTGGAACGGAAGCTCCTGGGAATGGGCTTTTATATGGCGGCGGCCATTATTTTTGTACGAACGTGCACAGGTATCGGAGTTATTAATACTACTTAACTCCTCACCTCTCAATATTTCTGAAGAAGACGACCATCTAAGTTGGGCGCCAAGTGTGGGGGGCAGCTACACGACGAAGTCTTTCTACGAATCGGTAGTATCCCAGCAATTCCCCAGCAAAGTTCTCTGGTGTCGCGCTTTCTGGCGCAGACTTGCACCCCCCCGAATTGAACTATTTGTATGGATGATACTTCAAGGTCGGATCCAAACAAAGGACCTTCTTTTTGCCAGGAACTTAATTCCAATTGGACAGTTGCGATACGTTTTGTGCAATCGTGCCATAGAGACAGCAGAGCATCTTCTCATCCATTGCAACCTTACTAGAATTCTCTGGTTGCAACTATTGGACTGGTGGGGGATATCTTTCACTTTTCCTCAGTCTCCGCTGGAGCTTTTCCAGGCCTGGGGTGGTGTCGTTAGATGCAAGCGTAACAAACTCTGGATGACTTCGCTGTTCTTTGCTCTATGGGCTATCTGGAACCAGAGAAATAAAGTCCTTTTCGAAGCAAGCTCCCCTGAATGGACTGCAGTTGCAGATTCAGTCAAAAGACTAAGCCTTGAATGGTGTCGTCAAGATTGCATTCTCCCCTCTCATGTTATCCTCTCGACAAGGAACTTATTCTCCCTCCTCTATATGTAATTTATATGTTCTTGTTTCTCTCTTTCTTATTTATTTTAGCGAGAATGGCATTTTTGCTGCAGTATTGCTATCTGTAATCTGGTTATTTTGACCAGCTAATTATAAAAAAAATGGATCTAATTTGAAGCTAAACTCTTAAGTTAACAAACTAATATATCCTTCAAGCCATATAATCAGTAACCAAAATAAAAAAACAACGTAAGCAATAACAAAGTTTTTTTTCGAAAGATCAATGCATTAAGGGCAAGCATTAATACATCATAACAAGAGATCATGTTCCTGCAGACGTGGCCTGAGGCCAAAGAAACTACTATGAGCACAATTCGGATAAAAGTGCAACCTTGGTAGCCAGGAAATCAACAAGGCAAAGGCAATGTCAGTCTAAACATAAAAAAAATGACAAGAAACACACAGAAACAACAAGGGACAAGTTGGCGAATGTAAGTCCAAACAACAGGACAAAGGCGAGACAAGACTCAAGCTAAACTAAGGTTACGGGGTACATGGGATGGCACTGGGCTCCTTGTCGTGGACAAGGTGAACCGTGAGAGTTGGAGTTTGATTAGGCATGACTGACTTCCCTTTCTTGTTCCTCGGTTGGGAAACAACATCATCTGTGGCTACGGGGTCCTGAGCAACAAAGACAGGATGACCAATCTGAGGCTCCATCGTTGAAGATTGGCCACACTCAAATGTAGTGCTTGCGTCCTCATGCACGTCCTAATTCTTCTTTGTCGAGTCTGAGTCCTACACAGGTTCTTTGACGAGTCCACATGCAACTTTCCAAAGATCATTTGCCCATCCTCGACATGCTGGCCTTGGCGGGGGTTGGAAGCTCTCAACCAATAGCCATAAGGGAGAGGGCCAGGACCAAATTAAGACTAGTTCGGTCACTCCTTGACTTGGTGGGTAAGCAGACCACACTTGAAACAGATAGCTAGCATTTTCTCATAGGTGATCCGTAGAACCGACTCAACACCTTCAATTGAAATGCTGATGCATCTTAGGAGCGGTTTAAGGTGGTCAAGGACGGAGATAGTCACCGTTGACTTCCCCATCTTCCTTTCCATAGTCAATGAAGCATCTAATATGATTACCCAGTTTTTTGTCATAGTCTTGATGATGGATAAAGAGGGGTGCTTCATGAATCCTCACCCATATTGGAATCCAGTTAAACTCCTGATCATCCTGAGCGGATTTCAATTTTGTCGATTAGTTGGAAACCTAAAAAGATCCGTCAAAGCACCAATGTCCCTTGAAGAGCACCGCATGCACCATTTCCATTTTGTCAAATTCAAAGAGGTAAAGATTCTTACCTTCACTGCTAATTTTGAAGGCGCCTTCAAGTTGTCAAGCACACACAAGCGGTGATTCAAGACCACGAGTGTCGACAACTTTGTTAGAGAAGTGCTTGCACAGGAGGATCCGCATAAACGTAGTCGAATAGGATCGGTCGCCACTCTCATGTATCTTTAGGACTTCACCTTCTCTCATGGTACGGGAGATTCGCTCACAATGAATGGTTAGATCCTTTACTATGTCTTTGTGGCTTTTCTTTGACATCACTCGTTTGCTGGGTACGAGTGGTTTCCTGATGAAGCAAAGGGAGGATAAGAACAGACAAATAACGGAGGAACAATGCAAAGAAGGAGGACATGACTGGGTTTCATTAATGCATGTAGGGTGGGTGGCTAAAGCTCTCTTTCCCAAGGTGCCAATCTTGTAGACGTTTCCTCCGGGAGCATGTAGCGCATATGAGGACGATGGGGTGGCGGCTCCCCAACAGTTACCACAAGTTATTGTTGATAGCTGGTGAAAGAAATGGGCGGAAGTGAAGATGAGAGTACAATGGGTGTAGACTGGGCGGGGGAGGCAAACTGGAACTCCCATTACGAGAGCTCGTAGAAGGAGAGCAAGGTGCCAAACCTAATCATTTTTTCTGAATGGTTCTTAATAACAAAGCCAACTAAGTATCATTGTTACATAGGTTTTCAATTCGTTGAGATTGCAAATTTTGGACACATTCTTAAAGAGACTTTTAAGGGCCAACTTGTTTTAAAAAAAATTAAAGACCAAAATCAAATTGCCCAACTAGAACAGGTTGTGAGGAATAATTTTGGAGTTTCCTGGTGATTAAAGAAAGGGCTTCTATCCTAATACTCGACTCGATTAGTCGCTCTTATTTCTTTTATTTAAGCTTTTTCTTCTCTTCAATTGATTTTTTACTTTAATATCATTTATCTTACTCTTATCATATCATGTATTAACGTCTCTTCGTAACAAGATTTTGATAGAACAAACAAATTTTTGTTACCACTCATTTTCATAGTCTAAAATTTGAAAAACTTATAGGTATCTTATAAAATTCAAACAAGAGTCTCGTTTAATGGGCTATTAAGTAGTGGGCCATTATTTTATACGGCTACTTCTATATTCTGTAATTAGCCCAAGTTCTTATATTTGTACATCAGTCCATACATTTGTATAAATAGGGTAAAACCCTTGTAAACATCTTAAGACAGTACAATAGATATTTTATTCTTCTCACTGTTACATTGCCTTTCGCTATCAACTATAGTATCAAGAGCTACTCCCTGGCGATCGCTAAAATTTTTTCCCTTAGATCCTTCTTTATGGCAGACGATCATTCTACACAAGAGTCCTCCGGCGAATCTAGTGGATCCGGTGACTCTAGCAGTGGCAATGCCGGTCCTCCCCATCCAGCGACACCTGCATCATCAACAACAATCACACCTCAGTCAATCCTCTATGCAACAACAAATTTGGTAAAGCTCAAGCCAGATAACTACAGATTATGGAATGGTGTTCTGAAGGCCTTTCTTAGAGGTATTGGTCTTTTCAAATTTGTTAGAGGATCCTATCCCTGCTCACCCCAACCACATATCCCAATTCTACTCATGGAATTCTAAAATGGCAAGAACAAGGCCAACTAGTTTTGACCATTATCTATGCCTCATTAAGTGATGCCATCATTGGGCAGGTTCTGGGTTTCTCCACATCTGCCCAAGCTTGGTCCTATTTACAAAACACTTATGCTGCTCAGACAAATGCCCAAATTGGCCAACACTTACTTCATATTGCCTCAATCGAAAAGAAAACACGGAGAGTATCACTACCTACTACAATTGAGCTTGAGCTCTTGTAGATTTTTTTTGCCATCACCGGTCACAATGTTTCAAACCTAGAATTCCAATGTTACCTTTTAGAGGGTCTTCCTACTGAGTATTATGGTCTAGTTTCAAACATCCTCACCAGATCTACACCTTGCAATCCCTTTTAACTATACACCTATCTCTTATCAAATGAATGATGGCTAGATCAACAAAATTCTTCCTCTGGACCCATGGTTTCCTTCATTCTACCACTACTACCAATACATCTGGATATAATCAAGGTTGAGACAAAAAATAACTCCTACAACCGTGGCCGATCCAGTAACAACAGAGGCAGGGGCAGTGGCTTATTGTCTAATCCCTTAACCTCTCAGCAATTTAGGCCTCCACAGACTCAGAACTTTGCACGACACTCAGACACAAGGCCTCTATGTCAAATATGCAAAAAGAGGGGCCATGATGCTATATCCTGCTACCATCACTACAACTACAGCTATCAACCCCGTCCCCCCTCCTCTCTTATAGCCAATGCTACTGGCTTTCAACCTCAGATCGATTGGCTCTCAGATACAGCAACCAGTAACCCCTTCACTGGTGATCTATCCAAGCAAATCTCTCTACCTCTAAGTACACAGACATAAGATCAGTTCCTCTAGGGGATGGTTCCTATTTACCTATCTATCATCAGGGTAATGCTCTCCTCTCCTACGCGCGACTGCAGAAGGTTTTTTTCTGAGTGGTTAAACTGGTGTAAAATTAAAAGAAAAGAAATTAAAAACTCAAATTAAACGTCGGGCTGCAAACAAATCCCGGTCGTAGTTAGTAAAACAAGTGTCGTATCCACAGGGAGATTGTTCAATTTATCCTAGTCTTGGTAGTTACTTAAAAAACTGTAAAAAGGGGTTTAGCCGGAGGCAAGCTTGATTTGCTGTTTGATCAGTGCAAATATATAAAAACAGTAAAAAATTAATTGATGTGAATGGAAAAATGTATCCTAGGATAGCGGGGGAATTTCCTAAATTACTTAAACATATTTATAACCTTGTCTCAATTATTTATTGCCTATTAGAGTTAATAATTGTCGGTTACGAACTCTTAATAAAAGCCTTAGTATTTTCCTGCTCAATCCGGAGTGTAAATACTAAGATTAATTCCTTTGTGGTACCTAGACTATCTCAAAATCATATGTTGATAGTTACCAAATAAATGCAGTCGTTTGTCGCGCAAAGCATTTAGCAATATTAGTTGAAAGGAATTAAAACAAGTTAACAAGTGAGATAGGTGATAAATATTGTTTACGTAATATTAGAAATAAATCCCCATCCTAGGATACAAAAAGAAAATTACTCAGACATTAACGGAGATAAGAAGATTGCACCGATAGATTTTGACATTAATTCAGAGGAAGAACTGGTCTGCTCTCGCTCGTACTGCTGCTCTTCTATTTCTTTTGTTACTGCGTGAGTGTGGAATGATGTGGTGTTACGGGAGGAAATAAAAGTGGAAGCGAATGGATGAGTGTGGTGAAAATATTCTTCAGACTCCCGTCGTGTGCGTGGTGTTTATGGTGCTGTTGGAGTGAGTTTATATAGAGGCAGAGGAGAAGAAGATCCGTACGAATTTGATTGCCGGTTGATTGCTCTCGTTGATTGCTCATTAATTGCAGGGGACAGGAGCTTGAGACGCGTGAGGAAATAAGGTAGGCGGTGCGGGAGTAGATGGATAGCGGAGGCAAGTTGCAGACGACGGCGAAGACGGGCGAAGAAAACTGGTCGCGACTGATTATTAGTCACGACCCCTCACGTCCGCCTCTGCCTTTGCTCCTGTCCGCCTCCAGTTTGGGCGGTTGTGTTGGTGTGTCCGCCTGTGGTACCGCCCACAATATAGGCGGTTGCCTATTGGTAGTGTCCGCCTCCTGTACCGCTCGCAATATAGGCGGTTGCTGCCCTGGTGTCCGCCTGCAGTACCGCCCAATATGTTGGCGGTTGTGACTTGGTGGTGTCCGCCTCTACTTTAGGCGGTAGCCTTAGGCGGTTGTAAGTAGACCGTGACCTATTTTCCCTCAAACTTTGACCGGCTCTAGATTCTTCGTTTGGACTCCGTTTTCCGAGCCGTTTGCGTCTATGCGTTCGTCTCTTCATGTACTTTGCTCCTAGCTTGGCTTTTCCTCATGTTTAAACCAATAAATTTGTGAGATAATCAATAAAACATAAACTAGAGGAAAAACATACGATAAGTGAGAAATGAGCAGAAAAGTGCTGATATAATATATGAAATACACCCATAAAATATGCTCATTTAGACACTTATCACACCCCCACACTTACCTTTTGCTTGTCCTCAAGCAAAACCATGTACCCAAACAAGTAGGGAATGCTCAATATTAACAAATACTATTACGAAGGGTAGGATAAAGAAGTCAATAGTACATGATCTTAAACTTTTTAGAGGAGTGTGATCCATCACCTACTGGTGGCATAGGTGTACTCAGGGCAAAAATAAAAATTAGAGTTTCGGGGTATGATCTAAGGTACTTCAACGCTTCTTGGTTTAAGGTGACTTTGAGAACTTTTACCATGGCCAACTTCTCTCAAGAATGGGCATTGAGGAGAAAACAAAAGGAAAAATAGAATTATGCATTTGTTTCACTTTTGCATAAGAGATGAGAAGATAATATGTAGGCATTATGCCTTCGTTTTTAAGAACACTCAACTCTCTTTGTTGGTTACCAATGGTGTCTCGTAAGTCCCTTATTTATTATTTTTTTTCCATTTCTTTTTTGACAGAGAAGCACCCCTTAGCAATCCCTAAGAAAGAAGACAGAAAGAACCCCTGAGCAATAAAAATCCAACCATTTCAGATCATTTGGTCACACCGCATAAAAATGCTCCTCAAAAGTAATCAAAATTTTAAAATTTTTGTACATTTTATACCATTTATCCCACAATTCATAACAGTATTTATTCCTAAAGAGAACAACCCACATATAAAGGGTCCACAATATTGAATTTGAACAAACGCAAGATAAGCAGAGAGATTAAGCATTTTAGCATAAAATGTCACCGAAAAGGGCACACTCCCCCACACTTAAATTGAACAATGTCCTCATTGTTCACAGAAAAACAAGGGAAAGTTTCAGAAGGTCTTTTCGGTAAGTAGATAAAATAGAGAGAACACGAAGCTCACGAATATCATTTAAGCACATAAACTCTCCTCTGCATATTTTATTTAAAATAAAAGCATAATGAAAGAAACTGGTACTCCCCTGAGATTATTTTTGCTAGCGTGTTAAAGGACTTCCCCCACACTTGAGCTTCAGCCTCAAGTAGCGTAGCTTGGTTGCGGTGTAGACATGAAATTGCACCTGCATAAGACACTAGAAGCAACCATACTATAAACGGGGTTAAGAGTTAGCAAAAACAAAATCAAAGGGAACCTGAAAATTAAAACAGCATAAAAAGCATATAAAAGATAAGTTCGTCCGGGTTGCCTCCCGGAAAGCTGCCCTTCTTTAACGTCTTTAGCTAGACGCTTTGTCGTTAGATCGATCATGGGGGTGGTTATGAGGAGTAGATCCAAAGCATGACTCGATGGTATTTTTGAGTGTCCACCGGGATGAATGTTTTCTTTTCTTATCCCGCTCTTCGTCCGGAATTGGTGGTGGTATCTCTGTAATAGACATGCCGTCTGGAAGGGTGATAAACAGAAGTGGGGATGATGATGATTGAGTATCCCTTACGAACTTGAGATCTTTGGATTTGCTATCTGGAGATCTTCCTGATGCAAACTCCAGCTTTTCGTTATAAGCCTGAAGGGTGATTTTCCCCTGGGCTACCCAAATGTGCACATCGGCTGTGGCAAGGAATGGTCGTCCAAGGATGAGAGGTGTAGTGGAGTTCTCTTCGATGTCTAGAATGACAAAATCGCATGGGAAGTATAAGTGCTCCACTTTAATGATAACATCCTCCACCACTCCGCTTGGGTAAGCTACTGAACCATCCGCCAGTTGAAGGGTCATCTTGGTCTTTTTCATCTCTCCAATTCCCAGCTTTTTGAAAGTGGAGAGGGGCATCAAATTAATGGAGGCACCCAGATCGCATAAGGAGTATGGAAATGAGGTGCTACCAATTGTGACTGGAATAGTGAAGCTGCCCGGATCATTGCATTTTGACGGTAGTGGTTGTTGCAGAATAGCTGAGCAAGCTACATTGAGAGGTACCGTACCGACTTCGGCCAATTTAGTTTTGTTGGATATGAGGTGTTTGAGGAATTTGGCGTAGTTTGGCATTTTGGCAATGAGGTCGACAAACTGTATTGACGTTTAGTTGCTTCAGCATTGCCAGAAACTTACCATATTCATTATCCAATTTCTGCTTCTGGAGTCGGTGGGAAATGGTATAGGCGGTTTGTGAAGAAGGTTTTGAAGCTGATGGATAGTGAGGATGTGGGAGTTTCTTTTCTACTGGGGCCTCAGCTTTTTCTTCACTATTCTCTTTGGATTCTTCTGATCTTTGCGGGATGTGAATCTCGTTGGTTTTCTTACCGCTTCTCAAGGTTATCGCCTTAACCTCTTCTTCTTCTTCTTCAAAGTCGAGCTTTTCATTTTCATAACCGGCCACCAAGTGCTCAAGGTAGGTATTCTCAGATTGAATGCGATTTTATAGACTTTGGCGGTGCTTTCAAGTTCAGCTACATTCCTTTTGGAAGTTTCGATTGCTACAACCCACTCTTGGAGGGAAGGGTGTAGTTCTGGAATCGTAACTGTTTTAGCCACCTCCATCTTTTCTTCATCGTGCTCCTTCACATAGATGCACTTGGCTTGCTCTCTTGGATTTGGTTCATTTTGGCTGGGGAGAGCCCCTGGCGGTCTTCGAGCAAGTTGTTCTGCAAGTTGATTGAATTTACCTTCGATTTTCTGGTTGAAGGCTTCTTGTGCAGAAAGCTGGTTCTGAGTTATGGACATGAATCCCTTCATCATCTCTTTGAGTTCTGCGTTTGGATCAACAGAGGATGAAGATGGTTGTTGTTGTTGCTGTTGTTGGAAACCTGGAGGGGCACCTAGTGCTCTATAACCCATATTAGAGTTTGGTTGGGGTCGGTTTCCCTGATAGGTATTGGAATTGTTGTTCTGCCCTCCTTGGTTCTGATCATTATTTTTCCATGAGAAATTCGGGTGATTTCTCCATGGGTAGTTGTTGTTGATGTTATTGTTGTAGGAATTACCGGGGCGGTTTCCTATGAATTGTACTTCCTCGTACTGGCCTTTGCCTTCGCATTGATGAGTTTCATGAGGACCGGCGCATATGACACATCCTTTGTAGGTGGAGCTGGTGGTGAACTTGTAGGTGGAGAAGCTATTGTTTTTACAATTTCGTTTTGAGATGTTGTTAGCTTTTCCACCATCTTTGCAAGGGACAAGATCTGGGCTGATAAATGATCCGTAGGCTCAACGTGGAGTAGGCCTGCTGCTCGTGGTGTTCTTCCCTTGGATCTCGTCCACTGTCTGTATTGCTCGTCATGGTTTCGAGAAGGTCCATTCCTTCTTTAGGAGATTTCATCATGAAACTTCCTCCTGCAGAGGAATTGACGAGTAGTCGGTTCCCATCATCCAGACCGTTGAAGAATGACAGGCAGAGGGATTGATCGTCAAGACCATGGTGGGAACATTTCATTAGCATATCCTTGAATCTGTCCCATGCGTCGTACAACGTTTCTCCTGGCTCCTGACAGAAAGTGTTGATCTCACCGATCAATTGCCTCGTTCTACTGGTTGGGTAGTATTTGGCAAGGAATTTTTGGGCCATTTGCAGCCATGTGGTGATTGATCGGGAGGGAAGGCTTCGATACCACCTGTTTGCTGAATCCGACAACGAGTGAGGAAATAGTTGTAGACGGATTCTTTCTTTGACGTTGCCGGTCTGACCAAAGGAATTGCAGAAGTCTAGGAAGAGACTCAGATGATTTGGGGCTTCATCTGGGTTCGCTCCACTAAACTTGCCTAGATCCCGGACGGCGGTGATGTAGTGGGTTTTGAAAACCCATCGTCCGGCTTCTTCTGGTGTTAGTTCAGGGAGAACTATGGCTGATGCTCTTCCTTCGGTATTAGGTTGGTGTAATCAGAGGGCACGGTGTTCTGGTTGATTTGCATGGTCCATTTCATTTATAACTTCGTTATTGGCCATGGCTTGGTTTCTCAGGTTTCTTTGTGCTTGTAATAAAGTGCGCTCGGGTTCGGGGCTCGGACTGATTGGTGGGAACCTCGGGTTCGAGTATTTGGCATGCACAGAAGATAACTTGTGGTTTGTGAGAAACTGCAAAATTAATTAGTAAATAGATAAGAAAAGCAAATAGATTGGTTAGGCTGATAAACGTTAGTTAAACAACACTGATATATTTTTTTGTTTTTTTTAACAAGAGTAAAATGACAGAATATTAAATGACAAGGGAAAGAAATGACAGAAAATTAAAGTTAGGAGTTAGTATACTGGAAATTATAAGTTAGTAGTTAGTATACAGAAATTTGAAGGACAATGGAAATGAAATGTTAAGGACAATGGAAATGAAATGTTAAGGACAATGGAAATTAAATGTTAAGGACAATGGAAATTAAATGTTAAGGACAATGGAAAGAGATGACAGGAAATTTTAAGTTAGTAGTTAGGGACAATGGAAAGAAATGACAATGGAAAGAAATGACAGAAATAATAACAATAATATTAAGATGTCCGAAGTTAGATGTCCAAGTCAGATGTCCAAGTCAGATGTCCAAGTCAGATGTCCGAGATTAACAATTTAATAGTATTAACAGATTATTATAATATAGCGAGTGAACTACCGGAAACTAGGGAAATTGATGGAATCAATCTCCCCGGCAACGGCGCCAATTTGCAGAAGGTTTATTTTCTGAGTGGTTAAACTGGTGTAAAATTAAAAGAAAAGAAATTAAAAACTCAAATTAAACGTCGGGCTGCAAACAAATCCCGGTCGTAGTTAGTAAAACAAGTGTCGTATCCACAGGGAGATTGTTCAATTTATCCTAGTCTTGGTAGTTACTTAAAAACTGTAAAAAGGGGTTTAGCCGGAGGCAAGCTTGATTTGTTGTTTGATCAGTGCAAATATAATAAAAACAGTAAAAAGGTGAATTAATTGATGTGAATGGAAAAATGTATCCTAGGATAGGGGGAATTTCCTAAATTACTTAAACATATTTATAACCTGTCTCAATTATTTATTGCCTATTAGAGTTAATAATTGTCGGTTACGAACTCTTAATAAAAGCCTTAGTATTTTCCTGCTCAATCCGGAGTGTAAATACTAAGATTAATTCCTTTGTGGTACCTAGACTATCTCAAAATCATATGTTGATAGTTACCAAATAAATGCAGTGGTTTGTCGCGCAAAGCATTTAGCAATATTAGTTGAAAGGAATTAAAACAAGTTAACAAGTGAGACAGGTGATAAATATTGTTTACGTAATATTAGAAATAAACCCCATCCTAGGATACAAAAGAAAATTACTCAGACATTAACGGAGATAAGAAGATGCAC
The DNA here is from genome assembly GCA_023374045.1 of Limonium bicolor. Taxonomy (NCBI): domain Eukaryota; kingdom Viridiplantae; phylum Streptophyta; class Magnoliopsida; order Caryophyllales; family Plumbaginaceae; genus Limonium; species Limonium bicolor. The sequence continues at coordinate 45,814,605 of CM041778.1, forward strand.
AGAGATTTTGACATTAATTCAGAGGAAGAACTGGTCTGCTCTCGCTCGTACTGCTGCTCTTCTATTTCTTTTGTTACTGCGTGAGTGTGGAATGATGTGGTGTTACGGGAGGAAAAAAAAGTGGAAGCGAATGGATGAGTGTGGTGTGTGGTGAAAATATTCTTCAGACTCCCGTCGTGTGCGTGGTGTTTATGGTGCTGTTGGAGTGAGTTTATATAGAGGCAGAGGAGAAGAAGATCCGTACGAATTTGATTGCCGGTTGATTGCTCTCGTTGATTGCTCATTAATTGCAGGGGACAGGAGCTTGAGACGCGTGAGGAAATAAGGTAGGCGGTGCGGGAGTAGATGGATAGCGGAGGCAAGTTGCAGACGACGGCGAAGACGGGCGAAGAAAACTGGTCGCGACTGATTATTAGTCACGACCCCTCACGTCCGCCTCTGCCTTTGCTCCTGTCCGCCTCCAGTTTGGGCGGTTGTGTTGGTGTGTCCGCCTGTGGTACCGCCCAAATAGGCGGTTGCCTATTGGTAGTGTCCGCCTCCTGTACCGCTCGCAATATAGGCGGTTGCTGCCCTGGTGTCCGCCTGCAGTACCGCCCAATATGTTGGCGGTTGTGACTTGGTGGTGTCCGCCTCTACTTTAGGCGGTTGCCTTAGGCGGTTGTAAGTAGACCGTGACCTATTTTCCTTCAAACTTTGACCGGCTCTAGATTCTTCGTTTGGACTCCGTTTTCGAGCCGTTTGCGTCTATGCGTTCCTCTTCATGTACTTTGCTCCTAGCTTGGCTTTTCCTCATGTTTAAACCAATAAATTTGTGAGATAATCAATAAAACATAAACTAGAGGAAAAACATACGATAAGTGAGAAATGAGCAGAAAAGTGCTGATATAATATATGAAATACACCCATAAAATATGCTCATTTAGACACTTATCAGCGACTACTACCTTTCTAATATTCTTCATGTTCCTCTCCTTAGGGGAACCACTAAAGATGGCATATACATCTTCCCTTCCAGCTCCACTACATTCCATTCTCTCACCCTCTGCTCAAGCTACCTCTACAGTGCCCTCCTCCACTTGGCATCAGCGGTTAGGTTATCCCATTGATTATCTTACCAGGAGAATTATTTCTGTTTTTAACTTACTTAGTAGTACTAAGCTCAATAATGAGCTTTGCTCATCTTGTTACCAAGGCAAAACCCTTGTTCTTCCTCATTTTCATTCCCCTTTTGTTTCCATTGAATGTTTTGAGTTGCTTTTCTTAGATCTTTGAGGACCTGCTCACTATACTTCACATGATGGCTACAAATACTTTCTCATCATTGTTGGTGATTTTTGCATATATTGGTTGTTTCCTATTAAGGCTAAATCTGAGGTGGCTGTTATATTTCATGTTTTTTATGCTATGGTTGACAATCAGTTTGCTAGCTCTATCAGAGCCATACAAACTGATAATGAAGGTGAGTTTAGAGGTTTGAAACAATTTGTTAACACAAAAGGCATTAATCACAGGTTTACTTTCCCACATTCACACCAACAAAATGGCTCTGTAGAGAGTGAAATCAAATTTGTTGTTCATAAAGGTTTGTGTCTTTTGTCACAGGCTTCCATGCCCTTGATTTTCTGGACCTATGCCTTTAAAACAAAAAACTATCTAATGAAAATCACTCCCATAAAAGCTATATCCTATGATACTCCCTATGCTAAACTCCACAATAAATCTCCCACACTCACACATCTTAGAGTGTTTGGTTGCAGTTGCTGGCCAAACCTTCGTCCCTTCAACACCCACAAACTTGCTTTCAGATCTAAAGAATGTGCCTTTCTTGGCTATTCTCCTAATTCCACTGGATATCTATGTTATGATATGGAGGATTACAAAATATTTATCTCTTGTTATGTTCAATTCAAATGAACTATCCTTTCCTTTTTCTAAGCACTCCACAAAAAGCTTTCCTCCCCATCTACCAGCTCCAACCCAATTAACCTTTTAATACTCTATATTGCACCTCTCTACTCCCCTCCCATTATGGCTCCCTTTCTCAACCTATCCAGGATTCTTCTATTCCCACTTCATTTATTCCCCACGAACAAATTGATCCTCCTCCCCATTCTTCTCCCTTTGTTGGCAACTTATCCTCACTTACAACTGACATCTCACCCACCGTTCCTTCCTCCAACTCTATCTCACCCACCCCACCTCTTGCACCCACACATCCTATGGTGACCAGATCCAATACCAATTCCTTAAAGCCTTAAATTCATACTGATGGCACTATCACTGGCTCAACGATACAGTTACTGATCCGTCACCCACTATTAAATACTATAAATGGAAGGCTGCTATGCAGCAGGAATTCGATGTTCTATAGAGGAACCAAACTTGGGATTTGATCCCCTTTGAACCTCACATGAATGTTTTGAGCACTAAGTGGGTTTTAAAGACTAAAAGACTGGCTAATGGTGATATTGAAAGAAGAAAGGCCATATTGGTTGTTGAGGGTTTCAATCAGACATATGGGGTGGATTACTCAGAGTCCTTCATCCCTGTGGTAAAGGTGACTACTATCAGATTGGTGTTGGCTATTGTTGTTGCTTAAAACTGGCCCTTTGAACAATTAGATGTTGATAATGCCTTCCTCTATGGCCATAGAGGGGAAGATGTTTTTTGTTAAGCAACCAAGTGGCTCCATTAATAAGCAGTATCCTAACTATGTTAGCAAACTCAAGAGGGCCTTATATGGTCTCAAACCGAGTCCTAGGGCTTGGTTTCACTCCCCCACACTCTAATTCCTCTCTGTTTATTTACATTTCTGGATCTAGTATTGTCTACCTTCTTATCTATGTAGATGATATACTTATCACTGGTTCCTCCACTCAACTTTTCTTATTGTAACACCCCTACCGCTAATCAAACCATTACCTCTTAAACCGTCTCATTTGCCAATACCAAAGCAGCAGAATTCTTCCTTCAAACGGTGGGTGATACAATGTCGTTAGTCACCCACGTGACTAACAAGGCCAAATCCAAACAAAACAATACAATATCGGCCTGATGAGTTAATATACCGAGTACTCAACAACTACAAATTCCTGTCATTCCTTAACTAATTCAAATACAATACAAATACAACCTCAATTCAATTCTATACCGAGTCTCTACAATCCTCAAGCTTGCCGATACAATTCGGTCTTACAGTACAACCTTTACAAATAAATCAATATTCCCTAATCAACTACCCATGCTTATACATCCATCCCCGTCCTACACTCGAACGGTATTCGGCTCCAAGTACCTGTAAAATAAAAACGGTGCCCCTAGGAGCTCAGCAAATTGCTGGCATGAAATTCGCATACCCCGCGTGCTAACGGGGGTACGCCGACTACTTTGTCGAGAGCATGGGATTCATTTTAATTCAATCAACATGCAAGATAGCAATACATTATTTATGCACACTACACAAGGATTCAACATTGAATACAAACACTAACTAGCGCATCAAGGTAGTTAGTTAATTTCATCTAGCTCTTAGGCCTTGAGGGTTTCTACCTCACTATGCCTTAGTCACTTACTCATTGTCTTACCCACTCTCTTGGGTTACTCTTACTCAAGCTCTCTTATTCTTAATCTCAATTCAATTTCTACAATACTCAATCTCAACTCTCAACTCTCAAGTTGTCAATTCAAACTCCACTTCTCAACTTTCAATCTCAAATTTCCAAGTCTCAATATCAAATTCTCAAAGGTATCTTTTAAGTCATTACCTATGACCTCCGGGCAAAGTCATACACAAGACTCACCACCGGGCTTTCAAATACCAGTCTTACTTCCCTGGTTTGACCCTACTCTGGGTCTAGCATGGTGGGAAGGTTCGACTATCAGACGGAACTGTACACTTAGCTCCTCAAATTCTCAAATGTCCGTATCTCTACCGGACTACTCAATTTCCCAAATACTCCTCTCTCGGAGTTATAATGTAATCATATAGATTAGCCTAGAAGTATCTCTCTCTATATCATCTAATAGCTTAGGGAATTTTCTTAATGTCTAGTATTCTCAGATTTAAGGGTTACCCCAACTTATCGAATACTTTTTATGTTCGAGACATTTTCTCAAATTAGGTCGAATCCTCATATTGTAGATCGATTATTTTTCTAAGGGAGTTTGATGGTCCCTTATTATTCTTTTACTTCTCTCAAAAGTTCATATCTTTGAACTATACCAATCTCTTAATAGAGGTTTCATCATTTCTTTCCACTACAAGTTATTTCATGGATTGTTCATTTCAGATCTCTAACCGTTATCGGGAGTTCGCTAATCCCGAACAATTCTCTCACGTTCTAGTGAGCTCATAGGTTTGCATTATTGTTATTCTTGGTTTGATAGTTTTCGTGTATTTCCACTTTTTCGTTATTTTGCGAAACGACTCTTTCTACGAGTCACTAACCAATCAATACTCATCTACAAGTCGGTCATTAACGCTAGGTTAGACCGTACACTTATGCAAGGATGGTTAGTACACACAGCATGCAACAGATATACAAACAAAGCAATAAACCATTTTCTTGCTTTTATCTTGATTAAGCCGGCACACAAGCACACAACTCAGTGTAGCCACGTTAGCATAATGGGCATGAGAAAATCATACCTTACACCATGGAACACTCTACCATGTCACCTTACGTTCCTCGGGTTGTTCTCGAACCACTGATAACATTCAAGTGGTTTTATTAGCATTAAGGCGTTACAATATGTAAATAATTACTACTCCCCTACTTACCCCGTTATCCTGTTATCTCGGTTTTGTTCATGTGCTCTAACTCACAACTTCCTCATTCACTTCTCAATCTTGTTTTAACTTCTTAGGACATTTATATGTCACCAAACAACTCCTAAAAAACATCTAAAACCAATACCATTCAAACCCCCATCTTTAGAACCCTTAAAAACACTCTCGGGACAATTCTGGAGGTGGTCCGGGACTTGGTCCTTACCCTAAGTCCCGGACCAATTGAGAATCAAACTTTCATCACAAAAATAGGGGTGGTCCGGGACCTTGTACCCAGCCTAATTCCCGTACCAAGTGTGGATTTGTACTCTCAGCCTTATTTTGAGTGTGGTCCAGGACTTTGTCCAAGGACCGATTCCCGCACCCTACTAAAAAGCTGTCAAATTTCAATCCCATTTCAACCCCTAATCCACACCTAATCATTCCATAATCTTTCCACATGTTTCCTACATGTTTAAACACCCTAAAATACTCCTTAAACCTTCCTAAATCATTGGTCCAATTCGTTACCCCATTCTTGTTAAATTCCACAAATTTCACTCCTCACAATTTGCACTTTGCACACTAATGCCCTTCTAACTTCTTCTTGGTAGTTTACAACCTCCTACCACCTTACACAATCACCTATTGACCATAACCACTCATTCCTAGTCATTTTCACTTCATTGCTCAAGTTCAAACCTTCATTTCCAAAGTCTTGCACACTAACTCTTCCCTAGAAATTCAATGCGCCACAACACCACCTTTGTTACAGATTTTTGCTCTCCCTTTTACAACTCTTATATCCACTCAAGAGTGTTTAACTAACCTAAATAAACTCCTTACAACACCTAGTTCATTACCTAGGTTGTTCTCACCCATAACAACACCTAAAACACTTAATTTCCACTAAAGGTTTGCCATAGTTTCCCCACAAATCTAGTATACCCAAATTCATCAATTCTCACCTATATTATCTCAAAACTAACCTGTAACACCCTGGATTTTACCTCAAAAGATAGCTTATAAAAATACAAAACTAACGGCGCAAACGGAATCAAAAACGGACTTCAAACGCGTCCTAAAAGTGCAAAATAGGGTTGGTCCGTACTTGTGTCCGGACATCGGAAGTTCGGACACAAGCCGAGAAGATTGAACTGAGAAATACCAACTGCCCGAACTTGTGTCCAGACATTGATGTTCGGACACAAGTCGAGAGTTGAGAAAACCAAATACGGCGACGTCCGAACTTGTGTCCGGACTTCGATGTTCGGACACAAGCCAGGTTTGAAGTTTCGGAAAAATTCTTACGTGGTCCGAACATTGGTCTGAACTTGCAAGTTCGTACATAGGTCAAGATTTGCAAGCTGGACCTGTCCTCGCATACTGTCCGAACTTTGATGCTCGGACAGATGTTCGGACACAGCCAAATGACGAAAACCTTTGAAATCTTTCGGGGCCTGTCCGAACATTGATGTCCGGACGGACGTTCGAACACGTCCTTAAGTGCAGTTTCCAACGCGTAAACAGAACCCAAAAACCACCAAAAACACATATATAAATCATAACAACAATATGAGAAACACTTAAATGGATAAAGTCATTAATAAGTACCTCAGTACAAAGCTCAAACTTCATAAAGCCGATTCATAAACTGCCAATAATTACTATTAGTAAATACTCAAATAAACATAACCTCAAAACAGCAGCGGATTCTGAAACATCCAGGGCATTACCGCCACACCCAATTCCCATGGGTGCTCAGGCTAATGGACTAAATAAACATCAAGAACAAAGGTTAACTCAATTTATGCGGAAGCCAAAATAAACATTCAGTGTGTAAAACCTTGGAAAACAACACAACATCTCTCAACCATTGAAATTCAAAACATCGCCTTATAATTCATAATTCCTAAACTATGTGATCCGTCGTCCCGATCCCCACACTTAGTCATCCATACCTGCGATCTTAAATCATAGACAAAACACAGAATGGATCGCACAAATCAGAAAATCTGAGTAAAGACTATCTCAATCTGTAAAATACGTTTTAGAACCTCATTTGCCATTTGTCAATCAGAGAGGGATAATTTGGTGAACATTAGACGAACTTCCAGAATCCAAAACAACATTTAAAATCACAGTAGGGAGCTTTCAACAGGAGATCACCACGATACCAAACAGGGGTCACCTATGGGACCCCAAACAATAGGACAGTCACCTATGGGACCGTCAAACAACCACCTCACCCTAAGTCCTTAAGTGTGCACACCCCCTATGAGACAGCAGTAAGATAGAGTAGATCAAAGGGCTTAACTGCAACAATATGTGCAGCGCAAATAATAATAACCATGGGGAGCACCTATGGGCTCCCAAACAATAGAATACAACCTGTGAAAGACTCCCAAAATCCAGAACCAAAATCCACAGCACAATCCAATTCCTCAATTCCAAAACATGGGAACAATCCCCAATTTCCCAAAACGCAACCGAGAACTCATAAAAGCACAGCGAAACCTTTTCCAATTGTTTTACAAAACATCAGTCAAACTATCATTGAGCATAGAATTTACTTGGATCAACCAAAACCCTCAAGAGCCCAACTGCTCCGGACTATCGATAGTGCTCATCGATGTAATCAGCGTCCCACAATTCACTAACTGGCACCAGAGAATTGATTAGACATCGACGGAACTAGCGTGAAATCACCAAGAGTTGAAGAAGAGAGCGTGAAATTTTGTGTAGAGTGCAAGCGCAGGAACGGCGTATTGAGGATGAAGAAGAATGAGGAAACCGATGTTTTAAATAGAAAAATAATTGTAAAACAAGAAAGAATATTATTAATTTAGTAATTAAAAGTCTATGTTTAAGGAGAGAAGATATTAAATATCAAAAGAGAATTCTGTATTACCAATATTTAAAAGGTATAGAACTTATAATTAAATTAATGAATCAACAATTTGAAATAGAAGAACGTGGTTAACCGTTGTAACAAGATAAGGATGAGAAATAAAATATCTAGGAAGTTAATTAATAAACATTTACTTGGAAGGAAGTAGTTTAGAAATAAATAGATATATATTGTAAATGGTTTTAAAGTTCAACAGAAGGGAAAAAACAATCATGTTAACAGAATAAATCAAAATGCTAGTAATATATTTGTTGAGAAATGAATGAGGAGAGTTAATAAATATTATATTAAGTAGTCAATTAGGATTTGAACTCTTGAAATCAAATAACTACAAGGAGAAATCCAAATTGAATTTGAACTCTAAGTATTTAAAATTAATAAGTTTGGAAGGAAAATTCTAGAAATTCTATAATGGTGTTTTAAAGCTTAAAGAACAAAATGAGGTTAGGAGGATAACGAAGTATTTAAATAGTATAATATCCAAAATGTATCTAAAGTCAAACAACGCCAAAACGTGACAAATAATTGTAAACGCTTTAAGGAGAAGATTTAATTTAGGAATGGATGTCGTTTAATTCTCTGGGCCACCCTAATACTAACCTCAGTCACATTAATCAAACTATATACTATATCATTCCTAACTTGCAATTCCCGGGTATTTCATAACCACACCCATAGAGGGTCCTACCAGCACACAAGCTCAATCAAAATTTCACCAAACAATAACATAAACACAAATCTCAAACCACTTGGCTCCAAGGCCCTCAATTCAACAACAATTTACCATTGCACAAACATAACCACAATTCTCTCTCAATTCTACTAACACATTCCAACTCATAATTTTGGTTCAGATTTTAATTCATCTTTTATTTCCCAACCCAAAATCCTAAAACATTTAGGATAGCTATTAAGGTAGTTGGCTTACCTTTTATTCTCAAGTTCTCCTTTCTTCTTCTTTTCTCTTCCTCCCTTCCTCTAGCTTGAAAATCGGCCAAGGCAATGGAGTTGCCCAACTCCAATTCGGTACCCCCATAGAAAATGACACCAAACAAGAAACTTAGGTCATTAATGGCTCTAGATTACAAAAGGGGTGTTTAAAAGCTCAAGATTTAGGGATTTACCTTTGGAAACCCTAGAATCGATTTTGCCATGAATCAAAGGAGGAGCTCCACTCCACCATTGGAGGCTTGGAGAACAGCTCAAAACAAATAAAGAAGAGTGCCCCATTACTAGGTGAAATTGGCCAAGAAAAGGAGGAAGGAAAACATGAGTTTTTTTTTTCAGATCTTTTGACCTTGGATGAAAGGGGAGACTCCAAGCTTCAAGAAAATGTGGTTTTCTCTTCAAATGGCCAAAACCCATGGAGATGAACTTCATCTTTTTGAAATTCTAAAAAGAGGGAATGATAGCCCTTGATGAAGCTCAAAATCGCCAGGGAGAAGAGGATGGGGAGTGCTTATGGTGGAGGAAAGAAAGAATAGGAGAGAGAGGAGGGAAATGAGAGAAAGGAGAGAGGAAAGGTAATTTAACACTTTTTTACTTTATTGACTTTTCAACCCTTTCTTTTCCAATTAGTTATTTGTAGAGAGGAAGGGTGAGTCACAATAAAAACTGGCCCCTCTCAATTAATTGGGTAGGGGCGTTTTCGTCTTTTCGCAAGAATGCTCATTAATTTACCAAGTTTTAGCACTATTCACTAACTGGGCCCGTTTTCTGGATTTTTCTCGTTCTTTGATTTTAATGGTTCTTAAGCTTCCACTAATTTTTAATTATAGTTATATAGTCAACTATAATTTTTACGGGTCTGTTTGACCACTTAAAGTCACGTTTTCGGGTTTTCTCAAAAAACGTGCTCTAAGACTTCATTAGCGTTTTTAATCCATTTTATGGATCCGTTTTCTTCGGGAATTGTTCCCACATATTATTTAGGAATTATTAAGCCTTGGAATCCATATAAGACCCTTGTCGAGGTCGTATTCCTCCTATGGTCACGTAACACTCATTTTTTTACGTTTTTTGCTTTTTAAGCGTTTTCTCTTTTCTTTTGGCTTTATTTTCTTTACCAAAATTCTTTAGGCACTATTAGGCCCTGAAATACCGTATTAGAATTTTTTAATCACCATTTTTAAGTTCGGGGTATTTCACTTATCTAGAAGCTCATATCTACCCAAGCCAAAGAATTTCCTATTAAAAACCTAGGACCAGTTCACTACTTTCTTGGAGTTCAAGTTCATCGTGACTCTTCAGGTTTACTCCAAACTCAGTCGAGATACATTCCTGATCTACTTACCCGCTCCAATATGCTCACAGCTAAACCTGTTGCTACCCCCATGCTTAATTCTACCCTGTTAGACAATACAAACTCTCATCCTCAGACAGATATCACACAATACAGAAGCACTATAGGAAGCCTCCAATATCTAGCCTTAACCGAAGGAAATACATTGGACATCAGCAAAAAGGGTTATGTGTTACCTGAAGTCCACAGTTGATCTGGGACTATTTCTCTCCTACTCTCTTCTGGGTGAGCTTTGCATTTTTTGTGATGTGTACTGGGCGGGGTCACATCTCGACAATGGTTCCACCTCTAGCATTTTCTCATCCTCTTTGGTGACAAACCAATCTCTTGGAGCTCCAAGAAGCAACAAACGGTTGCTCGCAGCTCGACCGAGGCCGAATTTAAGGCCCTAGCAATGGCCACCTCCGAAGCCCTATGGATTCATAAGGTATTAGTTGAATTGGGGATTTTTCTCACACACAGAAAAAAACAGTCTTGAAATATGATAATATTGGTGCTTCTTACCTCGCTTCGAATCCGGTCTTCCACTCTCGAGCCTGCCACATTGCCGTAGATTTCTTCTTTGTTCGAGAGCTTTTTCAGGGTGGAAGTTTGAAGATCGAATTTTTGTCGACCAAAGAGTAGATAGCCGATGTTTTCATGAAAACCCTAACTCTGCAAAAGCATAATCAATTTCGATCCCACCTTTCTCTTGTTCCTCTTGAACCATGACCAGGGGGGTGGGTGTAATAGGGGGTAACGGGCTATTTAGTAGTGAGCGAGTACTTTATATGGCTACTTCTATATTCTGTAATTAGCCCGAATCCTTATATCTGTACATCAGTCCCTACATTTGTATAGGATAAAACCCTTATAAACATCTTCAGACAATAGAATGCAAATTTTATTCTTTCTCACTGTTACATTGCCTCTCACTATCGACTACTGTTTAATTCTACTAGGTATGGAGATTTAAATTGTGACGGTCATTAATTTGTTTCTCTTCGTTAATAGCAAAGTAGATTTATGTCTAATTTTTCTTAATATATTAAGGGCGTGCCTTCTTCCATTTTGGGCCACCTTAGTCTTAATTATAATAATATATTAATTAATTTATGATTGATTCCTCTATGTAAGATTTTCATTTTTCAAGTGTAAATATGTCCAATTAGTGTACATTTTACGTTGTCTTAATATTGTTAGTAAATGTTGTTATTGTATTTGATCTTTGTACTAAGTTAATAAGTTAACGTACTTAACTATATTATGTTACGTACTCATATATTGATCAAGATCTTGTTCCATGAAGTTTCAAGAGTTTTAAGGGTTAATTTACACTCATAGAAAATGACCAAGCCATAAAATGAAGAGAGAAGGACAACTCAAAAGAGGCAAGGTGGCTGAGTCTGCAATCGAGTTCCAACCAGAATAAGCCCCGTTCTGTTGTCATAACGAGTTTTTTTTATATGTATGTTACATACATCAATTATTATATCAATTATTTTTTCTAACTTCAGCTGACAACTAACATAACTATATGTTTCAGCTGACAAAAGTATGGGACCTAAGTAGCACAAAACTCCACAAGCTGGGGTACTGTCACAATGTTCATGATATCCTATCTAATACGAAAAATACGTATAGACCCGAACATGCATGCACACAGACAAGGGCAGACCGAGGTGGGGTCCGATGGGGTCCCGGACCCCATAGCTTTCCAGCTAATACAATTTTTTTAAAAAGTATAGTTTTAATAAAATAAAATTGAGTAAAATACTGAAAGTTGATAATAATTTAATGGTAGAGACATGTATCTATATGTGAGGTTGTAAGTTTAATTATTGTCGACCTATTTATAGGTTTTTAATGTTATGAAACAAAATTACTCCTTTGATCACATGTTAAAGTTTAATCCTAGGTTTAACTATTTAAAAAACAAGTCTAATTTTAAAATTTATATTACCTTAAAATTTAATATATATACTAATGCTGAAAAAATTTATGACCCCCCATTTATATATTTACCTTCCAATTTAATATAAGTTAATGTCAAAAAAAATTTGGAACCCCATAAGGTTTGACTTCTGGGTCCATCACTGCACACAGAGTCCTATCAAAATAAACATGTAAAGGAAACTAGTAGCATCTATGTCAAACAAATAATATTTTATTATACTTTTCATAATATGGATATATGGTAGCTGAGAAACTCTTTAAAAGAGCATTTACACCAACAAAGAAGATATTACTCTCCTAAATATTAGTATTATATTCTTGCTCTCATATTCTCTCTCTTTTGTTCTAAGATAATCACTTTTAGGTTGTTATTTGAGGAACTCTTTCTTAGGCAAGCTTCCTTGTCCAAGTCATTTTTTTTCTTTGGGAAATTTCATGAAATGTCACGATACTTTTGGCTAAATCATGACATGACCCAAATTAAAAAGAAAGTCATAAAATGCCACTATATTTTTGTAAAATTTCATGAAATGTCACTATGTCATTGACCAGAATGAAGAAAGACAAAAATATCCCTACTACTTGACAAAGAATATTTAAAGTTCACAATTTACCCCTAAGTGTTAAAAAATTCTCTTAAATTCATAAAAAATTCAAAATAATAGAAAAAAATAGATAACTTTAAAAAGTATTTAAAAAATTATTATAAAAATTAAAATATATATATATATTAAAATAAAAATATTGAAAAAGTATATAATTCTTAGATTTTTTAAAAATTATGCATTACCATAAAAAAGAATACTTGTTTTAAAGATATAATTTATACCAAATTTTCTACTTGTTTATACCAGAGTATCATAATTTATACCAATTAAGTATCAAAACTTTTACTATACATTTTTTAAATTATTATTTTGCTACCAATATGAATTATTTATTTAAAATAAATTATTTATATATTTTGACTAATATATAGATTTTTTTATTTTACAGATAAATTTACTACATAATGTTTTGTAGATAATATAAAAATTTATGTCATAAAGTTATTTGCAAAATGGTATACAAAATATAAAAAATTAAATATCCGAAAACATTCGTTAAAAATTTAAATAATTATTTTGAATAAATAAAAAAATAAATATTATTTTTCAAAACTATAAGTTTTATATTCAAAATAAAATTTCTTATATTATTTTAACTAATATTTAGAAAAAATACTTTAATTACTAGGAACCTCCTTGAGGTTTTGGGATAATACCGTTAACCACCCTGTGTTTATCATAATTATTGGTAACCACCTTGATGTTACAATATCTCTAACTACAAGCCCCTGAACTATAACTTTGTTAATAAATCGTTAACCCCTTGCTAACCTATCAACTTATTCACTAAATAATGCCAGGCTGGACAAAAACACTATTTAATCAGAATCATCTAAGTTTCTCTCATCCCATCAGTATTTTCCTAAAAACGTCAACCAGTGGCAATCCAAAGGGGGGGCCGGGGGGCACTTGCCCCTCTGAAACTTTTGAAAATTTGTTAAATGCTTTTATAAATTTTTGAAAAATTATAAAATGACCTAATATTTTAAAGAGTGATAGTATCAAATAAAAAATTTGCCCCCCGAAACAAAGCTTCTGGATCTGCCACTAACGTCAACCCTAACCCACGAATGGTCTAACACCAAGAACAAATCCTTCTTTAAGCGATGTGTAGTAGATTAACAACCTCCTAAAAACGCGTGGACCATTCCTAGGTTAAGGTGGATGTTTTTAGAAACATAGCAGTGGGATGGGAGAGACTTAGACGATGTTGATTAAGCAATGTTTTTTGTCCAATCTGGCATTATTAAGTGAATAAGCTGACAGATCAGCAAGAGGATAACGATTTATTATTGGAGCTATAGTTCGAGGGCTCGTAGTCAGAGATACAGTAACCTCAAGGGGGTTACCAATAATTATGATAAACACAAGGGGTTACTGGTATTATCCCAAAACCTCAAGGGGCTTTCTAGTAATTTACTCAAAATTTATATTCTATTTTGTAGATAACTTTACGACATAATATTTTGTACTCTACAAAATATTATGTCGTAAAGTTATCTACAAAATATAATATACATTTTTTTTAAATATTTTTTCTAAATATTGGTTAAAAATATAAAATAATTGATTTTGAATAAATAATTTAAATTGGTAGAACAAAAATATATAACATGTAAGGTAAAGATTATGGTATTTAATTAGTATAAATTATGGTAATTAATTGGTACAAAATTGGTATAAATTATGTGTTTAAAACATTATTTTTTATGGTACTGAATAATTTGTTTAAAAATCTAATAATTTGTTACCATTTTTTAATATTTGTTAACAATTAGGGGCATATTGTGAACTTTGAAAGTACTTTGTTAACTAGTAGGGGTATTTTTGTCTTTTTCCTTCTGGTTAATGACATAGTGGCGTTTCATGGACTGTTACAAAAATGTATTGACATTTTGTGACTTTCTTTTTATTTTAGGGCATTTCATGAATTAACCAAAAATATAGTGGTATTTTATGAAATTACCCTTTTTCTTTTATAGTATATCCTTATTTTGAATTCTACCATTCTCTATTTTTCTATCTTCCAAGATCCAGTTATCAGTTGAAGTTAGAAAAAAGAGAGAGAAAAAGGTAGGTAAGAGAAAATATAAACTTGATATGACAAAATGAGTCTATCTTATCAGTTTATTTTTTTCTCTTTATATGTCATATACATCAATTGTCATATCAATTTTTTAAAAAAATTCCCAATCCTTTGTATATATGCTATGAAACCTAGTAAAACTTATTGACAACTCAATGTGGGAGAAACTTTTGCTTCTACCCAACACCTTGTCACACATTGTATGCATGAATTAGGCATTCAATACATGATTCAAGGGTTCAGTGGATAATTTATAATTAAGAAAACTCAATCTATGTACTAATATTTTGATGTGGGACTGAAGGAAGTTGACTCATGTAGTTGCTAACCTCCCACATCAGTTCTGAATTCTCGTTTTCTGTACTTCATATATAGAAGTTAGGTGTTGTAGTCTAGTCATGGAAGTGAAAGATATCTACACTCATTCACACTAACTTCTACCACTTCAATTATCACTTTTATAAAGTGAAATCTAACGTAGTATAATAAGTTCATCCTTACGTAATTAAGGATATTAACTTCAAAGACTAAACTACAAAATTATTATCGTGTTAAAATTGTGAACACTTTGTATACTATAACACGATTAAAGAGCATGCAAAATAGTTTAACGAATGGTTATATTGGATCTTGTATCCAATATGAAGTAGTGTTGGTTTTTTTTGCTCAAACTTGAACCGTCTTCGGGTGATGGACCCGACCCGTTACTCGTATCCGTTTCACCCGTTTATCACCTGTTTTTTTACAGGTTTTTCACTCGTTTTATCGGGTCGGGTGAAACAGGTACCCACCAACCCATTATCATCCGTATGTACAAGTGGCCAAGTTGTGAGTGGGTTGTCTAAAGGAAATAAAGAGGGGAAAATATGTCCAGAAGCCCCAAAGGAAACAAGAGCCCAGTAGAACAAAGGAGAAATGAAGGGCTCGAAGGCGACCGGGCCAGCTTGACCAGCCGAATAACAAAGAGGAAGCACAAGGCAGCGACCGGGCATTCTTGGCTGAGCACAAAAGACCCCAAACAAAGCACGAGCAGCGACCGGTCGCTTGTGACCGGTCGCTAGAGGAAGTTTAGAGCGTACATAGGAGTGGTCCGATCGCCTGTGACCGGTCACTAAAAACGTCGTTACGACCGGTCGCCTGTGACTGGTCGCCAGGAATGCGAGATACAATGTAAGAAGCGATCGGTCGTCTGTGACCGGTCACCAAATATGCCAAGCGTAGTACAGATAACAACCGGTCGTCTGTGACCAGTGGATACGAGAACAGAGTGGGCACAGATAGCGGTCAGAAATAGGGGAATTAGGATAAGATATGTATGAGATATTTTGTAGGCCTATCAAGATATTTATGTGCCAGGCTGGCACAATGTGATAGGCCAGACAGCCTGTAAGAAACACTATAAATAGGGGTTCACCCCCCCCCCCCCAATAAAGGTCACACGATCCGAACTTGAGAATTTTCACTGTTCCATTGCCATTGCGAACCTCTTACTCTCTTCGAATTCGGTTTACTCGGTAGCGAGGTAATTCGGTAAAACTCGAAAAACTTAGTGATAGACTAGGGTCCCGATTAGAGAGTAGACGGAGGATCATTGGGAGCTTAGGGAACAACCATTTCATCTTGGTGTCGTCTGTGGGAAACGAACAGCTCAGATCCAGCAACCACGAGTCCACCTTTGAGAGTAACAATTTGGGGTAGCATGCAAAATCGATACATCTGAGATCAGAATTGTGCTTTTTGCAGGTTAGGTACGAAAATGGCACCCAGAACTAGGAAGAATTTGCAAGCCAACGATGGGAGCGCCGAACCCGAAGCAATGACCCATGACCCCATTTCCAAGAAGGACTTGGAGTACATGCTGACGAACCTCACCAGGTCCATCGACAAGAAGATCGTTGAAGGGAACGAGCTCCTGCAGTAGGAATTGATGCAGAGAGACGAGGAATTCCAACGAAAGTGGGAGGAAATGTCGGAAGCAATCGACCTCCTAAAAAATCGAGATACAGAGGGAAGCAACGAGGGAAAAAGGGGTACCCGAGGAGAAGCCATGATTACCATTGAGGAGGAAGAGGAAGATGACTCCATCGACATGAGCCTATATCCATTCTCTGAGAAGATCCGAAGAGCTAAACTCCCTCCCCACTTCGTCGCGCCGGCGGTGGATAAGTATGGTGGCACTGGAGATCCCGCTCAGCATATTAAGAAGTTCATGTTCGCCATGAACACCCAAGGGATCAGCTCTCTCGCCCTATGCAACCTATTCCCAAGAACGCTCTCAAAAAGGGCACTAAGCTGGATCTCGACTAGGCCGCCTCAGTCCATCTCCAGTTTCAAGCAGCTAACTGAGGAATTTCAACAATACTTCGCGGCCAGTAAAAGGGTAAAGAAAGAAACAATAGAACTCATGAACTTAAAGCAAAGGAAGGGGGAGACTGTGAAGGAGTACAGTGAGCGCTTCCACAAGCAAGTAGCAGAAATCGATGATATCGATGAGAAGATACTGATTAAAGCCTTTGGTAATGGGCTAGCACACCCTCGGCTCGCTGGAAAAATAGCCACCAAGGCGCCTAAGTCGCACGGGGAACTAGCCGAGATGATCCACAATTTCCTTAAGTCAGAGGTTGCAGAGAATAAGGCCAAGGAACTGCTCAATAACTAAAAAAGCCCCTGCCACGAGCAAGAAGAAGGGAGGGCATACAGGCGGAGCAATTACGACCGGGAGCTCATCTCAGGGGAGTGCCCGGTACAAGCCCTATTCCAAGGCTCCAGCTACCCAGGGACAACAAGCCCCAAGCGCAAAAGTCTTTCTGACGGTCCAGATAGACCCAGGAAAGTACGCCGCCGCTGTGAGAGAAGGACTCTTGCCTCCTCCAAGGAAACCTCACCCGGGAGAAGTACCGGTAGCCTTCTGTGAGTACCACGGGCATCGCAGCCACAGGACCATCAACTGCGCGAACCTCACCAAGGAGCTAAGGTTGATCGAAGAAAGGAAACAGAGGCCAGCATAGACAGCACTCTGGTGGCCAGTCCTCCCGGCCTAAGTCAGAAGAGGAGGTCCACTGAGAGTTGGATCACAGCAAGTCCTTCGGAGTAATCACAGGTCTGTAGATTGTCCAGGATAACTCTCCAGGAAAGAGTGTGAGATGTTCCTTTGGGAAGGGAGAGTCATCTTTGTACCCCGCAGGAGGCACTAGCTCGTTACTATTCCATGAAAGTTCTCTTGTTGCTATACATATATATAATGAATGCTTATGTCTCAATAAAAGTTTCTCATGTTATAAACTCACGAATAAACAGCGCTAGCGCAACAAAGTAAGAAAACTAACAAAACTCTCCCTAAGAACGTTCACAGGACTATTCTCGGAGGTAGGGCCCCTGACCCCCAACAAAAGGAAAAGACACGTCCATGAGGTTCACCAAGAACTTCCGGACAAGAAGGTCGCTAAGCATCAAAAGCTCCCCCCAATCTACTTCACCGAGGATGATGAGGACGGAGTCCTGTACCCGCATAATGACCCGCTTGTCATAATTGCTCAGGTGAGCGACCACATGATGGAAGGGATCTTGGTTGACAGCGGAGCAGGGGCAAATGTCATTTCTGCGGAGGCGGTGAAAAAACTGAGATACCCGAAGACAAGATCAAACCCTACTCAGCCGTGCTGGGGGGTTTTGTAGGAGGAATCTCGGCCAAATCTACAGGGAGCATCGACTTCACCATTACCCTAGGGCAGGGGGATGAGAGGCGCACATAAAAGCTGACGGCCTTCATTCTTCCCGGACTCTCCGGGTACAACATGTATCTTGGGCGGCCAGGGATAAACGCTTTCAGAGCCATATGTAGCACCCACCACCTGAAGATGAAGTACCTGACTAGATCCGGGAAACTCGTTACAGTAAGAGGAAGCCAGAAAGTAGCGCGGGTATGTGAGGTGCGAATCATGGATGACCTTCCAGGAGATGGGACAATCAAGACCGTGGGGTTCGAGAAGGAGTTCAAGGGAAGACTCCCCCTCCCCGACGAGACAGCCGAGCGGTATGAGGCTCCCGCTGATCTCCCTAAAGAGGTACCTCTACGAACTGATCCCAACAAATTCTTTAAAATTGGAAATGCCTTTGACAGCGGAGAACAAACCCATCTAACAAGATTTCAGGAAAAAAGAAGGGCCACGTTTGCTTGGAGTACAGAGGAAATGCCCGGAATAGACCCAAGTGTTATCCAGCATAGCCTCCACGTGGACCCAGCGCACCCGGCGATCCGCCAAAGAAAGAGGATAATTGGAGCAGAAAGAGACCAGGCCGCTCGGGAAGAAGTCCAGAGGCTGCTGCAAGCAGGTTTCATCAAAGAGGTGTCATATCCCAGATGGCTGGCGAATGTGGTTATGGTAAGGAAGTCTAACGAAAAATGGAGAATGTGCGTAGACTTCACCGATCTAAACAAAGCATGCCCCAAAGATTTTTATCCATTGCCATCGATAGATCGGTTGGTCGTCTCCATGGCTCAAAGTTCCGTCTTAAGTTTCTTGGATGCATTCTCTGGGTATAACCAGATAAAGATGAATGAAGACGACTCCCAAAAAACATCCTTCGTCACTTCAGCAGGAACTTTCTACTATAAAGTAATGCCATTCGGGTTAAAAAATGCTGGTGCAACCTTCTAGAGGATGATTGATAAGGTGTTCCGGGAACAGCTCTCTCAGAACGTAGAGGCCTATGTGGACGACATAGTCGTGAGAAGCCCGTCCAAAGAGCAGCGCATGAAGGACTTGGAAGAAACATTCACCACGCTTGACAAGTTTCAGATCAAGCTGAACCCAGAGAAATGCGTGTTCGGGGTAACCAAAGGGAAATTCCTTGGTTTCATCGTCGGGCAACGAGAGATAGAGGTAGACCCAGAGAAGAGCCAAGCAGTTCTCAACCTCAGTCCTCCAAGAAACATCAAGGACGTCCAGGCCCTTAATGGAAGACTCACGGCCTTGAGCAGATTTTGTTCAAAGCTACAAGAAAAGACGATCCCATTCTTCAACATATTGAGGAAGAACAATAAGTTCCAGTGGAGGCAAGAATGCAAAGAAGCCTTCGAAAAGATCAAAGAAATGCTCCGAGAGCTACCCAAGCTAGGGGTCCCAGCACCCAGCCAGGACCTGTACCTCTACCTGTCCGCATCAGAATGGGCGGTAGCAGCGGTCTTGATAATGGAAGAAGAAAAGAAAGAGATTCCCGTCTACTATACTGGGAAAATCCTGACCCCGGTAGAGAGACGCTACACCAACATCGAAAAAATCCTCTTCGCTCTGGTGGTGGCATCCCGGAAACTGCGCCCATACTTCCAGTCGCATCGAGTCTTTGTAAGAACTAACTGGCCACTGAAGCAGATAGCAAATAACCCGAACGCATCTAGACGTATGGTTAGCTGGACAGTCAAGCTTACCCAGTATGAAATCCACTTCTTGCCGCGGACAGCGATCAAAGCACAGGTGCTGGCAGACTTTATAACGGAAACCAGCTTTGATCAAGAAGAAGGAAAGCCGCTCACTCCCTTCATCATCCAGGTGGATGGGGCCCAGTGCAAAACAGGAGCAGGGGCGGGGATTGTAGTCCAAACTCCTGACGGGCGAGACCTCAACTATGCCTTCCGGTTAGAGTTTGAGGTAACAAACAATGAAGCCGAATATGAAGCCCTCATTCAGGGCCTGGAGGTTGCCATTGCACTGGGCGCGACGGATCTAGAGATATACTCAGACTCGATGCTGGTAGCCCGGCAACACGACAACATATATGAGGTAAAAGAGGAGAAACTCTAGAGATACTTACTCAGGGTTCAAGAGCTCAAGGCAAGTTTCTCAAGATGTGAGCTGAGGCACCTCCCCCGAGCAAGGAATACCGAGGCAGATACGCTGGCAAAACTGGCAAGTATGGCCAAGAAAATCCCAAGCAAGGTATGGTTAGAAACCAAAACCAATTCAAGCATTGACTCAAGTCTTGGCGGTCGAGCCCCTCGAGCTAGGGGAATCATGGATGACCCCGATCATGGAGTACATCCTCGAAGGAAAGCTACCTCCAGAAGATAAAGAAGCCAGGACCATTAAAAGACGAGCGGCGTCTTTCTTTTTCGAGTAGGGACGCCTCTATAAGAGGTCGTTTGCAAGACCCGCCCTCAGGTGCGTCACTAATGAGGAAGGAAGCAAACTTATAAGGGAAGTGCATGAGGGGGTTTGCGGAAACAACCAAGGGGAAAGAACCACGGCCCATAAGATCATGAGGCTCGGTTACTACTGGCCAAAAATGCAGGACCACTGCAAGGAGTACATCCGGAAGTGCGCTAGATGCCAGGAACATGGCAGCAGGATACATAACCTCCCGACCGTACAAAAGACCATCCTATCTCCAATACCTTTCGCAATATGGGGACTAGACATCATCAGCCCGTTCCCAGAGGCATCTCCCGGGAGGTTCAAATTCACGTATGTGGCCAATGATTACTTCACAAAGTGGGTTGAGGCAATGCCAACAGTATCCATCACGGCCAAGAGATCACAAGAGTTTGTGTGGAAGCACATTGTGTGCAGGTTCGGATTGCCAAGAATAATAATAACTGACAACGGAACACAGTTCAATTGTGACAGTTTCCGGGAATTTTGTGAGCAATGGAAGATAGAGGTAAGGTTCGCGTCGGTGGCGCACCCCCAGGCTAATGGATAAGTCGAAAATGCAAATGGACAGATCATAAAAGCTTTGAAAAGAAGATTGGAGGGCAGAAAAGGAAGTTGGGCAGAGCTGCTGCACCAGACCCTGTGGTCCTAAAGAAAGAAAAAAAAAGGTACACACCGGAAGACAGAAGAAAGAAGAGAGAAGAAGAAGAAGAAGTTGTCCCAGCCGAAGTCATAATACCATCAATCCGTTGGGAATCCTATGACGAACAGCTCAACAGTGAAGGAATAAAAGACAGTCTAGACCTACTCGAAGAAAGAAGGACCGCTGCAGCAGCGCGGATGGTGGAGGACAAAAGAAAAGTAGAGAAATACTTCAACCGCAGGGTCAGAGAATGAAGCTTCGTTCCCGGCGAGCTAGTCCTAAGAGAGGTTAAGCAGCCCAAGAAACTCGATCCCCAGTGGGAGGGCCCTTATGTTGTTCATCGAAGGGTCGGGTGAGCTTCATATCACCTAAAGAATGTTGAGGGATACGAGTTGCCCCATTCCTGGCACGCAGAATGCCACAAGAAATTCTATGTGTAAAAATCGATGTAATGCTTTGCAAACATCAATAAAATGGGATTATTTTTTCAAAAAAAAATCCTTGCCTCGAAAGAAAGACCCGGGCTATGTCCCGGTGGCTGTAAAAGCCTCGAAAAGAAACACCCGGGCCATGCCCTACAGGATGCAATGCCCTGGAAAATCTTGTCATGGGTTGTCGCACCCAGATAAGAACAAAACAAAAAAAACGCACCTCCAGGAACACGAGGAGCTCTGGTCGCCTGTAATGAGTGAATCATTAGGTGTGGGACGCCACACCGTACTTTGGTCAAAACTCCACAAAACACTTTCCCCCTTTAGGAGAAAGAGAAAGGGAGAAAAGGCCACCACAAGTACCATCGCTTGGCTACTAAAAGCAAGGATAGGGAAAGGATAAAAAGAAACGACCGATCGCTAAGTCCGACCGGTCGCATTCTCAAAAAAGAAACGGCCGGTCGCTAAGTCCGACCGGTCGCATTCTCAAAATAGAAACGACCGGTCGCATTCTCAAAATAAGAGCAACCAATCGTGAAGTTCGACCGGTCTTCACACCCAGAGTACACAACAAACCAGTCACAAGCGGCCGGTCGAAAGTGACCGGGCGCCAGAGAGCGGGCGATCACACATCGAAACACACTAATCAAAAAGATAATTGTCAATAACGAAGTAAAACACGCAAACCATCCTCATTAGCCATTAAAAAGTATGTACATCCGTTCCCAAAAAAAAGAGAAAGCCACGCACAAAAAGAAACTAAGGCCTATCTAAAGCCTCCTTTGCAGGATCCAGATTCGTAGCACCAGCCTCCTGCGCAGCCTACGGCTCGCCAGGTTGGGAAACACTCTCTGAGGATCTAGACTTCCCAGCAGATGACCGGCATCACCCTAAGGCGCGTTGCTCCCGGGAGGAAGGAAGGATGCCTGGCCAGGAACAAAGCATGTCTCCCCAGGAAGGCGCCCGAACCTCTCAAGCACCTCATGAAAGGAGGTCTTCTGCGCAACTTCCTTGAAGTCCAGCTCCCGGTAAAGACCGTCGTCCATAACCTCACCCTTGCTTGTGAAGAACCTCAAGACGATTGGCGGTATGACTTAACCATCCTCCCGCATTGATAAGTGAAGGACTCTTTCAGGTAGGCGAGCTTTGTGCTCTGCTTCTGCAAATATTCTCGCACCTTCCGCGAATAAGTCTCAAGGCTAGCAACCTGCTGCTCAAGGGTCTGGGCGAAGGCCCGATACCGGTCGCGGTTAGCGTTCGCAGTGATCAGCTCTTCTTCAAGATCGTCGATTCGCTGGTTCAGCTTCTCAAGCCCCTCCACGGAATGCACGGGTTTTGAACCTAAATTTTTTATTATTAACAACAGTGCAAGAATAGCCTTCAAGCACACCTAAGAAAGCATGAATTACCTTTCATAGTTAGCTCGGAGTTTTCAAGCCGAAGTTGGGCCAAGTCCTCTTCCAGCATTTTCACCTTCTCTTCGTGCGAAATCCGTTGTCCCTCATAGATTTCAAGCTTATCAGACAACGCGCGGAGTTCCTCGGATAGTCTCTCCCTCTCGGCAGCCAGGGTAGAGCCTTCCCGGGCAGCCTCCGCCGCCCTTGCCTCAGAGGACACACACTCCTTTTCAAGAGACGTTTTCACCTCAGAAACGGCTCTAAGCTCTTGCACAAGCTTAGCCTTGCCCTCAGCAAGTGACGTTCTCTCTTGCACCAAAGCAGTCTTCTCGGCCAGAAGACTCTTCACTTCTTGGTCATGAGCAGCTTGGGCCTGCCTCACCAATGGCTCCAAATCAGAAAAAGCACGCAACCGAGCATCACCAAACTCACTTCGTACCTTTTTTAAGGAGGCAACCTCCATCTCCAACGGCTGCACCTGACTCTTGAGAGAGAAGTTTTCCTTCCGCAGCTTCTTCAACTGCACCTCATACTCGTCGCTCCGCCTGGTGCACAATCGGCGAGCGTCATCCAGCTCCTTCTTCACGGTTTCAGTCTGCTCGCGCACCCTCTTAGAAATCTCCTCCTGAACAGTATCAACGAAGATACTGTGAGAGGACCGCTCTATCTTCAACTCCTCCTGAGCGTTGCGGGCCCGACATTCCTCAAGACGAAGCTTAGAGCGAAGAGCCCTTGTGTGCACGTCCATGCTCTGAGCAAAAGCCGCCGTCTGCATGGACCAGAGCAAATGACATAAGAGAATTAAGAAAGCAAAGACAACATAATTAGCCCAAGACAAGTCACTTACCCGTAAGACCCTCTACCACATGAGATCAAGTGAATGATCCAGAGGAAAGGAGTGGCGCATGATGGCATCCGCCCCACCTTCTCTAATCCTCAGCCTCTCCTTGGCAGCAGTTACAGTCTTCATGGGCGCGAAGAGGCCGTTAGGCACGCCGCACTTACGAATCGCCTCCTTCCACAGGTCGAAGTAGGAGGACGACTCTGACACGGACAACAAAGGAAGAGGCTGGCCGCAATGATAAAACCATCCGTCCTTCTCCGGCGGCCCACAAAAAGAACCACTAGTAGCCGGAGGAGGTGAGGACGATGAAGAAGCGTTGGCGTCTTCCTTCATCTTTGTGCGCAGCTCTGGGTTCTCGGGCACCACCCGGTACTTCGAACCTTCAGCGGCCACGGCTGCTTTGGTGGAGCTCAGCGGGGTGTCCACCTCTCGACCACCTGCCCCCGGTAGAGAGACATCCGGCCCGATAGGAGCAGTTTCCCCGGGAGGTCTTGTTCAGCGGCAACGTCTGCGGCGTCCAAACCCTCGATGTCTATGATATCGGAGGCCCTCACCTTCTTAGCGGCGTGCTTCACCCTCCCAATAGTCTTTGAAGCCAAGGACTTCCGGCGTTGTTGAGTATACGTCGGTTGACCGGTCGCCGCACCAGACGCAGGATGGCCTGCACCCGTCCTCTCAGCCTCGGTCCCCCCAATCTTAGGAGTTGCGAAGCAACAAAAGCGCACATATAAAAATGACCTCAAAAGCAAAAAATATCAAAAACAAAACAATCGATCACAATGATAGCAAAAGGGAAAACGAAAGCGGCAAGGCCTGAACGACAAAGATACAGAGATGGGGACCGCACACGTAAGCTCTCTCTCTCCCCACGGACTAAGGTTGAGATCTGACCCAAGCGTGAGGGGAAGAAACACCCGACTGCCGGAAATCGGACTAGTATACCAAGTACCTGGCTGGGCAGCAATATCAGGTGACTGGGTCTCCAGTGTCCTCAGAGACCCCTCCTCTCTAAACTCTTCTAGCTTCTGTTTCTTCGATGCACCTTCAATTTCTTTCCCAGGCCTCTTCTTGCCGGGAGGCACCACACCCTCCTCACGCAAAGCCGCTTCTTCCGCGGCGTCCAGGGAGGCGTAATAGTTTACCTTTTCGTTTCCCGACTTAAAAGAAACCAACTGTCAGCTATAGAAGGGGCCCACCTTCGACCCAAGTTGGGGGAAATCTGCAAAGAAAGAGACGCAAATAACGTTAACATCCAAGACAGAACCTAAACAATTAAGAAACAGAGGAAAAGGCCCTTACTCTCAGAATGCGCCAGCGCGGCCAGGCGCGCGTTAGTGAAGAACTCCTCCACACTACTGAGATGCTCGCTCACCGTCTTTAGAACCCGCAATATCGGAAGTTCTGATTTTGGCGATGCAAGACAATTGAGGGAGCACTTGATAATCGAAGGGCATTAAGCAACCCGAGAAATCACCCGGCGGGAGGGACGATGACAAACCACCGGGCGTTCCACCGCTGCGCAAGCTTCTTATACTCGAAGAGCGAGTACCTTGTCCGACTAGCTATGGTCAGACTGCCAGCGTTAACCCTGCTGGTGAAAAATTAAACAAACTCCGTGGCTGAGAGCGCAATCTTGGCCTCACCACAGAGAGCGATGAAGGCGTGAAGTTGACACACGGCCTTCGGATGGAGCTGGGCAAGAGTACAACACCGACGGATCAGAAAACCGAGCACGAACGGATGAGGAGGAATTGTCATCCCCTGAAGGAAGAAGTCGGCGTACACAACATAGCCACGTCCAAAATCGTCGAAGGGGTGCGAGTCAGAGGAGGGGAGATAGATTTGGGTCCCAGCGGGGACTTCCACTTTCGCCAGAAGAGAATCGAGAGCTTTAACGTCTAAAATATTGGGCAACGCCTGCCGATTTTTAGAGAAAGGGGTTTCAGGTTTTAGGTAAGTGGGACGGAACTTACCACCCGACTCCGGACCTTCGATGGCATAGAGTGCAGAGGAAAGAATCGTCTTCGAGCTGGAGGATGCCATTAGAACGAAGAGAGCGTGAAAGCAGAGTGAGCAGAGAAGATGGAAGAACGGAAGATAAAGGAAAATACGAAAGCTCACGAATCGTAAAAGGCAGAAGGAGAGAGAAGGCGTTGTCCTCCCAAAACCCTTAAAAAGCGGTAAAATAATTTCAAAAATATTGAAAATATAAAAACAAACAAAAAATCACTTTTTGCAGGAAAAAGCAGGGACTCTGCGATTCCACAGCGACAGCTGGCACGCGCGAGGCGATAGAAATTCTGCAACAACTCTGTTCCGCACAAAAATAGGCACGAGCGTAGCACGAGCTGTAAGAAGTTCCACCCTTTTTCCGACAGAAAAAAGTAGAACTTGTGGGACTGGGAGATAAGGGACAAGAAGGCAAAACCTGACGCAAAGCAAAATTTTTTATTCCCCAAACCAGACCAAAAGAAGCAGATTCTAAGTTCTATTTTCTTCGTTAGGACGTCAAAAGTAGAACTTGTGGGACTGATGAAGAGGGGAAAATATGTCCAGAACCCCAAAGGAAACAAGAGCCGAGAGAAAAAAAGGAGAAATGAAGGGCTCGAAGGCGACCGGGCAAGCTTGACCGGCCGAATAACAAAGAGGAAGCACAAGGCAGCGACCGGGCATTCTTGGCTGAGCATAAAAGACCCCAAACAAAGCACGAGCAGCGACCAGTCGCTTGTGACCGGTCACCAGAGACTTAAGAGCGTAACATAGGGAGTGACCGATCGCCTGTGATCGGTCACTAAAAACGTCACTACGACCGGTCGCCTATGACCGGTCGCCAGGAATGCAAGATACAATGTAAGAAGCGACCGGTCATCTGTGACCGGTCACCAAATATGCCAAGCATAGTACAGATAATGACCGGTCGTCTATGACTGGTCGATAGGAGAGCAGAGCGGGCACAGATAGCGGTCGGAAATAGGGGAATTAGGATAAGATATTTATGAGATATTTTGCAGGCCTATCAAGATATTTATGTGCCAGGCTGGCACAACGTGATAGGCCAGACAACCTGTAAGAAACACTATAAATAGGGGTTCACCCCCTCAATAAAGGTCACGTGATCTGTACTTGAGAATTTTCACTGTTCCATTGTCATTGCGAACCTCTTCCTCTCTTCGAATTCGGTTTACTCGGTAGCAAGGTAATTCGGTTGAACTCGAAGAACTTAGTGATAGACTAGGGTCCCGATTAGAGAGTAGACGGAGGATCATTGGGAGCTTAGGGAACGACCATTTCAAGGAACCAATAGGCAGTGACACATAGATATAAAGAGGTTGAGGGAGTCTGTTTCCAAGATTCCTGTAAATAGCAGTGAAGGATGGAATTTTTTTTTTTGGGGGGGGGGTGGGGGGCTCAACCATTCTCTCAAGGAGAGGTCTTCTAAAATTGAAAGATCAATAAAGATATTGTCAACGACAGTGGATGTAGGCCACATTGGCTGAACCACTATAAATCTGTTGTGATTCTGCTTACTTGTTTTACGAATGATTAGATTAGGAAACAAATATCATCTTGATTGTATAGCTTGTATTAAAGAAAAAATTTATTAACAAAATTTGTTAAGTCTAGTTCCTTAAGATTTTGATGATAGCAAACCATCCGTGTTGGTTTAATGTTTTTGCAGAAGTGTTTCAGCAATAAGCATTATCAGGATCACTTTCTCTGCAAGGTAACAAGCGGATTCTACCGTTTGACTAGTGCCCAACAGTCAGGCACCTGTCCATGATCGCTCAGGGCGAGGCTCAAAGACGACTTACGAGAATACTTACTTTGTCACTCAGTGAATAAATGCTGAAGACTAATCAGGGAGCTGCAACATTGATGAGGAAGCTTCCAAGAAGTCAACTTTGTTGTCCCATCTTGGAGAGCATGTAGACATCCAGTCAAGTAAAAAAGAATAATCCATAATTCAGTTTTGTACTTGCGGAAAGTACAAGTTTGCTTTATGGTCTGCTGCAAGTATAGCCGACGTGCTAAAGGCTGCAAAAGTTTAACCAATGGCAAGAGTGAACTTCAGAGGTTTTATTGACGAAGTATTTGAAGTCCACTAATAGAAGAAGTGCAAGTCTTCTATAAAAGCAAAAGCGGCTTCATTTGTTGAAGGCTGCTAAAACCATGTGAACTATAATAGAGAGCTTAGGTTTGTATAAGTTCTTATTCAAAGAGTTTCAGTTTCATAGAATGTGAGTTTAAGTTGTAATCGAGCGGTAGTGTGAGTGAGTGGAGTTACTAAACTCATAAGTGTTGAGTTAGCAAGGGGTTGCTAGGACAGTCAAGGAGTAGTCGTGGATTGTTGGGAGACTGTAGAACGAAAGGGTTCAATCTGGGTAGAAGGGCTTGGTGAAGTCCTAAACTGTCCCAAGTCCATAGGTTGGACGAGATAGGGATTGAGTGAATTGCTAGGGAGTAATTCTCAATCGAAAGAGGCTTATAGTTTTAAGTACATACTGTCTTCTATCCCATAGTTATCGAGTAAACCACTACACGACACGTCAACTACCTATCACAGACGAGTCGGGGTACGGGTGACCAACAAGTGGTATTAGAGCAGGTTCTTCTGAAGAGTTAACTACTCCAGAAGAAGATCAATGGCGTACTCCAACATGCTAGCTTTTAAAGAAGGCGCAACTCCAAATCAACCACCTCTTTTCAATGGTGAAAACTCCACCAACTAAACAAACAAAATGGAATTCAACACCAAAGTCTGAAGATCCACGGATCTGGCGAGTCATAAGTTTTAGAGAGTACACTTACAAAGATGCTCAAGGAAATTCTCTCTCAGTTGACATCATGACTAACGATCAGGTAAAGAAGCTAATCTTCAATGTCAGGACAGTAAAGTTACTTCATTGTGCGCTGCTCCCTGACCAGTATTCGAAGTTCTCTTCGCTTAAAACTGCCAAGGAGATATGGGAGACGCTGGAAGTCACCTATGAAGGGAATGCTTCCTTTAACCCACTGGAACTGTTCAAGAAGGAGGAGAAAGAGAGCATTTAAAAAATGCATACAAGGTCCACCTAGCTCACCAACGAAATGTTGGTACTGAGTAGATCCATATCAAATGAATACCAAAACAGGAAGTTCCTCAGGTCCCTTCCAGCTTCATACGTCAGCAAGGTTAACGCAATACAAGAATTCCATGACCTTTCCAAGATGTATGTCGCTGACATGTGGGGGTCACTAGTGGCCTTCAAGCTAAAGTTGCAGCAGAGGACTAACAAATTTGTTAGAAATCATCTTCAAATTAATCCAAAGATTTGCTAGAAGTCAGGTTGAACGGACTGGTGAAAACGAAGTAGAAATTCTCCTTCTTGCTATCCAGGGTTGCACGGCTGCACAGGAGAAAGAATATAGAGTGCGGTCGAGTCTGAATTGTGATATGTTTCCGCTCGTGACGCTCGTTTAAATAGAATTCTTGCACATAAAATACAAGTGTCCAGCTAACCTGTCCGGGTAGGAGAGCCGGACAAGACTCAGAGCTGTCAGGCGAGATTTCTGAGTTGTGAGATATCTAGA
Source organism: Limonium bicolor (assembly GCA_023374045.1). NCBI lineage: Eukaryota > Viridiplantae > Streptophyta > Magnoliopsida > Caryophyllales > Plumbaginaceae > Limonium > Limonium bicolor. The sequence continues at coordinate 45,844,250 of CM041778.1, forward strand.
CCTCCTATTCGGGTCATTGAGCCGGACGGCCGGGCTGGACGGATATATATTGAGAATTCTCTGCGCTTTACTCGTGATCGTAAATATAGTCGTCATTCCGAGAGTGTCCTAACCGCAAGGTCGGACACGTCGTCCAGACACGTGAAAGATTCGAAGGGGAGAACTTAGGGTGGGTCCAAACTTCCGTCCGAGTCACATGGTCGGACGCAGCTTGCCTATCCGGATTAAAGGGTCGGACGCAGGTCCGGATGTGATCAAATTTTATGCTTTTTGTGCCGAATTCCTCCTAGATCGCATCCTTAGTTATCAAAACACCAAAACAAGCTAGTGTGAGGTATTTTTACTTCAACAAAGATATGAACGTCATTAAATCATAAAACTAGGACAAAGACAAGAAAGATAAGGGGTTTAAGCACTAAAAAGTATATCAATTATCGATGCATCAGTTAGTTAAGTTACTTATGTGCAGTGCGTTTACCGTTTATGTACTACAACTACTAATATTAAATTACCGTTTAAAATTCTATTTCGTTTAAAAAATAAATAAAGTAACTTGTAACAAATGTTATAAGAAGTAGTTTGTTGTTATCAAAGGACCGTCCACACGCAAAGCTTGATAAACTCAGTACGACAAAGTTAATTAATTAATAGTTTATAAAAAATATAAGTAAGAAATTATATAATAAAATTTTGATAATTAATTAGTTAATTTTATTACTGTATACATCATAAACTGTTGTTTGATCATAATTCAACAAGTAAATGTATATTAATATGTTTCCATTTTCAGTTGTCCTATAATATTTTAGCTAAAATTAATTAGTTTATAGTATAAAAATATAAGTAAAAAAATTATAAAATAAAAATATGATAATTATTTAGTTAACTTTATTAATGTATACATCATAAACTACTATTTGATCATAATTGAACATGTAATGTATACTAATATGTTTCCATTTTTCAGGGGTCCTATTATATTTTTAGCTAAATTTAATTAGTTAATAGTTTATATAAAAATATAAGTAAGAAATTATAAAATAAAAATATGATAATTAATTAGTTAACTTTATTACTGTATACAACATATAAAATAATAAACTAATTAATAGTAAAAAATATGGGATAAATATTACTGTATGTAAGTAACTTCAATATTGAGATTTTATGCTATATTTTTCATAAAATGAAATATTAGCATTGGAATATGATACCGATAATCTTAAAAACAACTAATTAACTTTAAAAAATATTTATGTTAAGGTGGGGAAAACGAACAATATAAATGTGATACTAATACTATGTGTAAATATGCTCTAAACACTTGGATAAATGTCACTCATTTATTTCATGTTTATATCATGTTTATGAACAAAAAAGGAAGTCGCAAATGAGACAAAAGACTGGCAACGGAGAAGAACAAATAAAAAGCCAAAGCCTAGTGGCTACTACGGGCATCCACAATGGTGAAAGTGAATTCCACCCACCAATAAATATTATTTTATTATCTCCTCTCACAATCTCTCTTTTACTTACCTAGGTTCTCTAAAAAGAGAGTGTCTTAGTTAAGAACCCCTCTCACATCCTCTCTCCTCCATCTCATCATTTTCTTTTTTCTCTTTTAACATTATGGGTGGAATCCACACCATTGTGGATGCCCTACTGGCTAGTGCCAGCTCCGAGAAGTAGTTTGAACGTAGCTTTGGCGTAATTGCAGAGCGAAGTCGGTTAAACTTGGAAAGTCGGCTCAGGATCAATGTGGGGATAGTTATAGAATCAATTTCAAATTGTGCAAACAGTTGTACCGTACCGACTGTACTTTGCAGTATTTTTTTTTATATAATTTGGGCTTTACGCCTATATGTTACATATGCCTGAAAATTCAGGTGGACGTGTTTTGATGGGCCTCATTAAAACCTCTCTACGTAAAACCCAGTGGGAAAAAACATAGAGAGGGAAAAGAGTACCCCACATCCAATTACAACTCTATGATCCAGCTAAAGAGAAGAAAATAGCTAAAACAAAATATTACAACACTGCAGCCAAACAAAAAGGAACAAGATCCAGGAGCAACAGCTAGCAAGCAAACTCACTATTGCATATAATCCTTTAGGGAGGAAGCCCCAATGAAAACTTCACAGGGAAGTGCTAGTTCCTTCCACCATGTTTTCGTCTATCGCCATATACCCAGTTTGATCTGTATCACCGTCCGATCCACATCCAAGGATTCGGATTGGAAAAAGCTTTGTTACGACCAGTGGCGGACCTAGACTTTAAAACCTGTGGGGACCAGTTGTGGACCCAAAAATTTTGTTTACGGGACTAAATTTTTTTTTGACACTATCACATTTTAAAATATTATGTTATTTTGTATTTTTCAAAAATTTATAAGGTCATTTAACTAATTTTCAAAAGTTTCGCGGGATTGGAGCCTCATCCGCCTCTGTGGGGCACTTTTTATCGAATAACAATCTGTCAAACAAAATATTAAAAATTAAATAAAAAATTATAGTAATTATTTATATTACAATTACTTTATATGAGTCTTTTATCATTTAAAAATGATACATAATAATATTATTGTTAATGGGCTACTAATATATTTGATTCTACAAGAGTATTTAGATTATCATCAACCAGTTCATCTCCCATTCTAATATATTTCATGGGACGGGATGCTCTTTCAATTATAGTTATAGTAACTGATAACATCAACCCACATTTGAACATGCACTATTTTGAATGTCAAAACATCATATTTTAGTTACACTATTTAGTTATCTTTTAACATTATTATTTATTTTTGCTATACATAGACACATATATACTTGTATTTTTCCAAAAACCTGTGGGGGCACGTGCCCCCACAGGTTATAACCTCGGTCCGCCTATGGTTACGACCACACATGGTAAATACCATAACATAAGGTCGACCTCCAAACTCTTTTAGCTTTGGTTCCTAGAGAGATAGCGAACCAGTCATTGTAGTACTTTGCAGTATTTGTCTCAAGGAGTTCAAGAAGGCTGGATGCATTCCACAATCCTACTTCTGAAGCCCTTTGTGAGCTTGACAACTCACGTCCCAAGAGCATCTCTATGACTCTATCGCCTCTTTTCAGCGTGAAACAAAAGGCAATTGTACTCACATTCACATATGTCTACACTAAGTCTTTGACAAAGTTTATGTGCAAATATTCATCACAACATATATAATATGTATTCCTTAAAAAAAGATATATAATATATGTATGAACATAACTGTTATTTTATAATTGTCAAAGTTAATTAGTTTCAAAATTATTTTCGAATAATCGTTAATATTGACTCCATTCGTCCTGAATTACCGTCTTGTTTGTTTTATGACACTTATTTCTATTTTAATATTAAACATACTATATTATAAAATAATTTCATAAAACTAAATTTTGTAATATATAGGTTATCATGTAATGAATCATTTGTAAAATCTAAAATTTTAAAATTATTTTATGTAAAATTTTAAAATCAAACGTCATATCCAAATAGTGAACAAGACGGTCAATTTAAGAGTGATAGATTAATTAAGTAGGTGATAATATTGACCCAACCCATTAATAATAGTTATGGGTTAAGATTTTTGAACATTTTGTGTTGGATTGGGGTTATCAATTAAAATTGTAAAAAGGATCGAGACTGTTGTATGCAACCAAGAAAAAAACTATCAAAATGATAAACTCTATTAGGAATACTCTATAAATGTTGTAAATTACCTCATATTTCCTAACGGAGTTATAATTGAACGAAGACAATTAAAAAAAAACTGAATGGAGACTGGACGCTTGGGTAAGGTGGCTTCAGACAGGTGTCAAAAATCTATTAGAGAAGAAAAAAAGAGGAAAAACATATATACACGCACAGGGAATTTAGGAAGCTGAATGTGGTTTTGTTATTAGGAGAGAGAAACAATATTTTTTTCAAAATGTTATAGCTTATAAAATATAAGTGTAAAAATTAAAAAAAATTATACCATTGTTCATCGAAATTTGTGCTCTTCAAAACAAGATGCATCATGGATATGTTTTGGTAAACTTAAAGATTTTGGGTTTTTAAAAGAAGTATATATTACGTATTTTTAAAGTGAATCATATTCATTAACAAAGTGAATCTTATTCAATAATAAAATGAACCTTATTCATTAACAAAATGAATCTTCTTTAAGATTTACTTTTCTTAAAATTAATATTCACCTTTAGAAAAACAAAGGATTCACATTATTTAAAGTGAAAGGCTTTCATTTCTTAAATATAAGATTCATTTTTCTTGAACATTTGATTAACTTTTCTTCAACTAAATATTCATTTCTAAATAAATGAAAGGATCATATTCTTCTGGTATAAATTTGTGGTAGGATTCATTTTTCTTAAACATTCGATTCACTATTTTTAAACAAAATATTCACTTTTCTTAAACGAATTATTCATATTGTTCTCGCATAAGTTGGTGATATGATTCATTTTTCTTAAACATAAGATTAACCTTTCTTAAATAAAAGATTCACTTTACTTAAATATGTGATTCACTTTTTCAAAACGAAATATTAACTTTTCAATAAACCCTTAACCACAAACCCTAAAAAACAGTCGAGTTAGTGACAACAATATAAAGCGTAGAACAATTTCAAAAAAGATTACCCTACACCACCCAACCTAAAAACCACCATAGGAAAGCTAAAACCGTCGACCCTAAACCCTGCACCACAAACCCTAAAAAATGTCAAGTCAGTAATGACAATATAAAGTGTAAAACTAATGTACAAAGATTACCTAACCCAACCCCCCCCCCCCCCAAGCACCCTAAAAAACACCTTAGGAAAGCTAAAAACGTCAAAGACATTTTTAGGGTTTGTGCAGGGTTAGGGTCTAATGACCTCTAATTCACTTTTTAACAACCTTTGATTCACTTTTTAACTACCTTTGATTCACTTTTCTTATACTTAAGATTCACAATGAATCTTAAAACATATGTACTTACAAAAAATATAAAAATTTAAAATTTATCAAAACATATTCATGTTGGGTCTTATTTTGAAAAGCTCGAATTATGATGAACAACGGTAAAAAAAAGTTATGTTATTTGGACTTGTATATAATAAACTACAACATTTTAAAATTTCACAAAAAGACAAAGTAGAAAAAGACAAAAGTTTGCAAGGTGGCAGCAGCGCCTAGTTTGATTTCGCATTAAAAAAAAAAGAATGGTTCACATCACCTAAGGACATCCACAATAAGTAAATTGGATTTCACCCACTAAAATTATTAGGGAAAATTCACGATATGCCCCTGTTTTCACTAGTAGAAAAAAGGTCTATTTCGGCGGTTCCAAGGGGCCTATTTCGGCGGTTGTAAACCGCCGAAATGAGCACCGCCGAAATAGGTATACCTATATCGGCGGTTGTAAATAAAACCGCCAAAATAGGTGGGCGCCAAAATCAAATTCTGACGACGTCTATCTCGGCGGTTCTTAGCTCACAACCGCCGAGATAGACTCATGGTCAATCTCAGCATCGGTCAATTCCAGAAGGCACCATGAGTCTATCTCGGCGGTTGTTAGCTAAGAACCGCCGAGATAGGCCTATTTTTGTATCTATTTCGGCGGTTTAAGCTAAGAACCGCCGAAATAGCCCCCCCTTTTTTGTTTTTTTCCATCCCAGCATATATATATATATATATTCACCGCATTTGGTTCAATGAGACCTGTAATAAAGCTTCATCCACACAGGGAGCTCCAGCACACATTTAAAAAGTTATAAAAGCTCCCAATTAATACCAACGACGCACAATTTGAGAGTTAACAAAACCAATGCAATTACACTTAATTACACACTTTCATTACAAATAAAAAACACATTACAATTCAAATCTACCATTACACCATCCACAAGTGTACAGAGTTACAATTACATACTCGAAAAAGTTCACAAAACATCTTCATGATCATCAATTCATTAAACTTGTGCAGACGAACTCCGACCATTCCTCAAGCATCTCAACAATTTGAGCATCATCATACTGACCACCTTTGAACACTTCTTCGTAAGCCTTGAAAAAAAATGAACATTAATCTAAAACGTACAAGTCTAACAACATGTAAAGAGCATAACTGAAACTTTCAAAGAATGTTACCTTGTCTAACGAGTGCTCTGGTAAAAGGTTCGACGCTCCTACTATGTCACTCATGAATCTCATGACATAGTATCCACATTCTGAACCCCCAGGCTGCACCGGACACTATACAAACACACATATTGACAGTTATAAACAAGTTTAAACATTATCACACAAATTTATCAATTAATAGAGTACCTTGACAGTGTTCCAAGGGATGTTACTCTTCATTGTTTATTCTGGAGAGATAATGCAGCTCTCATGGAACTATATACATCAGCAATATATAGTTTTAAGCATCAGTAGCAAGTTATGAAACAGTTAATGTTAAGTAATAATAATTGTTGTTTACGATAACAAACTAATTACCCAGTATTGCGGTGGAGATCTTCGGTCTCTTGGCACCCTTACCAAGTGAGTCAAATTGCAAGATTCGTGGGTGCTTCAACATCACCAGCACAAGCAATGACCAATGTCGACTGTCCACAAATTACACAATGTGTTGAAATCATTAACAACTAACACAAACTATATGTTTTAGATAATACTAAGAGAAATAGTCAAATATCATACCCTGAATGATATGGCAGCATAATAAATGACTTGTTAGAACATTCAAAGAGGGCATTCGTCATATATTGCATAAGGCCTTCCATATCACTTGTCATCTGGACTTCACTGCACATAGCAGGACACAGGAATCCGAATCTGTGATCTTCATAGACATTGATCGCCTTATTATGCACCCACCTATGAGGCAATATCATTAGTCATTAACTTTTTATTCAAACATCTAATTCATCACCGATCAATGAATTCAAAATATAAAAGGTAGAAGTCACTCACATGGCGGCTGACTTGATAATCGACACATTCAACCAATCCCTCCTGAAGCACTCCTCGAAGTCGGACATATACATCCCAAATCGATGTATATCTTCTCCTTGAACTTATAGTGAAATATCCGCTCGGGATCTTCCACAGTGAGGGAATCACAATGAGGTGGTAGCAGCAACAACGATGAATGCAGAATCTGCATATTAGTCGACAAGCCGGCCAATATTCTTTTCTCCACCAAAAGGTCTAAGCACGAAATTTGTGGATGCCTTTGATTGCACAGGTGCAGCAATTTTTTTCCTTTCCCTTATCAGTCTTGGTCGGCTCATATCCTATGATATTAACTAATTAAGTATATGGATGCAAGGTGGTACACCAATAGTTTTATAGCAACGGTTAAGAGTAAATACCTGCCCAGGGAGTTGACCAATCGTGCAGGCCACTGCACTGTCGCAGTTTGTGCGGAACGCAAGGTAGGTCTTTGTGGGATCGGCACCGGTAAACGACGTCACCATGCTCTGCAACAAATTCGTCCAGAAGCACTCGTGCATGGTAATGTCGGAGTGGTTCACCGTGCACAATATCACTTGGAACGAAGGGAAAAGTTTTCCCCATGCCACCATGACCTCTTCTACTCCAATTTGTAAAAACAGATGGCACTCAGTGGGTGCCTGAGTGTTATGTGGAACTTGTTTAGATAAAAATTGTGAATTCCTCTATGATGATATTAGTGATCAATGAAAAATCTTAATCGTCATGTACTCAATTGAAATGTAGTCTAACCTTTAGAGATGCATAGGGAAACGGCTCAGCCGAGTGGACACTACTTCCACTACCGGTGCACTCTGATGATGAATGGGTGACTCAACTGGTGGTCGAGAAACCTCTTGGCTGTCATGCTTCTGTGTCTGAATCCTTGACATAGCCTGAGCGATCCTCTCGTCGACGCTCTGATAATCCTCTGCTCCATCTCAGCCATCTCTCTCAGGTGCTCCTCGTAGCTAATCCTTCCCTGTGCACTTCTGGACCCGGGTACGCCAAATGCCTGGCGGATACCAACGTGCCCACCAAACCCAATGGCACGACCTGGATGATCCTTCTTACCAAGAGCGCGTGTAAGAGGATCATCATTCCTCTGTGAGGTCCAGGTGCCCTGGGTGAGCTGAGAGCTTAATTCACCCTAATACAACACACAAATACAGTTATTAGTTTAACATAAGTTCATATACAAATGAAATGAACAGTTGACTAAAAATGAAATGATATCACTTACCATTTGAGCAATAACTGCTCTCGTGGCTTCATCGTATTGAGGATTTTCGGGAGTAGAGTTCTTCGGAATGTGGCTTAACTCCCACACTTTCATTCTTCTGCCACTGGCATCCAATGAGCCATCCGTGGGCAGATATCCCTTTTGCTCCCATTCTGGTACCCTTTGAGCAATACTTTTTCCACCTAAGTGGTGAGGGTACAGATTCTTCTTAGCATTTGCTTGTTGTTTGCACGGAGAGCCTGCATAAATTAATATGATCATGTTTAGTGAAATTGAACACAAAAACATAAGAAATTAAGATTAATTTATGTATGTATGACAATAAAGTGCACCTGGAACTCCGGTGTTGTGACTCAACAAATTGTACCCATTGCTCTTCTGATTCCCTCGTAAACCTCCCATGGTGGTCTCTCACCGCCACCATGATCTGGATCATCTGGATCTTCTGGATCAGGCATCTTGTAGATGAACTTGTCAGCCAACTTATTCTTGTGGTCCCGGAACTGTTTCGACATCGATGATAGCACATCCTTTTTAAGTGCGGGATCCACGGAGAAACGAGACTACATACATGATCATTCAGTTAGTAAAGTAAACATAAATATTCTATTATTTCACAAAAGATCATAGTAATAATGTAGAGATTTACCTGAAGACGCTGAAACATAGTATCCTTCAATGATTGAGGCACTTGCTTCCAGGTGTGGTTTATGTTACAAATGACTTCACCAAATGGCTACCGTAAGCGGTGAAGTCATTCTTCCAATTTCCATGGGTTGGTTGAACTGATTGAAGCACCGGTTTTGTAGGAGGGTTTTAGCCTTCAGCCCACGTGTGCACCTCTCTTCTTTTGCTTCTTCGCCTCTGGTGGGACAACTGACCTCTTCGGTCTGCTGTGAAGGGCCAGCCTCAGTCTCGCGTAGCTACTGGTCTTCTTTTCTTTTCCTCTTGTGACCCGCTTACTTGGTCTACTGCTGTGGCTCAGGTTCTCCAGTCAAGAGAAGGTCCAATGGGGTCATCCATAGGGTGATCATCCACTGCAAAAAAAAAATAAAGCATTTTCATCAGTATAAATTAACATAAATACTATGAGCATAACAATAACAGTTAAGATGACATTACAGTCTACATTCTACTAACAACATTACCTGACACGAAAACATAAATCATTTCATATTTCTACCCAAACACCCTCATCATGGTCTGATCGTGCGTAGAGCAAATCGTTTTCGGTACATCAATCGAATCCGGTAATCCAGTAGGAAACAAGGATGTTTCCTCTACGTCATTTTCATCGTTATCCTCATTTCATTTTCGATTACAACCGGCCTTCTTCCTGGAAGAACAACAGACCATCTGCAGTCTTTCGGATCCTCAACATACCACACTTGTTCGCAATCCTTTCCCAGAACAAATTGATCATCGTATAACCGCACGTGAAAGATCAACCAAGGTAAGCCCTCCATCATTTTGGTACCCGCGTCGGTTGTCCACCCACTTGCACCGGAACAACAGAAAGGAATCAATGTCATAGTCTAGTTCCCAGATGTCCTCGATGACACCATAATACCAACTAGAGTTACTAACTGGTTGAGATCGGTTACCGCTGTGGTACTCAGTGGCAGCAGCTTCAATTTTTACCCCACTATTCTGGTTTATCGATTTGGCATCTTGGCGTGCAGTGTAGTATGTATACCCACTAATATCATACCCCTCAAATGATGTAATATTAGTTTCAGGTCCGATTGCCAAACATCTGATCTCTTCGCTTACAGCTTCTGGATCTGATGATGCTAATGTCAACACATGATCTTTGAACCATTGGATAAAAACTCGGTTTTGTTCCTTTGTCAGCCAAATGTGGCTTTCAAAGGATTTTGATGCCTTAACTCAACCATATGGGTTTCAAATAAGGTTCAACAACCTCAAGATGTTGTAAGACAAACAAATGTGCTTGATGAATAAGTGACGCGAAACTTGCACGATCTTTCTACCAATAACACCTTTACCCTTAAACCTGCCATAGTGTCGTGGTTTTGGGATACCAATAGACTCTGCCTCACTCAAATAATCGGTCACAAATTCCGTGACTTCCTCAGTCACTGTTGCTTCAACAATGCTCCCCTCTGGTCGATACCTATTCTTCATTCTACTTTTCAGAATACCCATGTACCGTTCAAAAGGGTACATGTACCGTAAGTATACCGGACCACAGAACTGTATCTCTCGAACGATGTGCACAATTAGATGCACCATTATATCAAAGAAAGATGGTGGGAAATACATCTCAAGTTGACATAATGTGACAACAATTTCACGTTGTAGATCATCTAGAGAGGTTACGTCAATTGCCTTGGAGCAACAGCGTTGAAAAAGAAACATAACCGAGTTAAAGCATTTCTGACATCAGATGGCAATATCCCTCGAATTGCGACCGGAAGAAGATGTAACATCAGTACATGATAATCGTGAGATTTCATGCCTAAAAGTTTTAAATCCTTCATCGATACAATGTTCTTCCAGTTTGAAGAGTACCCAGACGGTACTTTTACCGAGTGCAGACATTTGCAGAAACTAATCTTTTCAGCCTTTGAGAGCGTGTAGCATGCAGGAGGTAGGTAGATTCGTTTCCCATTCTCTTGTGGGTGTAACTCCTTTCGTATACCCATGGTTTGCATGTCCTTTCTGATTTTCAATCCGTCTTTTGTTTTGCCGGGTATATTGAGTAAAGTCCCACTCACTGCCTCACCAACGTTCTTCACAATGTGCATGATGTCTAAGCAGTGTCTCACAGAAGATGACGCCAATAAGGTAGTTCCCAAAAGATAGAACACTTTTTCCAAATGTTTTTCGCCGGTTTTGATGTGTTTCCAAATACATTTGCAATGTCCTTAACCTTTTCGTACACTTCCTCAGAGCTCAGAGGTAGACGGGCCACACGAGTTTCGGCTTGACCATTGAACAACTTTCTCTTCGTTACTCGATAAGGGTGATCTTCGGGGAGAAGACGTCGATGACACATATAAACATTCTTCCCACAATGTTTTAAACGGTCCGAACAAGTGTCTTCCTCGCATATGGGACATGCAAATGTTCCTTTAACCGTGTAACCGGACAAGTTCCCATACGCAGGGAAGTCATTGACGGTACAGAACAACAAAGCCTTGAGCGTGAAATTCTCTCTTGCATAAGCATCATATACCACGGTCCCCTCATTCCACAATAGCTTCAGATCGTCGATCAGAGGGGCAAGGTACACATCAATGCTATTACCTGGCTGCTTGGGACCAGATATCAGGAGAGATAACATGATGTACTTTCGTTTCATACACAACCATGAGGGCAAATTGTAGATCACTAGCAGAACAGGCCATGTACTGTGTTGACTACTCAATGTGCCGTACGGGTTCATTCCATCAGTACATAACCCAAGCCTCAGATTCCTATCTTCATGTCCGAAATGTTCTTTGTACCGTCTTGATGTTTCTCCACTGAGGCCCATCTGCTGGATGTCTTATTTCTCATCACTCTTTCTACCCTCCGCATGCCATCGTAAGTTTTGCATCTTTCGGATTCGCAAACAACCGTTTGAATCTGGGTATAATCGGCAAATACCAAAGTAGTTTTGCTGGAGGGCTTTTTTTCTGAACGGAGGAGTACTCACCATCTTTATGCTTATATCGGGACAACGAACATTTCGGGCAATTGTCCAGATGTTCGTATTCACCCCTGTACAACACACAGTTGTTTGGACACGCGTGAATTTTTTTGTACTCTACTCCCATTGGACACACCCATTTCTTTGCCTCATACGTGGTGGTAGGGAGACCGTTCTCATCCGGTAGCATATCATGAATCAGCTCGAGGAATGCCGTGAAACCTTTGTCACTCAATCCACATCTTCCCTTCAGGTTGAACAAATTCAATATAGCTGTCAATTTCGTGTACTTAGTGCAAGTAGGATACAACGTCGTCTTGGATGCGTCCAACAACCTTTGATACTCATCCGGCCGGTCGACAAAATTATCCTCAACGTTATCAAGCATCTCGTCCATTTGCTCATCATGATAAGTCGACTCACTGTCAACATTGACTCCGGAAGCGCTTGGGAGTTCTGACTCGTTAGTAGTGTCGAATGTCTGCTCGGTTCTTGAGTTACACCGATCGTGACTGTAGGAAGCTGAAGCATTATCTTCAACAGGTTCTCCATGAAAAGTCCATTTTCTATAATGTGGCATGAAACCACGGGTCTTCAGATGGAATTGTACGACGTTGATGCTTGAATATTGTCTGACCACACCACAATCAACACAAGGACATGGAATTTTCTCCGCCTTTGTCCTGTCCTTGTGTTGCACTGCAGCTTTGCAAAACTCTTTCAGCATCTTGTCAAAATGTTCCCCTCTATCACCATACATCCAGTCACGCTCCATACTATATGTGCAACAGATCCAGGTGTGAGTTATAGCCTTTGTGAAACTAAAATGTTTATAGAATATGGTCTGTATTAAGTTGCACATGTTTATTTCTTAATGGAGCATGACTGGGATGATTGTCAAGTAGTCTAGCCTAACTCTAAGGTTGCAAACACAAAATAAACTAGCATTTTAAATTTAACAAATTGTTGCACTTCTAAAACAGAAACCGGTGTTTAAAACAATATTACGAATACTTTTTCTACAAAAAATTCGGCATGACCTTTGCATAATTGTACACATCCCATGCTTATTATTCAGCACTCACCAAAGTCATCACAACCACAAACATTCCAACAATGGCAGCAACCAACAATTAAAAAAAATCAATTCTTTACTAGCTAACTGAAAACCAATTGCAAATTCAGATCATCAAACAACCATTTTCAATTCTCCACTGTATAAGTTCAAACCGGTTTAGAGATTAAAACAGAATCCAGAGTTAAAATACGTACTTGTTTTTTAAGGATTTATGGAGAGGGGAGACTGGTGCCTGAGAGGTAGGCTTCTGTGCGAGAGATGCAGCAATACCACTTCTGATATGTCTCTGCAAGGGAGCAACAAAAAATAAATTACAAAAGAATTGCATCAACAAATATGGAATGAAGCTAAATTATGTACTAGCACTTATATTTAAATACATAATTGCATTTATTAAACAAAAAATAAGGTTTAGTTACTTACTTGTGCACAGAGGAGGAAAGTGCAACAATAATGGAAGAAGGCGGGAAACAAGAGAGGTGATTCACGGACTTGAATGTAGTGAGACCTGATAAAAAAATTAGATATTGTTAGACATATACACATACATCAAACAATATTAATTACGAAGAGATTTTGTTAAAAAAAATCGGCATGACTTTTGCATAATTTTACCTATCCCATGCTTATTATTAAGCATTCACCAACCATTCATCAACACAAATTTCCATCACAAATCAAACTAATACCAAATTTATCCATCAAACCAAATTTTAATAATTTGTGGAAATCAAATACAAAGTAAAAAAAGAAAAAGATAAGTTAGATTGTATTACCGGTTCTTCCAACTCCGCTTTCAATCTACCGTGCAATGACTGAGGAGAGTTTCTTAACCACTTCTCTGTAGACAGAATAGAAACTCATTATTTTACGTATGATAATTGTTTGTAATTAGGATTGCAAAATTACACATAATGAGCTTAAAAGATGAAAATGTAGGTTGAGTATATTACGGGTTCACAAATGAAATGTATTCAGCCCCGTACGACTTCAATATGGTGAACCCATTTAGTGATTTCCCTCTACAAGGACACAACCATGCTTATTATTAAGCATTCACCAATCATTCAACAACACAAATTTCTATCATAAACCAAACTAATATATACCAAATTTATTCATCAAACCAAATTCCAATAATTTGTGGAAATCAAATACAAAGTACAAAAGAGAAAAATGATAAGTTAGATTATATTACCGGTTCGTAAATGAATTGTTCTCCGCTCCGCTTTCAATCTACCATGAAGAAGCTTCTCAAGTATTTATCTGTAGAGACACAAATACATATAGACACAAGAGAAACTCAGTAGTTGTGTTTGTTCCTTATATGCAGTTAGGTTGCAAATTTACAGTGAGTGAAGAGAATGAAGAGTTAAGTTAAAAAAAAATTACCGGTTCCTAAATGAATTGTTTTCAGCCCCTCTTCTCAATCGGGCGTGCGAGACGCGTGTAGCAGTACCAATCTCTACAGAGGCAACGCAGACGCAAAATAAATATGAATTGAGGGCGCAAAACTATATTGCTTACAATGTTTATAATTAGCTTATAATTATAAGCACAAATAATGCTCAAACATTGTTCCACCCCATATATAAGCATAATAAATCTAGCCCAAATAAGCTAACCTAACTATACTTAAAAGAAGGGCCAAAAACAGCAAAAAAAATCACTCGGACATTTCGTCAAACACCTTGTGTGCATACATAAATTTATTAGTTTAACAACCAAATCTTGCAAAGATTTCACACACACAATAAATATCAGCATCCACAATCACAATGTGACAACAATCTATCAATTTTAACAACACATTAACAATTTTTAAGCAAAACCGAAACTAAAAAGTTGGGTTTTTATATACCTTGGCGCGTCTGTTGCTGGGCGGAGGAGGGCGGCGACGACCACCGACGCGACACCACCACGGCGGCGACGTCCGGCGAAGGCGGGAGGAGGGAGGAGGAGGAGGAGGGCGGCGACGGCCTTGTGGTGGTGGTAGCGTCGGGGGTGCAAATCGCCGCGGAGAAACAGAGAGAAGAGGGGATGGTTAGTGAAAGCGTAACTGCGTCGGGGCGGGCTGGGGGGCTATTTTAAACGACCTATTTCGGCGGTTCTTTGTTAGGAACCGCCGAAATAGACCCTCTGTAATAATAAAAAAATAAAAAGACCTATTTCGGCGGTTCCTAACAAAGAACCGCCGAAATAGATGATTAAATTAAAAAAAAGAAAAATAGAAACACCTATTTCGGCGGTTTCATGTAAGGAACCGCCGAAATAGGTCTCTTTTATTTTTTTATTATTACATAGGGCCTATTTCGGCGGTTCATATCTAGGAACCGCCGAAATAGGTGCCTTCTTTTCAGACTACATACATCTCGGGCCCCTATTTCGGCGGTTTTATCTACAACCGCCGAAATAGGGGCGCCGAAATAGGCGTTTTTTGTACTAGTGTTTCTTTCGTAATTCATAATATACCCCTGTTGGTTTTCGTAATCCAACTTTAAATATGCTTAAATGTTGTCCAAAATTGATGAAACTTTACATAAACGATGCTAAAGTGTTATATTTTGGTCCAATATCAAATTTGAAGTTTTTTAAGCTCACATGTGACCTGTGGGACCCAATGAAATTTGTGACGTGTTCATTGGGTCCCACATGTCACATATGAGCTTAAAAAACTTCAAATTTGATATTAGACCAAAATATAACATTTTAGCATCGTCCATGTAAAGTTTCATCAATTTTGGACAACATTTAAGCATGTTTAAAGTTGAATTACGAAAACCAACAAGGATATATTGTGAATTACGAAAGAAAACATGGGTATATCATGAATTTTACCAAATTATTATTATAATTTCTACTCTCACATTCTCTCTCCATATGTTAGTACGCAGATTCGACTACACAGCGGGTTTGTACAATGTTTTGTGACCTCTGCTTATGTGGCAGTCCAGTCAATATGCTGACTGGACTGCTTATGTGTCACATGAGTGAGAAGAAAATTTATATTAACTTTAAATGGTTCTAACTTTCAATATATAAGTCCAAAATGAAAAAAAAATATCATAGTTCACCTAATTCCGAGCTCTTCAAAACAAGACCAGTCATGAAAATATTTTGACAACTTTAAAAAAATTTATTTTTACATGTTAAAATGATACACTAAAATGATAATATGATTGTAACACCCCTACCGCTAATCCTATGCTTACCGTCCAATCATCCCAATAATCCTAACTACTCGCAGTGGAATACTACTACTACGGCGGGTGATACAACGCCGCTAACCGCCCATACGGCTAGCTAGGCTCAAACTACTTACAGTTACGGTCTGATGTCTAAATATACCGAGCTACTAAACATTGCTTACTAAATACGAAATACCATATGATTACATTACTGGATTACCGAGTATCAAATGCATAGTTAATTACAGCCCTTTTCAATCTCTCAAAAATAACGACTTTCTACAAGCTACTCATCTATACCAATTCACCATCCTATCATTATCCAAAAAGGTGTACCCCATGGTACACCGGCTAACCAAAAACCTACAGCCGTGTACTACTTAGTACACTATTCAAAGTCTAATAATTACATCAAAAGAAGTCATCATAATCACAACCAAGTCTTCACCCTTCTCGTGCACCTGAAAATATTAAAAACGGTGCCCCAAGGGGCTCAGCAAAAAGCTGCATATAAACTTCGCATATACCGAGTGCTAACAAGGGCACGCCGACTATTTAAGGTCAACTAAACATGCGGTTCATATTTAACATACATACATGCTTTACATTCATCATACAATCATGCGCCATACCATACACAAGCTAAACAACAATACAATAGCATTTCACAATACTTACCTTCACAAGGGTTAGCCAAATTACGCACCCGGGTTAATCGGATGTTTATTACTCTTTTACTCATTACACAACACTTACATACAATTTCTCCTACTTTACTTACTTACTTTTCCATACTTGTTTACTCATTCTTACTTACTTACTTTTACTCATGTTAAGTCGGTATGACCTCCGGGCAGGGACTACACCGTCCCACCACCGGGTTTTACTTGGCTCACCAATCCAGGATGCTACCCATTTAAGGGGTTTGGGCCGTGGACCAGTTTAAGAGCCAGGAATCGGATCCAACCTCTTGTGTCTCCTCATCCTCACGCGTGGCCGAAACTATAGGACTTCTACTCATTCCAATTTAATTATTTATTAAGTTGGATTGGTTAGCTTGTTAGGAATCAGTTAGAAGTCCAATCACAATAATATTCGGTCACAACACAATACATCAAGCATACACACATTCATATTCATCCATACATTTCATGAATTATACAAACTTTGATTTAAAGATAACATTCAACAAGATACAACACTACATATTCACAAGTAAGCATAATAACTCCGATTCGTGCATTTATCTTATTTGGTGATCAATTAGCACACAACACACAAAACAGAGTAACCAAGGTAGCATACGGGGCATGAGAAGTTCATACCGTTTACCGTTGTACTTGTAACCGACTTTCCTCCGGTGTTCACAAATCAAGTCCTATAACATACATGTGATCGAGTGATTAATTATCTATAATTAACTTAACTCGTATTTCTATTACGTTTCCTAACTCATATTTACTATTCCTTTACATTTCTTACACTTACACATTGTTTAATTACTCTTCATTACTTTAAGTTTATTTCCTTACTTAACAATGACGTACCTATATATATGTACATAAGTATATGTGGGTATATACATATGTATATATATACTTACTATAATAATTATTATTATTATTTTATTTTTATTTTTTTGTATGACTCGACCGACCTTACCCAGGGTCGGTCCCAAGGTCGGTCGAAGTCAGTAGGGTAATACGCTGGAAAATTTCAGGGCCGACCGACCTTGCAAGTCCGGTCCCAAGGTCGGTCCATTCCAGTGAGTTACATGACGGGAAATTTTTAGGCCGATCGACCTTGCATGTCCGGTCCCAAGGTCGGTCCATTTAAGTAGGTTTCATTACGGGAAATTTTCTGGCCGACCGACCTTGCATGTCAGGTCCCAAGGTCGGTCCATTCAGAAGGTTTCCGTCTTTGTAAATCTGGGCTCGACCGACCTTGCAAGTCCGGTCCCATGGTCGGTCCAGTCCAGTAATTGCATTTTTATTTCTGTTTTCAGTTCCTCTTCTTACCCATTACTTCCCCATTGTTCCTACACTTAATCCCACATATTTTAACACTAATTAAACCTCCTAATACACCCTAGTTCATCCATTAACTCCTTACTCATTTCTATACACACACACCCACACACACACACACCACACACACCACACACCACACACACACACACACACACACACACACACACACACCACACACACACACACACACACACACACACACACACACACACACACACACACACACACACACACACACACACACACACACACACACACACACACACACACACACACACACACACACACACACACACACACACACACACACACACACACACACACACACACCCACACACACACACACACCACCACACCCACCCACACACACCACACACACACACACACACACACACACACCACCCACCACACACACACACACACACACCCACACACACACACACACACACACACACACACACACACACCCACACACACACACACACACACACACACACACACACACACACACCCCACACACACACACACACACACACACACACACACACACACACACACACACACACACACACACACACACACACACACACACACACACACACACACACACTAAGTTCCATTCAACACTTACACTATATTCCCTTAGTTGCATTTTGCTACAGATTTTGACTCTCACTTCCTCCACCTATAGCTCCCTCTTCTAGTGTCATTTCTAAAGCTTATAATGCATTAACCATCTTCTCCTAACATACCCACCAACTAACTCAAATCCAAAATCTGTTTCAAGCATATGTTTTTCACCTAGTTTCTAGTTCTTAAGTGTTCTAGTTCTAGGTAAATTTTGCCATAGTCTCCCCTATATTTTTACACTCTCACCACATTGTTTCCACTCACATATATGATCCATACCACCTATTTATAAACAACATCAACATATGCTTTCCAATACAATTACTAACCATTAAACACTCCTAAAATTCCTGCACACTACATCTAATTCCCATCTAAGTTTTAACAAGTTTTTAAGTATCTTTTAAAGCTTTAAACATCTTGGATTCTCTTACACATTACACTACTACTCAATACCATTTTCATTACTCATTTACACTACTAAAAATCTGTTACACAAACATTACAAGACTACACAAGGATGAGCATAATTTACCTTGTTCTTTACTAGCTTTTCTTTTCTTCTTCTTGCTTCTTTCCTTCTCCTTTCCTTTCTCTTCCCACCGGCTTTGGTAAATTAAATCCTCTAAGGCTGCAGCCCATTAACATACACATTTCAATACTAAAAACTAACCCTAACCATTCTTAAAAGCTTAAGGCACATTTTAGGGTTTAGGAATTCATTACCTTGCAAATGATGAGATGGGGTTATGGACAGCTCAAGAACAAGATTTCTCACCCTCCAAAGATGCCAAAATCGGCTAGAGTACAAAGAACCAAACAAGGGTTTAGTCTAGATTTTGTTTTGCTCACAAGGGCTAGAAAAAGATGAGGTTTCAAGAATATTTTTACCTCAAAGTAACAAGGAGATGAAGGTGGTTTTAATGGTGGTGTTGAAGCTCCAAATGTAGCATACCCATGGAGATGAAAACACTTGTTTTCGAATTTTGAAAAGAGGATAATGTTCTCCTTGGTGAGAGGAACATAATGGTAGTATTTTTGTAATTTTTGGAGAAGGTTTGGACACTTAACAAGAGGAGAGAAGTTGAGGTTTTTGTGAGTTGCTCAATTCTCCATTGATGTCGCATGGGGAAGAAGAAAGGAATTGAGAGAGTGAAGGAGGGGCTGTACGTGAGTGAGAGGGGAAAATGAGAGAGTAGGAGAGAGAGTGGTAAAGTGAGGTTTATTTGCTTTTTATTGTTTTGTCTTGTAGTGCATTAGCACAATTAAATAAGAGAGTGTGAGGGAGTGTGAGAGAGGGCATGGAATCGGCCCACACAGCACACACACACATGTACATTTTTATTTTCAATAATGGACACACTAGTTTGGGTTATTTATATTGTTACCCAACAACTTCCTGTTTTTGATAGTTTTTACTATTTTCTCATTCTATTGATTTTATTGGTTCTAGACCTTCACTAATGCTTATTAATGACTGTTTAGTTAATCAAAATTGTTATGAGTCTATTTGACCCGCTTAAAGTCACGTTTTCCCGGTTACCTCGAAAAACGTGTTTTAAGGTTCGTTTGTGTTTTTAATCCGTTTTAAGGATCCGTTTTCTTCGGGATTGTTCCCTCATGATTATTTAGACATAATTAAGCTTATAAAATACTTATTAGCCTAATTAATCACTATTTTTAATTACGGGGTATTTCAATGATTCATTAATTTTGATATTATAATTCATTAAAATTGATATTATGTTTCGTTAAAATTGATATTATGATTTACTAACTAATAAGTGGTGAATTAGATAACAAACTTTGAAACCGATAAAAAAATATTATTATTTTGTAGTGTATTATTGTATGGTGCATTTTAAACCTTATATGGTGAATCATGTATTATCCGTACATACTAAATTTGTTTTGTGCTTTATTATTGTTTAATTTTTTTATTTTATATATTTACAATGATACACTATTATGAAGATATGATTCATTAATTTTGATATTATGATTCTTTAAATTGATATTATGATTCATTAACTAATAAGTGATAAATTAGATTACAAACTTTGGAACCAATAAAATTATTATTGTTTGGTGGTGTATTATTATTGTTTTGTGGTGTATTATTATTGTTTTGTGATGTATTATTATTTTGTGATGTATTTTTTATATGTTTACAATGATATGATATGATTCATTAATTTAGATATTATGTAAAATTGATATTATGATTCATTACTAATAAGCGGTGAATTATATAATAATCTTTCAACCGATAAAAACTCATTATTATTTATGGTGTATTATTATTGTTTGATGATGTATTTTTGTTGTTTTGTGGTGTATTATATTATTTGTATAATGTATGTTAAGCCTTATATGGTGAATCATATATTTCTCTCACATACCAATTTCGGATCAATAATGGATGATTATTGTCTTGTGGTGTATTATTATTGTTATATACTATATCTTAAACTGTATTTGATGAATCATAAGTCTCGTTGATATATGAACAAATATATACATGTAAAAATAGATTTTTTTTTCAAAGTTGTCAAAGCATATCTATGACTGGTATTGTTATGAAGAGCTTGAATTTAGGTGAGCAGTGATATAAATTTTTTTCATTTTGGACTTATATATTAAAAGTTATAATCATTTAAAGTTAATACAGTAAAAAGGCAATCCCATCAATGAAACAATCCAGTCAGCAGATGACTGGACTGACACATCTCATCAGCTGCGTACAGTGTTGTGCGGGCACGCAGCACCATCGACAAGCTGATGTTAGTAAGAACCTTCTTTTCAGGTTTTTAATCAAACAACCCTCTCTTACTCTTTCTCTTCCATGTAACTATATTTTTTTTCTATTTTAACCTTCACCTATATAATCGTGTCAAGAAACATCATCGTGGATGCCCTAAATCCACAAACGCCAAAATCTGTAGTGAAATAGCAGCTTCATTTTTTTGTAGTGGGTAGGGATGACAATGGGTCGGGTTTGGGTCGGGTGGACCATCACTCGCACCCGTCACCCGATTCACCCGCTCCACCCATACCCGACCCGTCACCTGTTATGTATCACCCATCACCCGTTTCACTCGTCACCCGCGGGTGAAGCGGGTGAACCCGTTTACCCGTTTGCTTTTCTTTTTCCTTGTTCGCTAGTTAGTTTTGCAAATTATTGTGAGTGGAGAGAAAATAGAGACGCGGAGCATGTATGTTCTATGTTCGCTAGTTAGCGTTACGAAATTTACTTCAGAGAAAAGAATGAAATATTGTACAGAGCATGTATGTTCCATGTTCGCCAATTATGGTTGGAAAATTACCATGAGTGAAGAGAGAAAATAGAGACGTAGAGCATGTATGCTCAATGTTCGTCTGTTAGAATTCAGAAATTACCTTTAGTGAAGAGAATGAAAACTTCGCAGAGCATGAAAGTTATTTGTTTTTCAGTGGGGGTTTCAAAACTACCGAGAGTGAAGAAAGAAAATAGAGGCACAGAGCATCTTTGTTCCATGTTTGCCAATTAGGGTTGCAATTACCTGCAATGAAGAGAATTAAAAACTGTGCATAGCAAGTATATTAGGGCTGTAAAATTACCGAGAGTGGTGAGAATAAAGAATGGTGCAGTCACCCAGAGCATGAATGTTCCTTGTTCACTAGTTAGGGTTACGAAAATCGTGAGTGAAGAAGAATGAATAATAAGTAACAATTTAACATATAATAATATATATATATATATATATTTAATCTATGCGGGTGAGCGGGTCGGGTGACGGGTGAAAAATGTTCACCCGTCACCCGACCCGCACCCGTGTTAGAAGACAAGAAACCGATATAGAAATTACACAGAGAGAGATATGAAAGTAACATCATGTATTAGAGTATGAGTATATGGTATATTGTATGTCGGTACAGAGGGTAAGGTCTATATATATATATATATATATATATATATAATATGTATATATATACAAACAGAGACATATGACTAGCTTAAACGTTGTGTTTAAGCTGAGGTGTAATAGAACTATATATATATATATATGTACATTGGGTCTACATGTATATATTCTAACACACCCCCCTCAAAACATGGGTGATGTAAGCTAATCTGTGTTTTGAAGGAGTTGAAGACCAATGTGTTGTACTATATCTCTGTAATCTTTGCCGCAGAGGGGTTTAGTCGGGAAATCTGCTACTTGTTGTCTGCTGGGTACGAATTGAAGACTGATCATTCCTTCTGAAATTTTCTAACGCACATAGTGGACATCGATTTCTATGTTCTTGTTCTGGTGGACCGTCTTAGATCTAGGTTTTCTGGTGATTCAGGGTTGGCAGAAGTAGTAGGAACAGGTTGGTCATTTTGGTTTTCTGTAGAGTCATGTATGGTTATGGTGCTGTCAAGAAAACCTGTTGGAGTATTTTTGTTGGTTTTGGTAGGACAATCTGTATCATCAGAGTCATATGTGATAGGCATATCAGTTTGAACTGTTTCAGAGGGGAGATTGTGTGGCTGTTTGGTGTGGAAAGGAAAAGTTGTTTCATGAAATTTGACATCTCTAGAAACAACTATTTTCATATCCTTGAGTCTAAGCAATTTATAAGCTTTCTGAGTATCCATTAAACCAAGATAAATGCAAGCATCAGAACGAGGATCAAGTTTGCTTTTGTTTTTATCCAGATTAACAGCATATGAAAGACAACCAAAAACTTTCAACCTTTTGTAATCAGGAAGACATCCATAGATTACTTCATATGGTGTTTTCCCTTGTAAAGTATTTAAAGGAAGTCTATTTATTAATTGAGTAGCAGAGAGCATGCATTCCCCCCAGTATTCTATGGGTATTTTAGAAGAAAAATACAAAGCTCTGGCTGTTTCAGCTAAGTATCTACGCTTGCGCTCCACAACTCCGTTTTGTTGTGGAGTGTAAGCACAAGATGTTTGATGAGTAATGCCTAGAGATTTATAAAAAGCTTTTCCTTCTACTGAAAGACCCAATTCAAAAGCATTGTCAGATCGAACGATCTTGATTTTCTTATTAAATTGCCTTTATGCCATCAGTATAAATTCCTTAACAAAACTGAAAGCATCATGTTTGTTTTTCAAAAGTTTAATCCATATAGCACGGGAGAAATCATCAACTATGCTAAGAAAGTATCTATTTTCATCATATGTCTTCTGCCTAAATGGACCACATATGTTAAGATGAATAAGCTCACAAATATCTTTTGCTTTGATAACAGAATGAGGAAAAGGAAGTCTGTGATCTTTGGCCAAATGACAAGCATCACATACAAAATTAGAAGGAATTTTCCTTTTATTTATAAGACCAAGTTTACAAAGCTTTTGCAAAGGCGCATGGCCTAATCTGTTATGCCATAGAGAAACAGAATTCATAACAGAGGCAGAAACATGTTTATCAGCAATGGAATCCATTACATTTTCATTTCTGCTACATTTCAAAGAATTCCTAAGTTGAAGAAATCTATCAATACTCAAAACATCTAGAAGGTACAGACCCTTCTCTTCTGTTGCAAGCATCAAACAAAAGGATGTTTCACGGTCCTGTATATAGCAATGATTCACAGAAGTTATAAGACAAGCATGTAATTGATGAACAAATTTTCGCACAGACAACAAATTGAATTTAAAAGATGAAACATGGAAGACATTTAACAAGGTAAAATTTTCAGTCAAATGGATATTCCCAATTCCTTCAATTTGACCAGGATGTCCATCAGGCATGGTAACCTTTTGATTGCATTTTCTATAACTTTCTCTGTCAAAAAGTGTGATATTTCCACAAACATGGTCAGTGGCCCCCGTATCTATGATCCATTTACTATCCAAACCTTGAATCTTAGACATGCAAAATTTGTTGTTCGAATTCCAGGCACTAGAAGTTATGAAGGTCATACCTGCGAACTGATCATATAAATCAGTTCGAGAAGTTTGATGCAGTTCTGGATCCATTTGAAGATAGGACATTAAACTTGTAAGCTAATTTTGAGAGAGACCTGGAACTTCTTTTGTCTGATTCTTGAGGTAAGCCTTTATGCCCTCAAGTTGTTGTTGATTCATGCCTGGAACTGGACAGTTTACTTGTTCTGGAGCGCAGAAATTCTCTTCATCCATGGCGCTTCCTAGAGCTTTACCTTCTTTGTTGTGTTTCCAATGCAGCGGAAAACCCTTAACCCATTAGCACTCTTCATAGGTATGTCCGGGTTTCTTGCATTTTGTGCATTTGACTCTTTTGTCATCATTCTTTCCATTCCTGGTATTAGGGTTAGAGTTTCTGACTTCTGAAGCTTTCTTCGAAAAGTTAGGGTTTCGGTTAATGGACGATTGGAAAGTGAGGGATTCGCCTTCGATGCTTCTGGATTTCTGATTATTTTTGTGATTCTCTTCTTGTTTTGCCATCGCATAAACACGTTCAATACTTGGTAGTGGCGCCATTACTAGTATTGCGCTTCGCATTGTTTGAAACTTTGGATTCAAACCCATAAGAAAATCAACAATCCTAGCATTTTCTGTTATCTTTGCCAAATTTTCTGAAGCCCCGCACGAACAAACTGGAAGTTCTTGTATTTCTTGCTCCTCATTCCACAGTTGAACCCACTTCGTGTAGTAATCATTCAGGCTGTCTTCTTCTTGTTCCAGCTTACGATATTCTTGGCGAAACGTATAAAGACGGGTTCCGCTGGTCTCGTCGAATCTTTGACGAAGGTTAGCCCAGATTGCAGCTGCTGTCGGGAAATATATCACAGATTTGCGAAGCGTGTCTTCAAGCGCGGTGAAGATCCACCCCATCACCATTCTGTTAGCCTTATCCCATTCTTTTTGCTGTGACCCTTTGTAGTCGCTTCGTTTGACAGAACCATCGACAAAACCTAACTTCGATTTTGATATCAGACCAACCATGAAATTGCGTTTCCAGTCTAGAAACCCTGCTCCTCCGTTGTATTTATAAGCTAATTGCATTCCTGGAAAGTCCGATGAATGTAATCGAAGCTCGCTGGGTATGGAATCTTCTAACTCTTGCGCTGACTCTTGCGATTCGTCTGGTACTTTGTCTTTCCCCTTATCTTTTGAGGTTTGATCGTTCTTTCTGCCGGTGTCGGACATCGTCGAAAAAACTCAGAGAAAGGAAGGAAGTTTTACGAATGGAAAAATTTGAATGTCGTCGGAAAATATGTGCGTGGTAGAGAAGGCGATGAAAGAAATGTGAGAGTTTCTTGTTTTTTTGGATTCTCTTGATACCATGTTAGAAGACAAGAAACCGATATAGGAAATTACACAGAGAGAGATATGAAAGTAACATCATGTATTAGAGTATGAGTATATGGTATATTGTATGTCGGTACAGAGGGTAAGGTCTATATATATATATATGTATACAACAGAGACATATGACTAGCTTAAACGCTGTGTTTAAGCTGAGGTGTAATAGAACTATATATATATATGTACATTGGGTCTACATGTATATATTCTAACAACCCGCACCCGTTCCACCCGTCACCCGTTTTTCACCCGTTTTATGCGGGTTTTTCACCCGGTTTAGCGGGTCAGGTGACCGGGTGAAATGGGTACCCGCGGACCCATTGTCATCTAGCTGACCAGCTATGATCTTATACCTACACAAGCAATAAGCTTTCATCTGGACAATACAAGAGCTACACGTCCATGTTAGAGTTATTCACAGGGGCGGCTATTAGCATGTCTAGGTGGTGACATGGAACAAGGTCCCCCAATTTTAGGGGGCCCCAAATTTTTGGGGACTTATTTTTTAAGTAAAATCAATTATCTTGTGGTTTATATAATTAAAAGACTATGAAGGTTTCTAACCTATTCAATAGAACATATAAATAATAGTTGATTGAATTTAACAGTATTAAATCTTTTAGTAGACAAATAAATAAAATTATAGATAAAATTATTTATATTCCAATAATATCTATTTAAAAAAATATTGATATATTAATTTTTCTTCTTTTCTACGTAAACAATGACAACCTCTTCCATTACGTTCTTCTATCCAATCAAGTATTAATGATTATTTCTTCAAAGATTTTATTGTAAAATACTAGCAAATGAATATTTGTAAGTGATTAGTCAATAATGAGTAAACATTTTCTATTTTGTCTGAATTGTTATTTTTTGACATTTTATCTCATTACATAACTTAATATAAAATTATATTGTGACATAGCTAAATTAATAATTTTATATTTTATATTTAACTTTTAATTTATTAAAGACCCATTAAAAAATTAAGCACAGGCCCACACAAATTACCGAGCCGCCCCTGGTTATTCAGCACATGGTGCATTTCACCGCGGCATTACAAGTGCTCGACTTGCTGTCACTCGACCCTGTCAATTCTGCCTAAGCATTGCAAATGCCCGGCTAGCTATTGAATTTCCTACTAAGGTTTGCCACACCCGACTCATGAAGATCAGGGTAGTTAAGAGAAAAGGGTGAAACTAACTGTGAGAGGTTTGAAGTAGTTCGTAGGGATGAAACGGTTACCCCACTAATGAGGCAATTAAGACCACCAATGCGCGTTTGGATTCGGTTCTGGCCACTATTAGAGTCCCTAAACCAATCTGGACTGTTTTATGACCATTAATTTAAGGATTGTATGAATGGAGGACCCAAATTATATCAAATTTTTTTATTTATTTAATTTGATTTAGGAGGCAATTAATAACAGTTTGCTCTTACTTTGTGAGAAGTTCTTTTTTTTTTTGTTGATTTTTCAACACCAGGCAAAATCACTTCTTCATCATCAAAATAATTCACGGCACATCTTCATCTTCTCACGTCTTCAGAGTGCAAGAATTTTGTAAACAACAGTGTGAATCCAAATGTCAAAACTGAACCAAACTAACGCACCAGGAGTGTGAAACAAAACGCATCTTTTGTTTGATTATCTGTTCTGGGACACTATCTTCTCATAATAAGAGCACGGTATTCAAATAACAGAGGTGCACACACAAGCAGTAAGAGCAGAAGGACAAGAATATGATTCTTCCAATAATCTCTACAGAGGCGCAGAGACAAGAATTCAATGAACTGATTTGCAGACCCATATAATCTCTATGCGGCTCCTTATGAAAACAGTTCACCTATTACCAAGGTATTTCCTCCATTCATCGTCTTCTCATTTTTTGCACCTTGTGATGTGAACGATTTGGATTATCTTGTGTGCCTCTGTTCATTCTCTTGTTGTCTATGCACCTCTATAGATACGCACTACAGAACGCTACCTGAGGTTGTTGAATTGCTGTGAATCGGTAGTTGTATTCTACAGCGAGAAAGAGGGAGAGAGCAGATTGAGAAAGATGGAGTGTGGAGATACAGAAAGAAGTCTTTCTTATTACTTGCTTCTATATGAAAAGAATGGGTACATATATATAGGAGAAAAGAGATATCGAATAAGGAAATAAAATCTAGACTTAATTAGAGAAGGGAAACTAAATAAAATCTAGACTTAATTAGAGAAGGGAAACTAAATAAAATCTAGACTTAATTAGAGAAGGGAAACTAACTAAAAATAAAGAAGGAAACTATGAAGGAATATAATTCTAATACCCCCTCTCAAGCTCTAGGGTCGAGACCATAGAGATTGGATTAGATTACAAAATTCCAGTATAATCATGTAACCCCAACTGAGGAAGAACAGAATGGTATTGTTTCCCTGTAATGACTTTGGTGAAAGGATCTGCGAGCTGTAGACGGCCAGGTATAAACTCCACTGAAATAAGTCCTTGTTTCAGCTTCTCACGTACATAATGACAGTCTAGATCAATGTGCTTAGTCCTCTCATGGAACACAGGGTTTTTGGCTATGTCTATCACTGCCTGATTATCGCATTTGACGGGGACAGGCACAATGGTAGGCACTTCCAGTTCAGATAACAGTCTGGTTAACCATGCTAGTTCTGTTGTGAGTCTTCTCATCGACCTATATTCAGCTTCGGCAGTGGATAAAGCAACGGTGCTTTGTTTCTTTGATTTCCAGGAGATAGGAGAGGCTCCCAAAGTAATGAAGAATCCACTAACGGATTTTCTGGTGGATGAACAAGTAGCCCAATCAGCATCGCAATAGGCGATCATATCGATGAGGCTGCTGTTATTCATCAAGAGTCCGAAGCCAATAGTTCCCTTGACATATCTAAGGGCATGATGAGCAGCACTGAGATGAGCTTCTGTTGGGCTGCTGGAAAATTGGCTTAAGAACTGAACTGTAAAACATAAATCCGGTCTCGTGTTTGTCAAATAGTTTAACTTTCCAACAATTTGCCTATATACAGTGGGATCAGCAAGAGGTTTGCAGTTGTCTTCAAACTTCAAATTGTATTCCATAGGAGCAACAGTGGGTTTGCACTCAGAGTGGCAGAACTTGTTCAATGTTTCCTGAATGAATTTCCTTTGAGTGACAACCACTCCCTCTGGGGTGTTTAAAAACTCCATTCCCAGAAAGTATCGTATTAAACCAAGATCCTTGATTTTGAAAACAGTGTTGAGCTCTTTCTTGACTTTGTTTATTTCTACACTGCTGTTCCCCGTGGCAAGAATATCGTCGACATAAACTAGGATGTATGTGGACTGGCCTTGCTCCTTTTTAGTGAAGAGAGAATAATCGTTGAGGGATTGAGTATAACCAAGGATTTCAAGGAAACTGGTAAGCTTTGAATTCCACTGTCTCGAGGACTGTTTTAGTCCGTATATTGATTTCTTCAACTTGCAGACTCGTTTGTCCCCTTCTTTCAGGTATCCCCTTGGAGGGAGCATGTATACCTCCTCATCTAAATCACCATTTAGAAATGCGTTGTTAACGTCGAATTGGTGAATTTTCCATCCTCTCTTGACTGCGACAGCTAGGAAGGAACGGACTGTTGTCATCTTAGCCACTGGTGAATACGTTTCTTGGTAGTTTGTACCTTCTTTCTGGGTGTATCCCTTGGCGACAACCCTTGCTTTATAGCGCTCAATTCCTCCATCAGATGTAAGCTTGACCTTGTATACCCAACGACTACCAATGGGTTTCTTAGTTTTACACGGTTCCACCAGCTCCCAAGTTTGGTTAGCTTCTAACGCATGTAATTCATCATTCATGGCAGAAACCCATTCTCCTTTGGATACTGCTTCTTCATATGACTCTGGCTTGGTTATGTCTTGCTCTAATTGGGACTGAATGCTCATACATCTAGACGGAATAACGTCTGTGAGCGTGTTTATTGTGACGTTCCCCAGAAAGTAATCTTGGAGATGTGCGGGAACATGCCTGATGCGCTCAGACCTTCTGGAAACAGGTGGCTGATTTGCTTGTTGTTCAGCTTGAGATTGATCATCACTGGTATCTGATTGATTGTGAGCCCCCTCTACTTCGATGCCCCCCTCTGTAGTGGGTGTATCTTGATTGTTGTTATATTGGACCACATCAGGGACCCAATCTTCAAAAATAGGATGATGATTTTCAACAGATTGGGTGGTTTGGTCTGGTAAAGGGACGACCAGTCTCTCTATTTCAGAGGGTAAAAGGTATTTCTTCAAGTCAAGATTAAGATGGTTTGGTATTTGTTTGAAAGGAAACAAATTTTCATAGAAAACTACATCTCGATTGACAAAGATATCTCTGGTTTCTAGGTTTAGCAATTTATATCCCTTCTGATGCATGGACTGACCCAGGTAGATACAAGCTGTTGATCTTGGATTGAATTTATTCCCAATTCTGGAGGTGATAGTTGCGAAACACAGGCAACCGAACACCCTTAAGTGTGTATATTCTGGTTTCTTATTGAACAAAATTTCATATGGTGTTTGCATGTTAATTGGTTTGCTGGGAAGTCTGTTAATGAGATAGACAGCGTGGAGTATGCACTCTCCCCAAAACTCAAGAGGAACATTGGATTTGAAATATAGAGCCCTTGCTGTCTCAAGAAGATATCTATGCTTTCTTTCAGCTATTCCATTCTGCTGGGGCGTGTTAGGACAGGTCGTTTCATGTTTAATACCACGCCCCTGATAAAATTCTTTTCCTTCTAAGCTGGTGCCAAGTTCCCTTGCATTATCAGACCTGATCACTTTTATTTTTGCAGAAAACTGAGTTTCTATATACTGGACAAATTGTTTAATCACTTGAAAAGCATCACTTTTATTTTTTATCATATAGACCCATGTAGCGCGGCTGAAATCTTCAACAATAGTAACAAAATATGAAAAACCATTGTGGGTCTTTACATGAAAGGGGCCCCATGTGTCTACGTGAATCATCTCAAAAATACATGTAGTTTTTATGCTGCTGCTACTGAAAGGCAGCTATGTCCCATTGATTTATTACATGCTTCACAGAAAAATTCATCAACATCTTTCTGTCTAATACTATCTATCACATCTAGGCTTCTTAATTTTTCTAATGGCACATGGCCCAACCTATCGTGCCATTTGTTGATGACAGAAATTGAATTACACACAAGACTCCTTCTCTTGCTGCAGTATTGCTCGAACTGCTGGATGTCCAAAATGTACATCCTTCTTTAACTGTTCCAATTTGAATGAAATCAGTCTTCAATTGGTCCTGCACAAAACAACCCCCACTTCCAAAGGAGATTAAACTGTTTAACTGTGCAGCCAGTTTGTGAACTGATAAAAGATTGAAACTGAATTCTTCAACACAAAGAACATCAGGTAAGTTGAAGTCAGGACATATTTGGACATGTCCAATATAGTCTACAACCTTAATATATTATCTGGCATTTTTACTTGCTTCAGCTTAGCATTTTTCATAATAGAATTCATGATTGATTTATCACAACAGATATGATCAGAGGCACCTGAATCGAGAATCCAAAAATCCCTGGACTTATTACTACGAACAGCTGCACTAAGACATAAGGATTTACCTGAAAAACTGCACATGGCAGTTTTTCCTTTTCCATTGAATATCTCAGAGAGTTGTTGCAGTTGTTGTGGTGTGAAACCTGCGGTTAACTGATTGTTTTATCTTGACTGTTTTTCCTCATATTCAAAGCTGGTCTGAGCCACCATACCTCTGTTATTTCTCCCGGTCTTATTTCCCTTTGGGAAACCATGCTTTGCGAAGCATTTCTCTTCCAAATGACCTTTCTTACCACAATATGTGCACTGAATTATTTTTCCAGATTTAAAGAAGCAATCTTCCTCAATGTGCCCCCTTTTATTGCAGAAGTTGTAATGCAGATTCTTCTTCTTCTTCTCATTTTGCCACTTGTTTTCTAGCGCAGGCCTGTAACTCTGGTTAGCAAAGCTCATCGATTCACTCTCTTTCTTTGTTTCAGTAGGTTGATTTTGGTTTTCTTCTTGCAGCAAAAGAGAGTAAGCTTGTTCGATAGAAGGTAAAGTCTTCTTCATCAGAATGTTACCACGGATAGTTTTATAGGATGAGTTCAACCCCATAAGAAACTCCACCAATCTCTGGTTCTGGTGGTATTTTAGGTTTTCCTTTGATTGCTCACAGTTGCAAGGGGGAGTTGGAAACATCATATCCATCTCATCCCATAGCTTCTTGAGTTTGGTATGGTATTCAGTAACGCTGTCGTTCTCTTGTTTTAGAGAGCTAATGGCTTGTCTGATCTGATATAATTGAACACCATTGCTTGTTTCATACTTCGCCAGCAACTCGTTCCATAAATCGCGCGCAGAATTTGCAGTGAGGAAACTCTGAGCTATTGACTCGTCAAGAGCGTGTTCAAGCCAAGATTGAACCAGACTATTACATCGTTCCCATTGATCATAGTTACTGGATGCAGAATCAGGCTTCGTAATCTTCCCATTTATAAATCCAAGCTTGTTTTTGGCAGTAAGGGAAAGGATGACAGCCTTCTTCCATCGTGAAAAATTTTTACCAGTAAATTTCCCGGCAATAATCATCCCAGGATAGTCGCTCGGGTGAATATAGTAAGGATCAGAAGCATCAACCTTGGTTGCGCCAACACTGGTCGTCGCGACATTCGTCAGGATTTGAGTGAGGAGACGAGTCAATTCGTTCTCCCCTCCTTCGTTGGCCATGGCTATCGCAGACGGGACGGAAACCCTAGAAGGGATTCGCAGAAGAAAAATGAAGAGGAATAGAATCCTGCTCTGGTACCATGTTGAATTGCTGTGAATCGGTAGTTGTATTCTACAGCGAGAAAGAGGGAGAGAGCAGATTGAGAAAGATGGAGTGTGGAGATACAGAAAGAAGTCTTTCTTATTACTTGCTTCTATATGAAAAGAATGGGTACATATATATAGGAGAAAAGAGATATCGAATAAGGAAATAAAATCTAGACTTAATTAGAGAAGGGAAACTAAATAAAATCTAGACTTAATTAGAGAAGGGAAACTAAATAAAATCTAGACTTAATTAGAGAAGGGAAACTAACTAAAAATAAAGAAGGAAACTATGAAGGAATATAATTCTAATAGAGGTTGAAGACGGTGCTGAAAACAGGTCAATTGATACCAAGGTATTTACTGAGCTTGATTCATCTTCTTCTCTTTGGCGATTACAACAGCTCACTTGATACCAATGTATATAGCTAATTCGCTTTCTTCACTTTTTGTGCAGAAATAAGAAGACAACAGATTGGGGCACATCATATTGTACATTTTTGTTGTTCCGATGGACTAGCCTCATAATAAGCTTCTACAACTTCTTGTCTTCCGGTACCATATGATATGCATTTGAATCATCAAGATTCATCCTGTCAGCAATTGAGTACTTTGATAGATGTAGTTGACCGAAGAAACGTGTCTAGAAGTGAAGTTATTGATTTAAACATGGAGTGGATCTCATCCTTACCAATTGATTGGAACTATTCCCCTAAGCATTTGTTTGATACCTTCTTAGGTGTACACATTATGATGGTTAGTGTAGTCAATTGTTTTTTCATTGACAATGTTTCTAGTATCATTCTTAATTTGTGGTACTTCGTTCATTTTGCAACGGCATTATACTGACGGTAACCTGCTACTTTGTTCATAAATATGTGGTATGTCATCAACTTATGTTGCTAATAATTTTTTTTCAATGGTGTTTTTTACATCAGTTAACGTATTTAAAGTGCAATTTGTACGTATTTTGCTTTGGGGTAAGAGGTATTATATTGTGATGGTTAGTGGAATCAAAATTTTCTTGTTCCTAATTGACAGTGTTAGTATCATTTATTATTTGTGGTACTTTGTAGACTTTGCAGTGGTATTATACTGACGGTAACCTGGTACTTCGTTCAAACACATTTAGTGTGTCATCATCTTATGTTTCTAATAATTATCATTTGTCAATGGTATTTTTAAACCGATTGAGGTATTTAAAGTGCAGGATGTAGGTAATTTTCTTTGGAATAAGAGGTATTACATTATGATGGTTAGAGCAGTTAAATTGATGGACGATTTGATTAAAGAAGATCAAAATGGTGCCTCATCCTCTGGTTCAGTAGGTTTGAATCGTAACCTGTTGTCGTGTGTACGTGTTTGTTTCTAGATTTTGACACTTGGTTTACATTTCTTTCGTTGTTCTAGGTCAAACATCTGAAGTTACACCTGTTCCTACCCTCCTAACGCGTGATAACAATATCAAGTTGAGAATGAGACATAAGAGTGCTGTTGAGATGAGGAGATCAGTCACGAAGGAAAAAAAGAAAGAATTTAGGGGGCATTTGTTTTAAGGGAATCGGAATTATTCACTTTCATACTGTTTGTTTTGTCAGTTTTTCCTATTTTCAGGAAAGGGAATGGGATTACCCTAAAACCCGCTATCTTGATTCCCCACCCCCTACTAGGGAATGAGATTCTCTTTCTGAAATGCCCCGAACCTAAATATGGTGATTAAATTATTCTAATATGAATTTTAGAGGCCTAATGATGCCTAAAGAGCTTTGGTGAAGAAAGTAAAACCAAAGGAAAAGAGAAAACGCTTAAAAAGCATAAAACGTAAAAATGAGTGTTATGCAACCATAGGAGGTTTATGACCTCGGTTAGGGTCCTAGATGGATTCCTGGGGCTTAATCATGCCTAAATAATATGTGGGGACAATTCCTGAAGAAAACGGATCCATATAGAGGGTTAAAAACGCAAACGAAGCTTTAAAGCACGTTTTCAAGAAAACCCGGAAATGTGACTTTAAGTGGTCAAACAGACTCGTAAAAATTATAGTTGACTATATATTATAACTATAATTAAACATTAATGGAAGCTTAAGAACCATTAAAATTAAAGAAACGAGAAAAATCCAGAAAATGGACCCGGTTAGTGAATAGTGCCAAACCGGGAATTAAACGAGCGTTTCTGCGAAAAGATGAAAACGCCCCTCCCTCACTAATATTAAGGGGGCCGGTTTTGGTAGACAAATCGGCCCTCTATATTAATAAACTAGCCTATTAGAAAGAAGAGAATAGAAGAAATAAGTAAAGGGGAAAAAGTAGAAAAAGGACAACGCTCTCTCTCTCCTCTCATTTCCTTTCCCCCCATCAGATTTTCTTTCCCCCCTCTCTTTCTTCTCTCTGCCGGTTCTCCCTCCTTCTCCTATGGCTGGCGATTTCAAGCCCCCCTTCGATGGATTCCCTCCATTCTTTTGCTTGCCCAAGCCTCCACAAGGCTCAAAATCCAAAAACAATTACATATTCTTGCTCCTCTCATCAAGAGCTTCATTCCTCTTTTTTCAAAATCTCCATTGGTGGAAGTTGACCTCCATGGGTATAGCCCCATTTGAGAAGAAAATGGCATGTTGTGGAGCTAGAGTACCTCCTCTTTCATTTAAGGTAAAAAGATTCAAGAAAAACTCACATTCCTCTCCATTCTTAATGTGGCCAATTTTTGGCTTCTCACGAGTCTTGTCCTCTTCTTTGTTTGAGCATTTATTCAAGCTCCAAGAGTGTAGTGGAACCTCCCCTTGCTTGTTGATCAAGAACCAATTCTAGGGTTTAAAGGTAAATCCCTAAATTTTAAGTTTTAAACACCCCTTTAATCTAGAGCAATTAATGACCTAAGTGTCTTGCTTGGTCTCATTTCCTTATGGGTGACCAAATTGGAGTTGGGCAACTCCATGCCCCTTGGCTGGTTTTCAAGCAAGAGAAAGGGAGGAGGAGAAAATAAGAGAAAGGAGAACTTGAGAATTAAAGGTAAGCCAATTACCTTAATAGCTATCCTAAATGTTCTAGAAATTTTGGGATGGGTAATTGAATGAATAAACCAAATATATGCTAGAAATGTGTTTGGGTGACTTGAAAGAGAATTATGATTAAATGCCTAATGCTATGGTGAATTGGTGTGTGATTTAAGGGCCTAAGAGCCAAGCATTTAAATTAGTGCACTATATTGTGTTTAATGAGCTTTGGAGGAATTTTGTGTGCTGGTAGGATCCACTAGGGATGTGGTTAGTTAATTGATTTGGGAGGATGAAATGATGCATTTGGGCATGTTAGATTTGTAAGGAAGTT
The DNA here is from genome assembly GCA_023374045.1 of Limonium bicolor. NCBI lineage: Eukaryota > Viridiplantae > Streptophyta > Magnoliopsida > Caryophyllales > Plumbaginaceae > Limonium > Limonium bicolor. Next base: position 45,880,555 of record CM041778.1, read on the forward strand.
ATGGCAAAAAATTTGTGGAAACCAAGCATTTTAGGTGGTGATATGAGTTCGGAGAATCCAAGGGATTACTAGGAGTGAGAAGGAACTGGATTGAGGTAATTAACCACCTTGAAGTATTGGTTGGAGAATGAAATAGAGTGTGCGAAAATCTGTAGCAAAAATGGTGTTTTAGTGTTTTGAATTCCTAGGAAAGAACTAGTGTGCATGACCTTGTAATGGAGGATGGATTTGGGAGATAGGGATGCATTTGTCTTGGAAGAATTTGGAATGGTCATATGGGTTGAGAATAAGGTAAAAAATTGTCAAGATAAGTTCTAGAAATGCACTAGTGTGCATAAGTGCAAAAATGAGGAATGTGAATTTGTTAAATTGAGCAAAGATTGAGTAATGGTGTGATCGATGAATTAAGAAGGTTTAAGGAGTGTTTAAGGTGTTATAACATGTTTGGAAACATGTGGAAAGATTAGGAAAATATTGGGTGAGGTTTAAGGTTGGAATTGGGGTTGAAAAATGTCAATTTAGCAGGGTCCGAGACTTAGTCCTTGGACAAAGTCCCGGACTGAAATACCCCAAACTTAATTAGGGTGATTAAATTACTCTAATATGATATTTGAGGGCCTATTAGTGCCTAAATAATTTTGGCAAAGAAAATAAATCCAAAAGAAAAGAGAAAAACGCCTAAAAAGCAAAAAATACTAAATTGAGCATTATATGACCATAGGAGGAATACGACCTCGACAAGGGTCTTAGATGGATTTCCAAGGCTTAATAATTCCTAATTAATATACGGGAACAATTCCCGAAGAAAACGGATCCACAAAACGAATTAAAAACGCTAATAAAGCTTTAACGCACGTTTTTCGAGAAAACCTGAAAACGTGACTTTGAGTGGTCAAATGAACCCGTAAAAATTATATTTCATTAAATAACTATAAATAAATATTAATGGAAGCTTAAGATCCATTAAAATTGAAGAAACAAGAAAAATCCGAAAAACGGGCCCGGTTAGTGAATAGTGCTAAAACCGGGTAAATTAACATGTGTTTTCTGTAAAACACGAAAAATGCTCCAGCTTGCATATTTAAATGGGGCCGGTTTTAAAGGGGGAGTCAGCTCTCTATCTCTCACACACACTAAACTAGTAAAGAAAGAAAGAAAAGAAAAAGAAGGAAAAGTGAAAAAGTACAAAAAGGTTAGTCCCTCTCTCTCCTCTCATTTCCTTTCTTTCTTCTCTCTCTCTCCTTCCTTCTTCTTTCCTGCCGTCTCTTTCCCCCATCCATGGCTGGCGATTTTCCTCCTCTCCTCCCATGGCTACTTCATCTTCTACCTCATGCCCAAGCTTAATTAAAGCTCAAAACACAAAAATAAGTACATATTCTTCATCTCCTCATCAAGCTCTATCATTCTCTCTTTTTAAAATTCCAAAAGGATGAACTTCATCTCCATGGGTTTGCCCATTTGAATAGAAAATGGCACCATCTTGTAGCTTGGAGTCTCCTCTTTCAAACAAGGTAAAAAATTTCAAGAGAAAAACTCATTTTCCCCATTTTCATGCCTTGGCCGATTTTGGCTTCTTCTAATACCTTGTTTTTCCTGCCATGATTGAGCATTGTTTCAACCTTCCCATGGTGGTGGAACCCCCTTCTTGATTCAAGGGTTAAAAACCCTCCTAAAACTCCAAAGGGTAACCCTAGCTTTTATGCTTTAAGCCCCTTCATTGGATTAGTGTATTTCCAAGGGTTTAGGATTTTAATTATGTGCATTTTGTGTTCTTTGAATGTTGGGATGGAGTTTGGAAACATCATTGCCCACTTGACCGAATTGGGAAAGAGGAAGAGCAAGAAGAATTAAAAAGGGGCTTGGAAAACTTAAGGTAAGAATTCCACCTTGAAGATATTTTGATTGCTTTAAAATTTCGGGAATGGGAAAAACCTAAAGAATGAACCAAAATTTTATGGAAATGTGCTTGGATTGGTTAGTTGAGAAATTTGGGATTTGTTGGTTGAATTGAGGGCTTTGAAGCCAAGTGAATTGAGTTTGTGTTTATATTGTGGTTTATTGATATTTTGGAGCTATGTTGTTGTTGTGGATAATTGGATAGAATTATTGAGTGCCGGTAGGACCCTTATGGGTGTGGCTAGTTTAGGGTTGGTTTAAGTGAAAATTGGTGAGGAATTGATGGATTTGGACATGTTAGGTTTATAGGGAGGTCATGGCAAAATTTTAGTAGAAAAATAAGTGTTTTAGGTGACTTGGTAAGTGGGAGAACTTAGGTGTTCAGTTGGGTTGCTAGAGTTGAGTAATAACCTCGAAATGGTATTTGGAGAACTAGAAAGAGAGGGTATAAAATCTGTAGCAAACTAGTAAATTAGTGCCATGGAGTTTGGAGAGACACTAGGTTGTAAAAGATTGAAAGAAATGGATGGACTTGGGTATAGGTAATGCAATTGTCTAGGAATGAATTGGAATGGTCAAATGGAGTTAGAACAAAATGCAAAGTGTCAAGAGAAGTTTAGGAAATGCACAAGGGTGCAAGATGCAAAAATAAGAATGGAATTTGTAGAATTTGAGCAAGAAGTTGGGTAAGGATTAAACCAATGACTTGGAGTGGTTTGGAGCATGTTTTGAGGTGTTTAATTATGTAGGAAACTTGTGGAAAGATTATGGAAAGATTGAGGGTGGATTAAGGGTTGATTTGGGGCTGAAAATTTACATAAGTAACAGTTTTTAGCAGGGTCCGGGACCTAGGTTGGGAACCAAGTTCCGGACCGCATCAGAAAACAGGCCGAGAGTGAAAACGGGTATTGGTCCGGGACCAAGGTCCAGGACCAAGTCCCGGACCAGGGGTAAAAATCAGCCGAGAGTTAGTTTATTGATTGGTCTGGGACCTTGGGTGTGGACCAAGTCCCGGACCACCCCCAAAATTCAACCGAGAGTGTTTTTAAGTGTCTAAAACATGGGGGATTGATTGGTATTGGTTTTAGATGATGTTTAGGAGTTGTTAGGTGACCTTTAAAGGTCCTAAGAAGTATAAACAAGTGTTGGAAATGAGTGAGAAATAAGGACATAAATTAACACTTAAGTATAACTAAGGATAACAGGACAACGGGGTAAGTACGTGAGTAGTAAGTTACGTACCGTATAAGCTGATCTTAATATCAATGTTTGGAATATTATCAGTGGACCAAGAGTGAACCGAGCAAAGTGAGAAGACACGGTAAAGGTAAATCAAGGTGTAAGGTATGATTTTCTCATGCCCCGTATGCTACCTTGGTTACTATGATTTGTGTGCTTGTTTGATTGTGTGATCACCTAAACAAGATAAATGCACGAATCGGAATGTTTGCACTTGCTTGTGCTTGTATTGTAATGCTTGTTGGATTGTGAATTGAATTTAAGTTTGTATAATTCATTAAATGTGTGAGTGTGGATGAATTGTTTGAGTGTGAATGAGCGCTGTAGTGCGACTCATAGTTGAGTCTTGTTTGAGTAGTGACTCGTAGAAAGAGTCAAGTTGCGAATTAATAAAAAATGTGGAAACACACTAAAACTATCGAACCAAGAAACGATAATGTAAACTTATGAACTCTCTAGAACGTGAGAGAATTGTACGGGAGAAGTAAACTCCCGATAACGGCTAGAGAACCGAATTGATCTAATCCACAAAACAACTAATAGTGGAAGTATATAAGTAACCTCTATTTAGAGGATTGATAATTGTTCAAAATATGAACCGTGAGTATAGTAAAGAATGGTAAGGGATCACCAAACCCCTTAGAAAGATAGTCAAACCCCAATGAGAGGATCCGACTAAAATAAACAATGTCCCGAACATGAGAGTATTCTATAAGTTGGGTAAAACCTTAAATCTGAGAATACTAGACATTGAGAAATTCCCTAAGCTAAAAGATGTTATCGAGAGAGATACCTCTAGGCTAATCCATGAGATTGTGAAATGACTCTGAGAGAGGAGTTTTGGGAATTTGAGTAGTCCGGTAGAGAACCGGACATTTGAGAATTTGAGGAGCTAAATGTATAGCTCCATTTGTATTTGTAAGCCCGGTGGTGGGTCTTGTGTATGACCCTGCCCGGAGGTCGTGGGCAAATACTTAAAAGATGCCTTTGAGTATTGATAACTTGAATTGAGAATTTGAATTGAGTATTGAGTTGAGATTTGAGAAATTGAGTATTTTGAGTATTGACTTGAGAAGTTGAGTATTGAGTTGAAACTTGAGAGATTGAGAGTTGAGGATTAAGTTTGAGTATTATAGGACTTGAATTGACATTGAGTAAATGAGGGTTTGAGTAAGTGTAACCCAAGAGAGTGGGTAAGACAACGGAAAATGGATTAAGGCATAGTGAGGTAGAACCCTCAAGCCTAAGTATAGGATACATTAAACTAACCTCTTGATGTGTGTGTTAGTGTTTATGTTCGATGTTGAACCTTGATTGTGTCAATATACATATATAATGTATTGTTGTCTTGCATGCTGTTTGAATTAAAAAGAACCGCATGTTCTCGACCAAAGTAGTCGGCGTACCCCTGTTAGCACGCGGGGTATACGAATTTCATATGCAGCAATTTGCTGAGCCCCTAGGGGTACCGTTTTTATTTTACAGGAACATTGAAGCCGAATACCATTCGAGTGTAGGACGGGTTGCCATGTGAGCATGGGTAGTTGTTTAGGAAGTTGTATTTGTTTTGTATTGTGGAATTGTAAGACCGACATGTGGTCAATATGTTTGGGAATTGTAGTAGATACTCAGTATAGAATGTAATTGAAGTTGTATTGTATAATATGGGATTGAAGTTGTATTTGGTTGAGATTTGATTGAGTAATGGAAGGTATCATTTGTATAGAGTACTCGGTATAATAATCCATCAGACCGATAATGTATTTGAGTTGTTGTATTAGATTTGGCCTTGTTAGTCACGTGGGTGACTAACGGCATGTATCACCCACCGGTTGTAGTTTGAATTCCGCTGCATTGTTGTTGGTAATTGAGACGGGTTAGGAGATAATTGTGTGATTACCGGTAGGGGTGTTACACGGACCACCCTTAAAAATGCCCCGAGAGTCATTCCAGCAACTGGTCCGAGACCTAAGACCAAGACCAAGTCCCGGACCAGCCTATTTTTGCAGCCGTAAGTTATGTCTTGTATTGGTCTGGGACTTAGGGGCCGGACCAAGTCCCGGACCACCCCCAGAATTGCACTGTGAGTGTTTTAAAGGTTCTAAATGATGGGGAATTGAATGGTAATGATATTAGATGATGATTAGGACTTGTTTGGTGACATGTAAAGGTCCTTAGGAGTATAAACAAGTATGAGAAGTGAATGAGAAAGTTGAGAACTTAAGAACACCTGAGCAAAGTTAAGATTAACGGAACAACGGGGTTAACTACGGGAGTATTAGTTGTTTACCTACCGTATTACCTTAATGTTAATAGAAACACTCGAAATGTTATCAGAGATTCGAGTGTTACCCGAGGAGCGTGAGATGACACGTTAGAGTAAATCCTTGGTGACAGGTATGGTTTTCTTGGAACTTGTGTCCTACCGAGTTCGCTCGGCTTGTGTGCCGAATTAACAAGATTATAGCACAAAAATGATTTACCGCACTTGATATGTATCATGATGCTTGCTGTATGCGCTAACCATCCTTGTTGACTGTGTGGTCTAACTTAGTGTTGTAGACCAACTCATAAATGAGTGTTGTTTGGTTAGTGACTCGTAGAAAGAGTCGTTCCACAAATAATATGAGCTTAGAAAACACACATGAGAACTATCGATTAGAGAATAATGATAATGCAACCTTATGAACTCACTAGAATGTGAGAGATGTACGGGATTAGTAAACTCCCGTTAACGGTTAGAGAACTGTACCGAAACTATCCACGAACTGATTAATAGTGGAAAACATAAAGAACCTCGATTAAGAGAATAATGATAGTTCAAAGCTATGAACTCATGAAAAGGTAAAAGAAATATAAGGGACCACCAAACTCCCTTTAAAAGATAGTCGACCTCCTATAAGAGGATTCGACCCGGTATGAGAAAATGACCTGAATGTATAAGTATTCGAAATGTTGGGGCGACCCTTAAAACTGAGAATACAAGAACTTGAGAAAATTCCCTAAGTCATTAGATGACATCGAGAGTGATGCTTCTAAACTAATATACATAAATATGTTATGACTCCGAGAGAGGAGTATTTGGGAATGTGAGAAGTCCGGTAGAGATACAGACGTTTGTGTAAGTAAGGAACTAAGAGAGTAGTTCCGGTAACTAGTTAAACCTTCCCACCATGCTAGACCCAGAGTAGGGTCGAAACCGGGGAAGTAAGACTAGGCTTGAAAGCCCGGTGGTGAGTCTTGTGTACGACTCTGCCCGGAGGCCATGTGTTTTGGCTTAAGAATTATTTAAGAGAAGAACAATTGAGAAAGTAAGAATGAGACCTGTAGTGTTTAAAGAACTAAGAGAACAAATAAAGTATCCAAGGAGAATGGAAAGGTATTGAACAATGAGAACGAGTCGTTAGCCCTCACAGCCTAAGAATGAGATTGTGTAAACTAACTAACTAGTGTGTTAGTCTCACTGATTGTATTCTATGTTTGAATACTTGTTATGATGCGAGCATGATGTATGTTTATTGCACTTCATGTCATGATTTAAATAAAATCAATCGCATGCTAAGATGAGAATTAGTTGAGTGTGGCCCGGTAGTAGCGGGTTGCACGACTACCATACCAGCAAAGGTGTTGAGCCCCTTTGGGGCCACCCATTCTTTTTCAGGTACTTGGAGTCGATAACCATTCGAGAGTAGGACGAGTTGCGGTTAGCATGAGTAGTTAGATTATGTAATTACCTTGTAATTGTAATTGTTAGTATTGTAAGACCGAAAGTGTATCAACATTTGTATTGTAATAGAAACTCGGTATAGTTTGTATTGTATGAGACTCGGTTTTGCAAAGAATGAGAATTGTATTTGTATTGAGTACTCGGGAATTCTGGTCCATCAGACCGATGCTGTATTGAGTTAGCCTTTGTTAGCCACGTGGGTGGCTAACGGCATTGTTTCACCCGCCGTTGTATTTAGATTACCCGTTGCGTATGTGTTGATTCTCGAGGTGATTAAGGGTTAATGACGAGATTAGCGGTAGGGGGTTACACTTTCTCCTGTACACTTTGACCGATGACATATGAACATTGACCGATGACTGATGACCATTGGCCGGTGACCGGTGAATATTAACCGGAAATTAATGACCGCTGACCGGCAACCGGTAGTCGTTGACCATTGACCAGCGGCCGTTGACCGGTTATTTATTTCATTTCCCTCAGCTTAGACAAATAACCAGGAAAATCAAAGAAAATTATGTACCATTTCTCTATATTCCCGTTCCTCAATCCATTCTGTTTCCCCAGCTTGAAACAAATGCCTTGTTAGTGTAGTGATGATTAATATAGTTTAATGTTTGGTTAAGTTCAATAGTATGGCACTATGAACTGTTATGTTTCGACCCAATTAAGATTATCTAATGGTGATGTAGTGAAACATTTTAGCATGAACATTTGTTTTATGTTTTTGGTTTTTATTGCACTATAAACTATATATATTGTAGTACATATTGAACAAGTGCTAGGTGTATCATTTAGGAATTCGTGGTGTTTGATTATGTTGATGTCGGTGTATTATATCTTGTTTGTTGTAAAAGAGTACCAAAGTCTTTACGAAAAGTATTGTTAACAACATTGTGTCTGGTTTATACACATGTACATATTGAACAGGTGTTATGTGTAAAGTCAAGGAATTTATGGTGTTTGGCTATGTTCATGTAGTTTTTATTCATAGGTACATATTAAATTTGTGTAGGTGTTTCACTAGGTTATTTAAGGCGTTTGGTTATGTTGTAGCCAGTGTAACATAACTCGTGTTATAGAAAAGAATACTAATGTCTTTACGAATAGAATTGTTACCAGCATCGTGTAAGTTTATAAAGAGGTACATATTTAACAGACGTTAGGTGTCTCGTTGAGGTAATGGTGGTGCTTGGTTATGTTGATATCATTGTATTATACATTCTCGGAGTGTGATCCTGGTATGTGCCCGCATCTGTATACCTTGACCAAATAACGTGACATGAACCTGGCTACTCATTCTTTGGCCCAAATATGTGATAGGAATTTGAAACATCATCATAACCACACACCCTAAAAAGATTACCCTACACCATACACCATATAAACCACCATAAGAAAGCTAATTGTCGAAGGTTTCTTTTAAGGTTTGAAGTTCAGGGGTTTACCGTCTAACGACTATAAACCCTAAACCAATCCCTACAAATCAGTTGAGTCAGTGGTAATATTATAAAGTGTAAAATGACTTAAATAAGATCACCTTACACCACACACCCTAAAAACCACCATAGGAAAGTTAAAACGTCGAAGGTTTATTTTAGGGTTTGAAGTTCAAGGTTTAAGATGTTGGTAACAATTTTATTTGTGGTACTTTGCAGAATTTGCACTGGTATTATACTGATGGTAACCCGGTACTTTGTTCATACACATTTGGTATGTCATCAACTTATGTTTCTAATAATTATCATTTGTCAATGGTGTTTTTTTTTCAAACCGGTTAAGGTATTTAGAGTGCAATGTGTAGGTAATTTGCTTTCGAGCAAGAGGTATTACATTCTGATGGTTAGTGCAACTGAACTGATGGAAGATTTGATTAAAGAAGATAAAAATGCTACCTTGTTCTCTGGTTCAACATGTTTGAATCATAACCTGTTGTCATGTGTAGATGTTTGTTTCTAGAAATTTGCACTTGTTTTACATTGTTTTCGTTAGTCTAGGTTAAACATCTGAAGTTACACCAGTTCCTACACTCCTAACATGATAACAATATCAGGCAGAGAATGAGACTCAAGAGTGCTACTGAGATGAGTTAGCCACGAAGAAAAAAAAAGAAATAATTTAGTATAGTGATGATTGATATCGTTTAATGTTTAGTTAAGTTCAGTAGTTTGACACTACGCACTGTTTTGTTTCGACCCAATTAAGATTACTTAATGGTGACGTAGTGGAACATTTTAGCATGAACATTTGTTTTATGTTTTAGGTATTTTGTTGCGTTATAAACTCTATATATATTGTGGTACATATTGAACAAGTGGAAGGTGTTTCAGTAACGAAATTTATGGTGCTTAGTTATTTTGATGTCGGTGTATTATATCACGTTTGCTAGAAAAGAGTAAAAATGTCTTCACGGATAGTACTGTTAACAACACCGTGTCTGGTTGATACACAGGTACACACTGAACATATGCCAGATGTTACGACAAGGAATTTTTGGTGTTTGACTATGTTCATATATGTGTTTATACATAGGTACATATTGATAATATGCTATGTGTTTCATTAGGTTATTCGTGGCATTTGGTTATATTGTTTCCGGTGTATTATAACTCGTGTCATATAAAAGAATACCAATATCTTTACGAATAGAATTGTTACTAACATCGTGTAAGTTAATATAGAGGTACATATTTGATAGGTGTTAGGTGTTTTGTTGAGGTAATGGAGGTTTTTGGTTATGTTGGTGTCGATGAATTATACATTCCTGAAGTGTGGTCTTGTTACGTGTCCGCATCTGTATACCCTGATCAGATAAGGTGACATGAACCTGGCTACTCATTCTTTGGTTCGGGTCTGTGATGAGAATCTGAAACGTCAACATAACCACACACCTTAAAAAGATTACCCTACACGACACACCCTAAAAACGTCCATAGGAAAGTTAAAACTTCAAAAGTTTATTTTATGGTTTGAAATTCATGGTTTAGGGTCTAACGACCCTAAACCACAAACCCTAAAAATCTTTTAGGTCAGTGGCAACATTATAAAGTGTATAACGAGTTGAAAAATATTACCCTACACCACACATCTTAAAAACCGCCATAGGAAAGTAAAAAAGTTGAAAGTTTATTTTAGAGTTTGAAGTTCAAGGTTTATTACATGTTAAATAAAGATGAACCCAAACAATGAACCCTAAAATATTTTAAACGTTTTAACTCTCATAGGGTGGTTTTTAGGGTTTGTGGTTAAGAGTTTCCTTTTTAACAATTTCTATACTTTATAACATCATTACTAACTCTACTTAAACCCTAGACCACAAACACTTAAATTGGCCTGTGACGCTTTAACTTTCATATGTTGTTTTTCGGTGTGTGGTGTAAGGTAACTTTTTAACTTGTTCTACACTATATGATGTCCTTACTAACTCAGTAGATTTTTATGATTTGTGGTTTAGGGTATAGGGTCGTTAGACCCTGAACTTCAACCCCTAAAATAAACCTTTGATATTTAACTTTCATGTGATGCTTTTTAGGGTGTAGGGTAAACTTTTTAGCTTGTTCTACACTTTATAATGATGCCACTGACTTGGTAGATTTTTAGGGTTTGTGATTTAGGGTTTAGGGTTGTTAGACCCCCAACCCTGAACTTAAACCCAAAAATAAATCTTCGACATTTAAATTTCCTAGGGTGGTTTTTAGGGTGTGTGGTGAAGGGTAATATTTTTTAGCTTGTTCAACACATTATAATGTCGCCATTGACTCGACAGATTTTTAGGGTTGGTGGTTTAGGGTTTAGGGCGAGCCTAAACCCAGACCTTCAAACCCTAAGATAAACATTCGACGTTTTAACTTTGTTGGGATATTTTTTAGGGTGTCAAGTGTATGATAATCTTTTAAAACTTGTTCTGCACTTTATAATGTCGCCTCTGAATCAACATATTTTTTGGGTTTGTGGTTTAAGGTCATTGTGAACATAATCAAACACCACATAACCCTGAATGAAACACCTAGCATATGCTCAATATGTACCTGTGTATAAACCAGACACGATGTTGGTAACAAATATACTCATAAAGGCATTGGTATTCTTTTCAAGCGAACATGATATAATACACCGACATTAACTTACCATGAACCTTCCAAACCCTAAAATAAGCCTTTGATGTCTTAATTTACCTATGGTGTTTAGGGTGTGTGGTGTAGGTAGAGGTAATAATAATATGTCCGGCCCGAAAACCTGGCTCAGGAAAAACCTGACAACCCAGACCCGATTAGGTTTCTGTGAGGGCCTGGACAAAAAATCTATCCCGTAGAAAAATTTGGGGCAGGTCGTGGTACATTTCTGAATCCATGGACAAGCCTGACGTGGCCCAAGTTTTAAATTATTTATTTTATCTATTAAAATAATATAGAATATTTATATTATATTTACTTTTATATAATATATTGAAATTATATATAATATATAAATTTTAATTAAATTATACTCTATTCTATTCTAAATAGATGATTTTCTAGCTTTGGATACAAAAATTAAGGAGAAAAAGAGTAGACCAATGTACCCTTACTTTTTGCATTGGAAATTGGAGTAAATGGAAAAGTAGAGTTGTGAGTGAAAAGATTAGGGGTAGAGTTAGAAAGTAATACACAAAAAAGTCAAAACATCTTATATACATACTACATGTATATATTGAATGTTTGATACTCTAAATATAAATGAAAATTTTCGCCGGATATGATCGAACATTGGATATGTAAAAATTAATAAAATAGATGTCAGTTGACTAAGCCATATTGATATTTTTATTTTCCTTATCTTACAACATTAATTATGTATGGTCAAATAATAAAAATAAAAATATATGTTGGCTTAAAATTGTATAAAATTGAAAAATAAACATATATATATATACATCATTTAAAAAGACTTTAAACATTTATAAATTATATATATAGTTTGTATTTATTTTGCAAATTTAACCAACACGTCAACTAATTTAAATTGTTATTATTTATTGTATTTTATATTTTATTAATTTATGTGATTTTTGTAAATTAAAAGAATTATATAGTAAAATGTATAAAAACTGCACAAAATTTAAAACTCATATACATACATATTATTTACTAATTTAAATTATTTTGACAACTAATTTATATTAATTTTGTAAATTTTAACCAACATATGTACTAGTTTAAATTATTATTACATGTAATCTATTTTATAATTTATTAATATGGGTGATACTTTAAAATTTTTAAATATTATAAGTATTAAAAATATACTATGTTACGTATATCTTATATGATAAATAAATTCGAGTAGTTGTATGTAGTTTTAACTAATTTTCACGAATTAGACCATTTAGTGTTTACTTAAAGTTCTTTCTAAAACTTCGATAGCTAAAAGGTAAGAAGTAAAATATACTAAATGTACTATATAGAAAAAAAAACTATAAAAAATAAAGGAAAAATTCACCGGATACCACTAAAAAGTTTGTTAATTCACAAAATACCACTATTTTAAAAAAATCCACATACCATAAAAAATAAGTTTAATTCATCAGATCCCACAATTTACTAACCCAAAACTTTTTAAGATCAAAATACCCTTACTTGTTAATTAACATAGTTCATAGTATACCACATAAATATTTTTAATTTACAAGATACCACAAAATTTATTAAAACAATAAAAAATATAGGTTGAAATTTTATAAAACTAAAAATACCAAATATATAATTAAAAAATTACTAAAAACATATAAAAATATTAAAAATACCAAGTAGATTCAAATTTTTTATAATATTTTTACTCTAATAATTTTAATAATATAAAATATTATTATAAAAAATTAAATTTATATAAAGTAGATTATAAAAAGTTAAATTATTATTCTCTTTACTATTTTGTCTATTTTTAATCAAATTTGTAGCTTCTCTAATATAAATATACCTTTTAATATTCTTCATATTTTTAGAGATTTTATTATATATATATATGGTATTTTTTGTTTTTTTTTGTTTTTTAACCCATAAATAAGAAAAAGTGAACTTTTGCTACTTACTTTTAAAAATATATTTAATAATTTTGTTGCATTTTTGAATTAAATGTATATATCAAGTGATATTATATACTATATACAAGCTAATTTAATTTTTTATAATTTAATTTATATAATTTTTTTATAATACTATTTTACATTATTAAAATAATTTGAGTAAAAATATTATAAAAAGTTTGAGTTATCATTCTCTTAACTATTTTTACTCAAATCAAGTTTTTTAGCTTTTAAATGATATATAGAATTTTTATATTTTTCAAATTTTCATAATTATATGACAGGTTTTTTAATTTTATAAAATTTTAACCAATAAAATAATAAACTTAAATTTTTATTGTTTTTACTGTTTTTTAATATATATTTTATTTATTTTTGTGGTATTTTGTGAATTAATAATATGTATGTGGTATACCATAAACTATGTTGATTAACAAGTAGGGGTATTTTGATCTCAACAAGTTTTGAGTTAGTAATTTGTGGTATCTAATGAATTAAAATTATTTTTTGTGGTATTAACAAACTTTTTAGTGGTATCCCGTGAATTTTTTCAAAAATAAAATATTAATATAAGAAGATAATATATCCACTATGGCAGCAGTAATATAGGTTAGTATTATGAATTATGTAGTAATCACATGTTTAAGTTATAAGACAATAATAATTTTATTCATGCTTACGAATATTAGCTATTATTTCTTATATCCTAGCACAATATCAACTGAAATTTCATCTACATTATTAGTCGGTAGCAATTTCGAAACTTAAGATAGTAGCAATTTAGCTACTTGTTAAAAGTATTTGCTATCATAGCAAAAATAGTAGCACAATAGCATCCGTAATCAAGTGTTAGTACCAATTTTATAGTTTCACTTATTCAACATGGTCATAGCAATTGTTAAGATAGTAGCTAGTTAGCTATTGATGAGATTCTTTTTGCTATCGTTGCTCAAATAGTACCATAATATCTACCATGATTGAATTAACATCAACCAAGTAGTAGAAATTCATTAATTTAGCTACGGATATTGGTAGCAAAATTACTTTTACTAAAGCTACCGGAATGAAAGATAAAATAACTACTAATGATGATAACAATCTTATACGGCTGTAGACATTTAGCTACTGGCTAAAAGTTTAGCTACCATTGTTGGTGTTGTAGCACAAAAGCAACCACTTTGTTAATAACATCAAAAATCAGTAACAATCTTTTTAACGCGATCTACACTTTATTATGTCGCCACTGACTCGGCATATTTGTAATGTGTGTTCCAAAGGGTTTATGGTCATTGGTTGATGCAATTGGAAAAGAAAAGTTGTGTTTGATAACTTAAAAAAATAAAAAACAAATTTGGGTTGTCCACGACTGACCTTGAATAGAGCCGGTGGATGGCTGTACATTGGGATAACAATTTTTACTCAACCGAAGACTCAACTCAAAATCAACCTGCAAATTACGAGTATGCGTTAAGATTTTTGACCCGTTTAATTTTTTGGTCGGATTCGAGGTATCCATTATTTTCTTTGTTTAGGGATGGGATACAATTTCTAACCTTGTCTTTATTTTATTAAAGGAAAAAAGACAGTAATACACATATACTAGCATGTCACTTCACCTCTTTTATAACTCTATAGCTATATAAATATAAAGAAAAGCTATCAATATACTTCTTTATCATCCAATGATTTCATAAATATGTAGTATTTAAGATTACACATATTTGTGTGGATGAAGTTAGGATGAATATAGACCATACAATAGGTTGTAATTCTTCCTTACCAAAAAAAAAAAGAGGTTGTAATTCTGAAAGAATTAAGTGTGTAGATATTTTATTTTATTTTCAACAAAATAATGTATTTATCACTATCTTACATTTGTCTAAGATAACCAAAAGTCACTGTGGATGATACTGATCTAGCTCACCCCACCATCGGCTCCGTTTGGCATGGTGTTTTTGTGGTAGTTTTGTAGCTGTTTTGGTCTGGTTGTTTTAGTTGGCTGTTTTGAGGTGTTTTGCGCTGGTTGTTTTGAAAAATAGTGTTCGGCATGCGGCGGTTTCGTCTGGTGTTTTGAATAAGTTAGTTATGTTAGTTATGTGCAGTGCGTTTACCGTTTTCGGTGTTACGATTAAAATTTTTAGGGAAATTTCATGAAATGCCACTATATTTTTGGCTAATTCATGAAATGCCACTAAATAAAAAGAAAGTCACGAAATGCCACTATATTTTCTGAAAAGTCTATGAAATGCCATTATAGATGGAAAAAGACAAAAATACCCCTACTAGTTAACAAAGTACTTTTAAAGTTCACAATACGCCCCTAAGTGTTAAAAATTAACAAAAATTAACAAAATTAACAAAATACAATAAAAATATAAAAACAATTATAAAAAAATTTAAAAATTAAAAACATTTATAAAAATTATAAAAAATATAAAAATAATAAAATAATAAAATTTAAAAATGATAAAATTAAAAATAAAAAATTGAAAAAAATGAAAATATCATTAAATATTAAAAAATAAATATTTCATTTTTTAAAATTTATTCAATACCATAAAAAGAATATTGAGTTCTAAACAAATAATTTATACCAAATTTTCTACCAATTTAATACCATAATTTATACCAAATAAGTATCATAATTTTTATTGTACATTTTTTAATGAATATTTGCTATCAATTAAGATTATTTATTTTTTAAAGTAAATATTTTTTTTATATTGCTGATAAAATTTAAAAACTAAAATTCTAAAAATAATAATTTATTTGAGGTAGAGCGACTGAGAATATATATATATATAACATACAATATTAAATAGTAAAACTTGTTTGAAATGTAGAATAAAACGTTTTAAGAATAATAATATACAACTTATATTGCTGTAGAATATATATTCTGATTCTCAGTCGCTCTCTTTCCAATAAATTATTATATTTAGAAATTTTAGTTTTTAAAATTATCAGCAATGTAAAAAAAATTATTTACTTTAAAAAAAAATCTAAATTGATAGAAAATAATAAAAAAATGTATGATAAAAATTATGGTACTTATTTGGTATAAATTATGGTACTATATTGGTAGAAAAATTGGTATAAATTATTTGTTTAGAAGTCAATATTCTTTTTATGGTATTGAATAAATTTTAAAAGGATTTTTTTTAATATTTAATGATATATTTTTTATTTTTTATAATTTTTTTGATTTAAATAAATTTTTAATATTTTTATTGTGTTTTGTTATTTTTGTTAATTTTTAACACTTAGGGGCATATTGTGAACTTTAAAAGTATTTTATTAACTAGTAGGGGTATTTTTGTCTTTTTTTACATTTATAGTGGCATTTCGTGACTTTTTTTTTTAAGTGGCATTTCATGAATTAGCCAAAAATATAGTGGCATTTCATTAAATTTCCCAAAAATTTATATTACATTTTAAAACAATTTTTTGTTAGTAAAGTTAAAATATATGTAAATATTCAATTATAGCATTTAATTATTATTATTATTTTTTATTAATATTTTAGTTACAATTAATTTATAATATGTATACATATAAATTTATAAATAATTTTTTTCATATATTTGAAAAAATAAAGAAATAAACCATGCTATTTAGAGCTAATATATTAGATGTTATATATATAAATAAAATTTTATGGATTATATATTAGTATTTGATATGAAATTTCAAATGTATTAATATTTAAGATTATTTTAATTTTTAATGGAATAAATAATATCATTAAAATGAAAAAACAATTCTTTCTTATAATAAAATAATTGACTATAAGATATATATGTATAGCTATCACTTACTATTTTATTATTAAATTTGATAGATAATAATAGTTTTAAGAGACTATTTATCCGTATCTGAATATAATAATTAATTAGAGAACTTTATTAATGTTTATATCATATAAATAAATAAATAATTTAGTTGTTAAAAAATATGACCTATATATTATTATATGTAGATATAATTAAATATTCATATTTTATACCTTATTTTAGCAACTTAGGCAAAAGTGAAACTGATTATTATGTCATTCTTAGTAATCATGTACCCTTCTATCCATAATACAATTTTTTTTTGTTTTTTATTATAGATTCTATAAATTAATAAAATATTAGAATTACTCAAAATAATTTTTAGTATAAGTTTTTAGAAAAACACTACTAGTTTAAAACTATTGTTCTATATTATTTTCATTAATTTATAATTTAGTATATCAATCTTTATAAAAAAACTAAAAATAAAAGGTAAATAAACTTTTTTTATATATTAATCTATATATTTCAATTTTAATTTAATTTTGTGTCAAATTTAATATATAATATCATTTTAAAAATATAATTATAAATATTGAAAATTTAAAATAATTTATTAAAAATTAATTAATATTATTAAAATATTATCGTCTCCTTAATTACAGTTTTCTGGTTCCGCCTCTGTTTACGATATATATTGGGTTCGTTTGGGGACAGCTGCGGGGGCTGCTGCTGGGTCCTGCTGCTGGAAATTGAGAAGCTGTCTGCTGATGGTTTTGCAGAAGCTGACAGCTGCTGGTTTAGTGTTTGGTGGATTGTGTTTTAAAAAGTAGAGGGGAAATTGAGAAGCTGTCAGCTGATGATTTTGTAAAAGCTGTCAGCTGCTGGTTTTGGGTGTTTGGTGGAAACCTGCTGATTTTAAAAATTGAGAAGTTGTCAGCTGCTGGAAGCTTGAGAAGCTGTGTCCCCAAACGACACCATTATCTTTGCAGCTTATAGTAGCGGACCCAGAACTTTTGTTTAAGGGGGTTGCAAAATTTATAAGAGTATTTTACAAATTTTTAAAAGTTTCGGGGGGGCCGGGCCCCCCGGCCTGCCCTTTACGTCCGCGTCTGACAGTTTAAACTGTTGGTTGTTTTGTGGTTAATTTGTGATACTCCCTCTGTCCTGGTTTGACTGTCTTATTTATTATTTGGACATGTCGTTTGACTTCAATATTTAATATATAAGATAATATAATTTTACAAATCTAAGTTTTACAATAGAAAGCTTATATGAAAAACTATATGTTGTAGAAATTTATTTTATAAAATTATTTTATCTTATATGTTTAATATTGAAGTGGAAAAATGTGTCAAAAAGTAAACTGGACACTCAAACTGAAACTAGTAGAATATTTGTGATTATTTTGAAAATTGTTGTTTGGTGTTCACGGTTAATATCAAACTCAAAATACCACATTAAATTCGACCGGAGTGGCAAAGAGTACTGGAGTAGGAGAAATGATGACGAATGATAGCTAGCGGGACCAATGGGGGGCTTGACAGACAGAAGTGTGTGGGAGAGGGTGAGTACTTGAGCCGACCAAAAGGTAAAAAGCTATATGTCGCGCGGGGGAAGAAAAAAAGGATGGGGTCTGACGATAGTGCCGGCTGGGTTGCCTGATGGCATGCTCACTGCGCCTGACATACATGTCTCTCCCGATTGGACCCCTGCGCCAGCTTACTTGCTGCACGCTATATTGTTTGTTTTCTCTCAGAGAGCTTGCTCGGTGCCCCTTACCCTATATAATCATTGTTCCTACTTGCTTTTACCTACATACATGCTACTATTACTGTTACAGTGACTCATTTCTGGGGTGTCTAGACACTACTTTAGTTTGATTTTTCTGATTTGATTCGCGTGAAGCTCGATCTGTCTATCCATCAAACCTTGCTCACTCAAAAGAAAACAGATTCTCCCTCCCCAGTCCTCTTTAGTAATTTGATTTAATATTTAAAATATATAAAAAAAGATTTGAACATAATAAATTATATTTATAATATTATAAAACTTAATCTTATAAAATTATTTTATACAATATGTTGGTAATATTGTAATTAGAAAAACGTATCTAAAAACTAACACGATAGTTAATTGAACAAAGAGAGGGAGTACTACTTTACGGTGAAGTAATAAAGAGTATTCATGTTGATAAAGAAAATGAAAAATTACATCCCTCACTCGTGCTGTTTGGTGTAATTATACATCCCCACCCATGAGGTTTTAAAAATTACTTTATGTATTTATGTGGTTTTCTCTATTTTACATCCGGTAACTTTTCTAATATTTGATCAATTTAAAAGATGTTTGAATGTTGTCCGAAATTGATGAAACTTTACATGAAGATGCTAAGGTGTTATATTTTTGTCCACCGTCAAATACAAAGTTTTTAAAGCTCATATATGACTTGTGGACCCAATGAAAACACGTTGACATGTCACATGTTTCATTTGATCCCACGGATCACATATGCGCTTAAAACACTATTCACACTAGACTCAAATGTAACACCTTAGCATCGTTCATGTAAAGTTTCATCAATTTTGGATAACATTTAAGCATCTTTTAAGTTGATCAAATATTAGAAAAATTGCTGGACGTAAAATAGATAATTTTTGAAACCTCATGGATGATGTGTAATTTCACCAAACGTCATTGGTGGGGATGTAATTTTCCCTAAATAAAATAGCACCACTAGAAAATAATCTTTATATTCTATATAAGTGATGTTTTAGTTTTATTCACAATGATTTAAAATGTAGAGCAAATGGAACAAGAAAGTAATGAGAGGAATATATAATAAGGTTGAAGGGAAAATAAAAGATAAAAATCCAAAAATATTCAATATCTTTTGGAAATTAAGAATAAAAAATTATCTATACAAAAACGATGAAATATTACTTTTTCACTATCAATTTTTTTCTATTTTAACCCTTAACTATCCAACTTGTCAAAAACGATTTACTTCTATTCTCTCTTCTTTTTTCGTTCTTTTATGTGTATATGGATAAGAGGCCTATTGACACAAATGTGAGGAGCAGCTACCTAGAATTGGGCCGTCTGTATCATTGAAGCCCATTTCTTCTCTCTCTCCCTTTTGTTTCTTTTATGGCCCAGGCGGTGAATATAGCTCTTTCACTGTTATACTTGAGTTGGAGTCCAACTGGGTCTGGGATTGGGTGGAGGAAACATGTGGGTGGCGGAACTGGGTTCTTTAGTTATCCGGTTAATTTGTATGACCTCGTGGACTGAACAAATTGTGTGAATGTTTCTTCACTAATCCATCTAAACAACGCAACGCAACGCAGCGCAGGGCATCTAGAGAAAATTTCACTAGGTTCCCACAATAACACAGAGATATTACAATGAAGTTCTGCAAATCTCTGTTGGGATTTAATTAAATATTTTTAAAGATTACTTTATGTGTGAAAGTGTTTGGATAGGCAATTCCCAAATTTTAGCACCCATAACCATTGAGCTAGTTAACAGTAACAACCGGTAATTTAGCTCACCCAAAAGCTGGCCTGACAATTGACATTCTTTATGGCGTGGTATTTATTAAGATTATTATGAATACAAAGTTTCGTAAGAAACTTGTCAACTCTTTGACTCTTTTATGTGCAATCCAAAAACACTACTAAACTTTTTTTATGATATTGGGTGCGACTTTTGCTAATATTCTCTCTCGTAACAAAACAAAATTTCTAATGCTATGTTCGGTGAAGTAAAACCCAATCTATTGGCTACAATAACATATAGCTATAGATGACTACATACATATACATTTGGTTATCAAAAACTACACATTTGACCATTCAAAAGTATATTGATGTATGTAAATGTTAGGGGTGTTCATAAATAGTTAACCGGCTATTCGGTTAACCGGATCCCAGTTCATTGCATTGGCGGTTAGTCGAATTTGAAAACGTAACCGGTTCATTTAGAAGCGGTTAACCGGTCAGTTTCGGTGCGGTTTTCCGGTTTTACAGTTAACCATAATGATGTAAATTTATGATTTTTTTTTTCTTCTTATAATTAGTAAACAACAAACGATTTTACCGGTTTTTATATGATTTAAACTGGTTAACAGTTTGTTTCGGTAATATTTTATCGGTGTTAGTATAGTCTAATAATTAAATATATAATTGTACATTTGTTTTTGATAAATCTACTAATTATTCATATATTTTATACTTATACTTCAAAGAAATTAAAAAAATTAACATTGAAAGGCTTAAACGGTTTTTCCGGTTAACTGGATTTCGTAAAATCAATAACCGGAACTAGAATCGGGTATTTAAACGGTTCGGTTACAGAAGCGGCAAACCACTTCGGTTAGGTTAACCGGATTTTCGGTTTTGGTTGACCGGTTCCGGTTTTGGTTTGAAGGTTCTGTTTTTCCGTGAACACCCCCAGTAAATGTATACAATGAATTATGATACTTCTGAATTTGTACTAAATATACATTCTTTATAAATTATACAATAAACTTATAAAACATGTACTTTTATTCTATACAAACTATACCATAAAAAATATAACCAAATATAGCTACACATAGTGTAGCTAAGACTCATTGGAAGTAAAATGACCAATCCTAAATGATATATGTAGCCTTCCCATTAAAACCGAAGCCAAAAGCACTCCCCGGACGAGATCCTCTAAATTGGCACCACCACGATAGTTTCTTATTCCATCTGTCATTCTCGAAGGAAAATTTTCGCGAAAATGCCGATTTCAGGGAAAAATTACATGCAGTGTTTTTTTTTCCAGAGAATTACGCGGATGTACCAACGACTGGCAATAAAGCAGCCCTTGAACGAGGTGGTTTGTCAAAAATCGCCCCAGCACTGAGCTGGTTTCCGACTATATTTGTCGAAAAACGCCCCGAACCGGGCGGCTTCCGGTAAACCGCCCTACCAGCGAGGCGACTTCTTTGCAATCTCCTCACCTTATCCGAAATCCCGAGCGCGAACGTCTGTCATCGGATCCCGTGATTTCCGCGATGCGCGGATAACATTATCCGCAACCGGTGCAAAGAAGCCGCCCTGGGTCTGGGGTGTTTTTGACAGCCGATTTTCTCTACAAAAACATCTCAATCTCCCCAATTCCCACACAATTATCTACTCTACATTCTCTTAATCTTCTTTCTCTCATTCTTTCGGAATTTCACTAAGTAAGTTGCTATACTTATGTTTTTTTCTTTTTTGTATTGTTTATATATTTCTAATTACTATGTTTATTATACTAGTTTTTTTATTGTTTTATTTATTTGTTGTTCAATTTCTAATTACTTATTCTACCTCTAATTAGTTCTTCCATTTTTTCTTTAGTTTATAACTATGCCTCCCAAACTAGGGTAAGATTAATTAATGTTCTAATGTTGGTAAATTAAAATTTAATTTTTTTTACATTTATATTGTTGTTTAATTAAATTTAATTTCATAATTAATTAATTGATTTAATTTATAAGTTGCATTCCTTAATCTTGTGTTTAAATGCCTTAATTTAATATGGTAATGTTGTTATATTATTATGCAATTTTTTTACATTTATAATGTTGTTTAATTAAAGATAAATTTGTAATTAATTAATTGATTTAATTTATAAGTTTCACATTCCTTAATCTTGTGTTTATATGCCATAATTCATTATGCTAAATTTGTTATATTATTATGCAATTTTTAAACATTTATATTATTGTTTAATTAAAGTTAAATTAGTAATTAATTAATTGATTAAATTTATAAGTTTCACATTCACCAATATTGTGTTTATATGCCTTAATTTATTATGCTAATGTTGTTATATTATTATGCAATTTCTTTTACATTTATATTGTTGTTTAATAGAGTTAAATTCGTAACTAACTAATTGATTTAATTTATAAGTTGCACATTCCTTAATCTTGTGTTTAAATGCCTTAATATAATATGGTAATGTTGTTATATTATTATGTAATTTTTTTACATTTATATTGTTTTTTGATTAAAGTTAAATTCGTAATTTATTAATTGATTTAATTTACCGTGCTCCTGCATAGACAGGTTATGACTTTAGCAAGCACATAAAAAATTACTCCCTCCGTCCCAGTCAAAGCGTCCAGTTTACTATTTGGACGTGTCGTTTGACTTCAATATCTAACATGTAAGATAATATATTTTTATAAATCTATGTTTTACAATGGAATCCTTGTGTGAAAAAATATATATTATATAATTTAATTTTTAAAAATTATTTTATCTTATATGTTTAATATTGAAGTGGAAAAACGTGCTAAAAAGCAAACATGACACTTATGACGGGATGGAGGTAGTATGTTTTTTCTAAGCTGAATGAAGTGTGCTTTTATGTCCAGAGTAATAAATGTGTACTTTTATTGTATTAATTACTTACAATCTATAAAATGTTTAGGTTAATACCAAAATAATGTTTTAAAAGAATATACAAAACACTGACTTTGGAGCCATTTTAATGTAGTGGTGTGGGTCCCGTGTGAGTTTAAAGCGGCTATACCAAAGACATAGGACAAAAGTATGGGTGTTTGACTGCCGTCTTACAAAATTTTGTTTATCTTGGAGATCATTTAATTATCAGGAAAGCTCACTAAACATTGGAAAAAAACGCCAACTTTAGTGGGCAACTTAATGAAGTCGTCTTGGTCCGTATGAAGTTGTAGCGGCTGCGAATATATCATAGAACATGAATTTAAGTGTAAAACTGGGTAATAAAACAAAATATTATTAACTTAGGACAACGTTTAAGCACCGGACAACCTTACCGGAAATTTTGAAAACTAAGAAAACACTAACTCTGGTGCCGTTTAAATGAACTCATGTGGGTCCCATTTGGTTCCGAAACTCTAGACGAATGACATAGGTCCAAAGTATAACTGTTCAACTACAATCTTGACATTGTGAGCTTTTTGTGAATCTCAGCCAACTTGGCTATGATACCACGTGTAGGATCGGTTGGGGGTTGACTCAGGCAGACTCTTGTTGTTACACAAAAGTAGTCTGACTGCAAGACTCTAGCACAAAAGTGTGAACAAAACCTTAAGCAATGAGACTCTCTTTATTGATGTAAACAATGATTACAAAGTTTTCTCTTGCTCGTGGGCAGACAGAGTCTGTCTGACCACTACACTCAACAGTTAGAAATATAACGCGACTCTTGTAGTAGCTACGAGTCTTTCTCTCTTTATCTTTCTCTCTCTAAACTGTAGTACTTTTCTTTCTATGAACTCTGGAAAGATGTGTATCAAAATGAACTAGGAATCCTATATTTATAGGCTAACTAAAACAGTTAATACATGTCCTTGAACTTAGGCCACGTTCTTGAATTTTCGGAACTGAAGAGTGGGGAAGGTGGCCTCAGAATCGTGCGTGATTTCTTCAACCACGATCAGTGAGTTTTGGCGCCCAAGTCTCCCGCCTTGCAGACAGAGTCTCATTGCCAGCCAGGCTCTCTCTGCTACGACGTTTCTGTGTATACAACGAGGATCTCGTACTTTGGCATTCTTCAAGAATCTACATCGGGACTCTCGTACTTTGGCTTTTTTTAGGAATCAGCAGCGAGACTTTCACACTTTGGCTTTCTTCAGGATCAACGAGACTCACGTTCTTTGGCATTCTTTAGCAAAACTTCAGCAGCATCACGAATCAACAGCTATTCCAATCCCATGACTCATTTTCCGCAAAGGTAACATCACAAGTGAATATTACCATTTTCGTCATTGGATTGAATAGCCTGTATCCTCCCCATTCATATCCAATGAATATTACTTCCTCTACTTAATCATCCAACTTCTTTCTTGTCTCCGCTAAACATGGGAATAAGCAATGATGCCAAATACATTCAGATGCTTTACTCCTAGTTTGACACTGGTTCATGCTTCTTCAGGAGTATGACCTGAGACACCTTTCATCGGAGAGCGGTTCAGTATATACGCTGAACAGGAGACTGCCTGCGCTCATAAAGAATTTGGCATCCCTTTGGTCTTCAACATGCTTTGCACCATATCCATGATGGTTCTGTTCTTCCGTACGTTCAATAACACTATTATGCTAAGGGGTGTACGGACATGTCACTTCATGCTTTATCCCTTGTTTTTCACAGTGCTCCTCGAATTTGTTGGACACATATTCACCACCGTCGTCAGTGCGCAGAACCTTTAGTGAGTAACCACTTTGTCTCTCTACATGAGCCTTGAACTTTTGGAAGTAGTTAAATACCTCAGATTTTCTCTGCAACATATAGACCCATAGTTTTCAAGAAAAATCATCGATAAAGGTCAGAAAATACCGATTGTTACCATTTGGCATGGTACCAATTGGACCGCAGACATCAGAGTGCACCAACTGAAGAGGATGAGAGGCTTGTTTTCCATCTCTTGAAAATGGTGATCAGTGATGCTTTCCAATGGTGTAGGCTTCACACATCTGCTCAGGATGATTTATTTCGGGTAAACCCTTTACCATATTTTATGGGGATAACTTTTTCAAACCATGAAAACTCATATGACAAAATCATAAGTTCCACAACCATGACTCATCAGAAATTATAGTAGACAAACAATGATAAACACCATTAGAGATATCAACCGCAAACATACGATTTCTAGTCATAGCAGCAGTGAGAACTAATGTACCCTTTGTATCGTAAACAGAAAGCTTGCCACCATGAAGCTTCATTTCATACCTCTTTTTATGTAGCTGGCCAATGCTTAATAAAATTTTCAGCTTGATTGGGCACATATAAGACATTAGAAATATACTCGTGGTCTTCACTCTTCAAAGTGATGAGAATTTTTCATTTACCGCCAATTGGGATCTTACTTTCATCTCCAAATTTGACAGTGATGAGAATCAACTCATCAAGATGGGAGAACATCTCTTTCTTTTCACACATATGATTTATGCAGGCGATGTCAAGGAACCAAGTCTAAAAATTTGGTTTCTCCCCATAATCAATGACCATCAGAAGTGTATAATCATTATTATCACTGGCATCACTATTTTGCACATAGTTTGTCCTCTAGTTCTTGCCTCTGCTTCTGTATTATGAGGCATAGTTACCATACATTTTACATGCATAACAGTGAACATCATATCTTTCATACCTTCCTCGTTCTTCACCTCTGCCTCGTCCACGACCTCCATCGTGATTTTGTTGCCGGTTGAACCTTGATTTATCATCACCACCATCTTGATCTCTTTGGCCCCCATAATCGTTGTAGTCACCACAACCTCTATATGATTCACGACCTCTTCCTCTTCGCCTGAGCCTCCTGGTCTCTTCTTTGGCTCATCATCTTGGTCGTCTGTGAGAGAAACTTGAGCTTGTAGGGCTTGCTCGATTGGCTTCTTAGGCTTTCTCTCATTCATACGTTGCTCGTGTACTTGCAATGTTCCTATCACCTCATCCGCGGTCATCTTGGTTGTATCGTGAGCCTCTTCAATCGCTATCACAACATTTTCGAATTGGGGGTTAGTGACCGTAGGATTTTCTCCATCTTGAACTGTTCTGCTAGCACCTCTCTATTGATCTTCATCTGGTTTGCAAAAGCCAGGAGTCGAATGACGTATTTTGACACCGTCTCTGAAGACTCCATCTGCAGCAACTCGTACTGGCGTGTAAGGTTTGTACCCTCACCTTTTTGACTTTCTCTGCACCTTTGAAAGTGGTTGTCAAGGTATCCAAACTTTCTTTGACGTAGTTGCTGCATCAATTTTCTCGAACACTTCATCATTTACTCCTTGATGAATCAAATAAAAAGTCTTCTTATCCTTCTTTGTGTTCTCCTTGTGGGTACTTTTCTGAACATCAGTTGCATTTGTCGCAAGCTCCAGAACACTATTATTAGCTCATGATAATCAAATATCACCCACAACTATATTGCCCACCGATTATAATTTTTTTTTCGTAAATAGAGATATAGGAAGAAAAACCACATTTTTTTACTCTCGGACGATACTGCTCTCGACACCTTTTTCTTTTTATTTCTCCTCTCCCAGTGGATTACACAGTACACTCGATTTTTTTTCCTCTTTTGCTCACACACACAAGGGATTATGAATCACTAACCCTCCTGTAGGTATATGAATAACAAAGGAATGATGTGATGCAAAGGGCTACACTCAGTTGTATTGGCAATAAGAAAGTAAAGCTGACACACCACTTTTCTTCCTTGGCCAAATAAAATAAGGGTGTGAGGTGACTTGGCTTGGTAATAAAGTAATTCTGTGATTGCCCAATCTTTTTTTTGTCACAGATGAAAAATACTCATGTATATTCCCTTTCTCCCTACTTGACGTTCTCATTTATTATTAAGACATGTCGTTTGACTTCAATATTTAACAGGTAAGATAACATAATTTTACAAATCTAAATTCTGTAATGAAATCCTTATGTAAAAAACTATATGCTGTAGAAACTTGTTTTATAAAATTATTTTATTTTATATGTTTAATATTAAAATGAAAAAATGTGCCAAAAAAATTAGGAAGGTCAAATTGGGATGAAGAAAGTATTTTTTTTTTGCTTGTACGGTGAGGAAGCAGCTAGGGTGCAGGCTAGTGACAAGTAACAATGGAGCTATTAATAGTAATAATAAATCGACATAGAGTTGTTGTAACACCCCTACTAATTCGGCTCCTAAATATCCTGTAAATGTCGCACCTAATAAACATATCGCAGCGGTAAATAACAGACTGTCGCTCCTATGGTGTCACTGTTATCACTCGCCCATACGGGTGATAACGAATTACCTGATAATCAACATGCGAAACGTATTCCCGCAGTGACCACAAGAGATAGATAGTAGAACTTAAACAATTTTAAACAAACCAACAATAACCAATTATTACAGACCGTACTCGTGAGCATCTAAAACAAATCCTCCTCGGTTTACATAGCCCGAGTCCAAAACGTCATCAGTATCAACCGTACCAAGTCTTAAACAACAGAAATATCACAACCGTCGCGCCTCGCGTCGACCATCAGCTAATCTCCTGAAATAAAAATGGTTTGTGGTATGGAATCAGCCCCTGCTGAGTATGTTATCACATGCCCCGTCATGCCCCCAAAGACCCCTCAATTATTTGGTCGAGAGCATGAGATTCGTTACATGCATTACCGTTTTAATATTTAAAGCTGTAAAACAATTAACAGTAATATCCATACAATAAACACAACCATCAACACAAATAATATAACCACAAGTATAACCAATGAACAACAAAGCGAAACAACGAGGATAATAAACAAGTATTAATTCTCGTCCATGGTATAGAAACCAATATCGTTCGCCACTGTACAAGTCTCAACTGTATTAATTGTTCAGTTATACCTAGTGACAATGTCTCGTTAAAAACGACATGTCTCTAAGTTGCCCATATATTATGGCGGGTCACCCACGGCAGTAGCCACTCTAACGGTAGAGTCTCCGACCAACGAGCCATTCTAGCTCACGGGAAATTTTCTTGATACTTACGGACCCGTACGCGGACATCCTGGTATCGTTTTTGTGATCACAGCGCGCACCAAGAGCCACATCCTCCTGGCTTTATTACCTTTCATTAATTAATTATACCATCGCATCGCGTTACCAAATAATCTAACACAGCAGACTAAGGTCATTAGTCCAATCCGGAGTCTGTAAACTCGGGATCCAGTGTTAGATATGAGAGCGGCGTTTAGAAAGGCCAATGCTCCGTATTAAAGTCTCGGATAATATGTATATGTTATTATCCTAGTGCTACAACGTTTTTCTGACGTTCCTTATATTTCATATAAGATAGCACCATAGTCGCTAGTTCGTTTTATATAAATAGGTCCATATATACGAACCAATACTATTAACTCAACAACAGTAGATAATGAGCAGCTATAAATATACAATTCATGCATATTAATTATCGCATTCAGACAAACAATCTTATCACAGATCACACAGAAGTCTGAACTGAGGAGGCCCTCAGAGACAATCAGAGACACATAACAACATACCGTTCACCCTGATGTATTACGGTGGAGTATGAATCAGCAAGTTCCTATGCTCCGTGTGTCATCTCTAACAGTCTAAACAATACATAATGCTATTGATTAGCATCCCGTATAACAACTCAACTCTATGGTACCCCGTACCGCCACTAACACCTCCCGGTTAATCCCCCGTTATTAACTGTCAACGTTTGTCAGGTTTTCGGCTTAACTCGAGATTTTGGAAAAACATTATATTACATGCGTAGTCTTGCTTCGTATATTAATATACTTAATGTTGAACTTGTTATCGCATGTAACTTAATATACCCTTGTATATTATGTAGTTTGTTTCTACATTGCATGTATAATTCTTTATCATGTATTATACATTTCGCCTTAGTATTTATTTTTCTAAGGTTTGTTTTTCCAAACTTAATGTGGTACAATTTATATGTAAACAATACTTTGAATTATATAAATCCTTATTATCCCATGAATACTCTTAACATTAGAATTTCCATATCCAATGTTTATAATTCTTTTCTCCTCTCTATTATCATTTTAATTATGATAATTTATAGTTACCACATTTTCTACACCATTACATATATTTAGTTATATATATGTATTATGGAACTATTTATTATATGGTAAGTCTTATAACCTATATTCATTCTTTTTAATGAATACCTCTTATATTATAAATGTTATAACTCTTATAACATTAAAAACCATATTATAAATTCCATTTAAAAATGTTAATATTTCCGAACAGCACCTATGTTCTTAAATATTTACAAAATCCACTACATAATTAATATAATGTTACATTATAGTTATATAACATATATTATGACATTTAAGTCATTAAAACAATTATAACCTATAGTTATATTTTGTTTATAAAATACCAAATAGCCCCTTATATTTTCGGCTTCCATTATACACCACTAAACTTCTATAAATCACAATTCCATCCCAATTTATAATACATAGTTTTCTAATTCCATTAAAACTATATATTATACATATTTCTTTATAAAACCTTATATATAACTCCAAAAATTACCAAACTATACCAAAAGGTTATAAATATTATTCCTAACTTTATTCTTCCTCTAAATCTCGATTTCTACACATTTGTTACCTATTTGTAACAATGTTATAAATTACCATATATTATACTTACATAATTCATATAAACTCCAAATTTAACCAAATAAACTTCTAAAAATTCCTAACAACTTAAGGACTTTTCTAAATTCTATTTAGTACCCCTAAGACTCGGAAATTACATTACTACCCCAAGTCTTATAAATCTTTTACAATTTAATAAGTATCTTTTTATAAGGTAGTATTTTAATTCCTTAAATTCTCCAAAATTGGTCAAAGTCTCCTATATAGTCAACTTTGACTTCTAATACCAAATGGGACCAAAACTTTCGGTAATCACCAATAATACCCTATACTTTTCTATTTTTACAATTTTGACACAAAACTTTATAAAAGGTTATAATTTTTATTAAATTCATTTAAAAACCCTAAATTCTTCTAAATTAAGCCCATGACTTTCTAATTTTCCAGTAATTGCGGTTTGGCCCCAATTTAATTATATAAGCATAAATCTAACTAAATAAGCTTATAAACTTAAATTAAAATGGCCTAATGACATGGCCTTATTACAACCTTGAACTTGCAAAATAAATTACACATTAAATGTCTCAAAATATAGTATAAACTCACGGCCTCACCATGGTTTAAATATTTTTCCACATAATGTCATGATTTGACCATTATGTTAATTAAATCACTTAAATGACTAGCTTAATTTATCTTAGTCATTTTTTTCCATTTCTAGGTTAATCATAACCCATATTAATTACTCCACTCTCGGCAATATATATATATATATATGCTAAGAATTTATAAAAATCATAAGTTTAAGGTGTTTATACCTTGATTATTCCTTGTATGAGCTCGGTCACTTGTAGGAAAATTCACCACATGATTTAGACATGTTTAATACACCAAAACAAGATATGGTTATACTCCAAGCTTGAGCTTAACCATAAGGAATGATTAATGTAAGATTTAAGGCAAAAATCACCTTAAAAATGCAAGGGAAGTTCCAAGTGAATTCGGCCTGTACCAAGCACACCTAATGGTGTTAAATTCACCATATCATCATAGGAAATATCTAGAAACAACAAGCTGCTATGGTAATTGATTTTACCTTGGAAAAATGCCTTAAAAGAGGGTATTTCTCTTGGATCTCGGTCACCCTTGCTCCAAATGGCTAACCAACTGAATGAACATGTAAATATGAAGATTATGAGTGTATAAACTCATAAAAATCAGAGGAAGAAAATCGCTTGGAGTGTAGAGAGGCTTAAGGTATGTTTTTACCTTAAAATGCAATTTTGAGCAACATTGGTCCCTCTACTTGCTTCAGCCGAGTTTAGATGTTGTTCTAACCTTAGAACACTGAGAATGAGCCATAGGAATTGATGAGCCACGAAATCTAGGTGTAGGTAGTGAAGAGATGAAGAAAAAGAGCTAAAAATGACCTTAAAACCTTACCTTAAGAGCTTAGGAGTTAGATCTGCCTTCCATGCTCAAGAACAAGGCTTGAGAGCTTCTAGGAAGGAGGTGAGCTCGGCTGGAATGGAGGGAATCGGACAAGAGCAAGAGAAATGATTGGAAAGGCTTGAAATAATTGAAAAAGGTAAGTTTACTATTGCAAATTTGGTATTAGGTAGCAATTTGTCTAATAATGATTGTGAGCTGTCTCCTCTCCTCCTTGCCTGCCGATTTCCATGGGGTCAAATGGGTCATTAATTGACCATTGACCATACTTGGTCAATTTGACTCAAACGGGCCCCCTTGTGGGGTTTTATTAATATTTTAATATTAAATTTGTAAAAATTTGTAAATTTCTGGAATTAAATTCCTAATATGATATAATGTGATTAAATATCATATTTAAAGGTAATTATAACCTTTAAGCCCATTAAAAACCAATTTAGAAGGCAATCTCACAAAAACGTGCTTTAAGGTGTTTTAGTGCACATTTTTGTGTCACAGGGTGTTCCTGAGCTTAGTTCTCCTTGAGAACGGTTTTGTTGTGTTCCTTACTTCATTATAATACTTAGGAATCCACTTTGGATCCTATTTGAGATCATACAATCTTTATGGTGCTTTAAAGCACATTTTTGGCTTTACCGATCTTAAGGCGTGTTTTGCCTTGTTGAGATCTTTTAGATTGTTTCCCAATACTATTTAGATGTTTATTAATCATCTTAGATCATTAATAGATCATTTAATTTAGTTTTAAAGGTTAGGGGTATTTCAGTTGTAGCCTTTTGTGTAGGTTTTTTGCTGTGATAGCTCTGATACCACTAATGGTAATAATGGTAATAAGAGAAAGGTATATAAACTTGAGAGAGAGACTGCATATTGTATTGTCTAATGCATTAAGTGTCTATGAGAGTCGGTCTATTTATATTAGTTAAATAGACCTGATAAAGCTGAAAAATAATACAAAAATACAACGACTATATGTCCTATTCTACAACAAATAAATATTCGACTTAAAACGAAGTAAAATAAGAAAAACTAATTTAGGATTAATATTAGTTTTAACAAGAGTGATTGTTAGTTATGGTTATCTGAGGATACCAATGTGTGGGTTCCGAGAAGAGAAATTTCGAGGCGGGCCTTGGTACTAGGGCCACAGAATCAGCAGGCCCAGGGTTTTTCGGATATGGGGCTGGCGGGCTATGGAACAACTGTTACCTGGGCTGGGAGTACCCGTACTATGGGTACTGGGCTGGAGCGCCGGTGCACTATTTGGACCAGTATGGGACATGGGGTCATGGGTATGGATGAGGAGGAGAGTGGCATAATTCTTATGCGACGGGTATGGGTGGGTTGTCGTTTGGCTGCGGGCAGGTAGGTCAAGGTCAGAGTGGGCCGAACCTACCACCTGCCCCCATTAGTGGTCCTCGGACCCATGCTGTGGCAGTTAATGGTCGGGCGCCTATTTCTATTCGACAACCATTGGTGACTAAAGAGCTAGCTCCTGACCCAATTGCAGATGAAATGTTTAGAAATGGTTGGCCGGGTCCGGAAGATGATAGTCAACGGAGTGGCAGGAGTGGCAATCAAGAGGTGTTTGGGAACGAGTTGGACTACGGTTGTGCAGTAGTTGGTTCAGGAAACTTGCACCCGGATGTTGTGCTTGATCCTCCTAAGGATGAGCAGGTGGATGAAGGAGGGGATGGTGAAGATCTCAGGTGCCTGTTCGAAGACCCAGAGTTTCCCCCTGGTTTTGAGCCGGGCAGAGGGCTATCTCAGCCATCGCGGTGCCCCGAGGAGGAGTTTGTCAAAGAGGAAGCTAGGCAAACTCTACTGCTGGCCAAGAAAATTGGGTGCCAAGTGCGTGATGAAGGGCTCGCCTTAAGTAATTTTGAATAGATCATTCACGAGCAGAGAGCTAGTTCCCGGCAACGAAGTCAAGAGTCTAAGGTCGAGGTTGAGGCCGATGCAGATAGCGGGACGCGTTCCATCTCTAGATGTAACGCTAGTAGGGGTGTGGGGACTAAGAAGGGTCTAGTGGGGTTTAGTAAGTTCTCTCGTATTAGTAAGGCTGCAACTAGAAGCAAGAATAGAGTCAAAGCGAGATAGTAAGCAATTATTGTGCAGATTGTTTGGTAAGCTAGAGAGGTATGTGTGGGGTGTTTTTTCTTTGTCGCTTGTTTGTGATGTTGGTCGCTTATGCGGCTCCCTAGGCTTATGCCTCTATTCAGACCTTGTCCCCTCAATTATAAAAAAAAATGAGGATACCAATGTACTGTGTATTCGTATAGAATGAAGTGTCTTAATTCCTCAGGGCTCTCGCCAGATAATCACCAAATTGCAGGTCCACAATCACGTGGGGATTTCTTTTATCTGCTTATTTTGGTTTGTTGTCAATTTCTTTGTGGAAGTTTGAGAATCCGTATAGATGTGACATAGGATTTGAAATGGATGTATTGATTAACCTAAAAAAATAGATTATCGATGGAAAAGGTCGCAGACCCAATTTAAAATCTGTAATCTTGCATTGTGTAAAGCCTTTAATTTCCCTCGTATCCGACATATTGATATTACCCCACCATATGGATGACACTCCATTCTTTCGATTAGGAAGCGCAAGTTCGAGTTTCCTTCGGTATAGTATAGATAGAAAGGAGGGATTATTTGGAACTAACCACCCGGTCCGCGACCCGGCTCGGTCCGGTCCGGAATAAAGTCTGATAGGCCCGAATCCGACGGACTGTCCGGACGGGCTTGGATAAAAAAATGAGCCCGAATAAAAAACCACCAGGCCATGGCAAATTTTCAAGCCCACGTGCGGAGCCCGTCCGGCCCGGTTTTCAATATTATTTATTATTTTTTAAAATATATATATATATATATATAAATAATTTATATCTTATATTATTTTATATAATACATATATCAAAATTATATTTAATATACATATAATATAAAATTTTACTCAAATTTATATATATAATAATGATTTTGAAATTAAATATATATATTTTTTAATTTTTTTAATTTAAAGAATAAAAATAAGTAAATAACCGGGCCGAGCGGGCCAGACACCGGTAGAGCTGAAAAAAAATCGGGTTTAGCCTGGTCCGGCCTGAAAATATAAAAAACTGGGCTCGGTCTCTATGAGTAGGCCTGACGGCCCAAAAAATCTCCTTGGCCCGGCCTGATCCGGCCGACCCACCCGAATGATCACCTCTATGTGGAACGTAGGAGGAAAATGGAACTTAGGAGGAAAAATGGATAAACATATATGAGAAGAACTTTGTTCCATATTAAGACGAAGGATTCAAAAATTTTGTGAAAATGACGTATTTCACAAAGAGCAGTGCGCAAAGGTTGAAGTTGAAAAAAAGATTATAATGAAGTTACCCAGTTAGTCCATTATACAACCGGAGGCATGCAGTATTGTGCTTCCGGTGCTGACGTATCATTAGTTTTTAAGTGACTATATTTATTTTTAAATTTTATTTTTTACAATTATATAAAATAAACTATTTTTAATTTCTCCCTAAATTTAGAAAGTATTTTAACAATTTATGATTTTAAAAGATTTATTTTAAATATCCACAAACACAAACACGTTCTTTATGGCAGTTATTGTGGTTCTTCTTCATTGTGATTATTGTTGTTCCTGTTCATCGCAGTTACCATTGTTCTACTTCATCGCAATTATGGTCGTTCTTCTTCTTTGTAGTTATCGTCCTTCCTCTTC
The DNA here is from genome assembly GCA_023374045.1 of Limonium bicolor. Lineage (NCBI taxonomy): Eukaryota > Viridiplantae > Streptophyta > Magnoliopsida > Caryophyllales > Plumbaginaceae > Limonium > Limonium bicolor. The sequence goes on from CM041778.1 coordinate 45,915,591, forward strand.
TCTTTCTTTCTCCCTATACTCAGTCAAATCAATTCAAACCCAAATTCAAATTTTACATTTTTTTAAAATTTGATTCTGCACAATTCACTCTTAGTCACTAATTGCTGAAGAAGAAAGAATTTCGCCATAGACATCGATGCATAAATCCATGTAATTGAATGATGAAGAACTAGAGAACCTCTCCAATGTCGTAACCACATGTAAGTTATATAACCATTGATTGATACTCGTTGTACCACGTTTTAACTTTTTTTTTATTCAAAATTTATTTCAAATTGTTTCTGAATTTTGTTAAGGTTCAACTTCGAGACTAGTTTTTCAAAGAAAATTATAAAAAAATTAATCTGTTTTTAAAAAATTTAAGTTTAGGTTCAGATATGCGGTATTAGTTGTTCAACTTTTAAAACACCGTGTTCAAATTTTACTACATATTTTTTCAAAACTCACAGTCTTGTTTAAAAATATAGAATTAGTTTGTTCAATTTTTTGGACCATATGTTCAATTATTTATTATTAAGTGTTCAGAAATTAGATCTAGTTGTTTATAAGAAATTTTATAATAAAACAATGTCAATATATTATACCATTTGTTCTTTTTTTTGGATCATATGTTCAACTATTGTTTATAAACTGTTCATATTTTTATACTAGTTATTCATTAGAAATTATATAATAAAACAGTATCAATATAATATACCATATTTGTTGGTTTACCAATTTTTAAACATCAAGTTTGTGTTCATATGATTTATACTTATTGTTCAACTTTTTAATCCCTTGGTTCAAAATTTATTTCATTATTTATAAATTTTGTTAGAGTTTAATTCGATACTAGTTGTTCTTAGAAATATAAAATAAATAAACTAAACAATTATTTTTAAAAATTTTGTAAGTTCAGTTTCGGATACGCGGTAGTAATAGATTTATTTCATTTTTATTGGTTTACTATTTTTTTAAACATCAAGTTTGAGTTCATATAGGTAGCGTTCGACTGAATTTTTTCCAGCATAAATGGACAGCACAAATGCACCAGCAAGCATATGCTGTTTTAGACTCCTTTATTTGTTTTGATGTTTGGTTAAAAGAGCATAAATGTCACCATAAATGCTAATTTTTCGTTTCCACGCTTTCACTTCCGCTTCTTTTATCCTTCATAATGCAATTACTGTACTATTGATTAAAAAAAGCTACTTGTCTTATGACATTTTTTACAAGTTATTTTATTTGTTACAAATTACACAATGCTTCAAATAATTTATAAAAAATAGTACTACTTATTTAGCCAAATTTAAAAAAGAACTACATTAATAATACTAATTTACAATATATTATTTGTAATACCACATAGATTAATAGAATTAAAAAATCAATAAATATACACACTATATCAATTAAAATATTAAAAAAGTATATAGAAATATGAATGTATATAAATTTATTAACATACAAAGTTACAAAATATTATATATTATTAAAAGTTACAATTCACTAAATAAATTCACACAACATTATCAGAAAATTTGAAACGCTTGTTCTCTTTTTTTATGTTTTTATATTTGTAAGAATTATAAAATTAAGAAAATAACAACATATTGTTTAGAGTTACAATTTTTACTTAAATAATAAAAATTAAAATTTTATTGGTTATATAAATATTTTTATTTTCTTTGGTTTCTCAAGTTTTTTTGTGAATTTTTCTATTAATTTTTACTAACAAAATAAAGTTATGCAGTGTAATATAATAAATTGTAATTGTAATACAGAAACGGTAAACACTACATATAACTAACTTAACCAAATATGCTGCATATATATATGTCGCACTGCCAAACAGTAGTTTTCAAAACAGCTACAAAAATGCCAGCGCAAACCTGCCAGTAAATATGCTACAAATATGTCAGCGCAAACCTGTTACCAAATATGCTGCAAATATGCTGCCAAAAGAGTCATGCTGAATAGACCCATAATCTATACTTGTTGATCAGCTTTTTAACTTTTTTTATTCAAAAATTATTTCATATTGTTTCAAAATTTTGTTAAGGCTCAAATTCGAGACTAGTTATTTATAGCAAATTATATAAAAAATTAATCCATTTTTAAAACTTTTAAGTTTAGGTTTTGATATGGACTATTAGGCTCTGTTCGACATGGCTGTTTTGGCAGCATAAATGCAGCATATTTGGCAGCAGGAATGCGCTGGCATAAATGCAGCATATTTGCTGGCAGGAATGTGCTAGCATAAATGCAGCTTTTTTGAAAACTGCTGTTTGGCAGTGCAGCATATATGCAGCATGTTTGGTTAAGTTAGTTATATGTAGTGTGTTTACCGTTTTCGTATTACAATTACAATTTATTATATTACACTACGTAACTTTATTTTGTTAGTAAAAATAAATAGAAAAATTCACAAAACAATATATTACTATTGTAACACCCCTACTACGCACATAACACTACTTGAAATCGCAGCGGAATTTAAACAACTAAACAGTAACTAGACGAATGGTGCTACAACGCCGTCAACCACCCACGTGGTTAACAAGGCTGAATAAATACAAGTGTACCGGTCTGATGATCAGACTCCCGAGCGTAGAACTAATAACCATATATATACATTAACAAAATACCGAGTGTTTATATACATCCCTCACTGTTAACCATCACTGTAAACCGTTCATAACCAAATATATAACGCCACGGGAGCACAGGCGCATCCCGGGCCAACATCCAAAAGTATTCAAAAGTAGACCTGCATCCTAGGATCTAAAGCCACTCTGCTTCTTCGATCCTCATCCTGCAGTAAAAGAAATATGGATCCCCCGAGGGGGTCAGCAACCCTTGGCTGGTATGGTTAACGCGCAGCCCATCGGCTACCGGAATGCGCGCAAACTATTTGTCATGATGACATGGCATTCATTTTAAAAATCCAACATATATATACCATAGCATAGCAAGGGAATTTGCATAGCACAACAACAATACATATCACCACAAGAACGGTTCACATTAAGAACCTTCCACCATAGTTAGTATACACCATGAGCACAAAGATTGTTGCCAATCTCATACCAAGCTCGTTACTTACCTCGTTACCGTCCTGTTATTTGAACGGCTAACTTAAACCCAAGGTGTGTCGGATATAGTGATCCCAAGCACACCGAAATAACATTTGTATGCCCCTGTGGCCCGACGTGAGTCAGTAAACTAGCTTTGGATAAGCTAAGGGAAGGTTGAAACCAAATTGGAATACAACCTATACATACACCAAGAGAGCCGATCGGATATGACATCGACTCCCGTCCTCACACGCGTGGCCGGAACATGACCGGACTCCTCACTCCCCCGGTTAGCACTTGTTAGTGATCACACAATGTTTTGTTAAGTCACACACAAGCAAGTGTTTAGGTCTTGTTAGACACACCAAGGGAAAGGAGTCACAATAATACAACATCATAATATATACAACTGTAAACTCTTTTCATGCCTTAATCTTATAAGGTCGTAACACACAGAAAAGCAAACAACACCCAAGCCGGTGTAAACCGGTAGACAACAGACTGCAAGAAAACCATACCTTGGTCCTTGCCTCGATTTGTTTCCACCTTGAGAGAATCCTAAACACATTTAGTAACGTCGGTTAATTATTTCCCTTAACATTCAATTCCTACTAAGTACTTACATGATTATATGTCATGTTTAAATGCCCAACCCATCCTTGGTTTCCTTCATTATACCCCCTAAGGTTAATACATAAGTCATACTCTTTTCTGTTTTTTTTTTAAACAAGTTTAGGTCGACCGACCCTACCGACCGACCCTACCCTCGGGTCGGTCTCTAACAGAGACATTTACCGTCTTTCTTTCCTATCCGACCGACCCAGACAGGGTCGGACCCCTGGGTCGGTCTCCAACAGAACCATTTTCAACCTGCTATTTACAGTCCGACCGACCCTGCCAGGGTCGGTCCCCCGGGTCGGTCTACTGCAGGAACTTCCTAAGAATTGTCCAAATTGTTCCCAATTTTTCCTTAAGTCACCCAATGTGTTGTAACACCTTGTGGCACACTAAATACTTCATATAACATCCATTCAACTCAAGTTCTAACTCATTTTTTTAAACTCCTCAAACATTCACTCATTTCCTTGTAAAATTCCTTAACACTTATAACATCTTATACTAGGTTTCTAAATGGTGTTTCTTACCTATGATAACTACTATCCCAAAATGTTTTCTCCTCATCTTAACATCATCTCTTAAGCATTATTTCTTACCAACCTAAACCCTAGTTGATGTCTAAGTCCTTTTGTTACCTAGAACAACTTAAGACATTATTTCATCTCTTGTAAAACACTTAGTCATTTTCTAACACCTCTAGTTCACCAAGCCTTACATTAACACCTAGAACTCCTTGGGTATTTCCTAAATTTTGACATGGATTCTCCTAGAACATTACTAAACCAAAACACATTGTTTTCTCCATTAATCACACAAGAACACCTAAAATCACCAAGAATACTCTCGTACAAAAACTTCACTCAAATCACACTACATTACAATATAATGCATAATTTAAATTGCATGGCACTTAGGCCCTTAAAATGCATGGCTCTTAGGCCCTTAAAGTGCCTAAATCATAAACACTGAATTTCCACAATATATATGCCTTTGACCTGCAAATACATACAACAAGACATATGTTCTTTTACTAGTCTCCTTGAGAACATTTACTAGGTCATCCACCATTTGCTCTTTAGGTAGTTTTAACAAGCATTATAAGCTCATTTCTCCTAAGGCATTAAAACAACATTAGGTTAGTATATTTACCTCTTTTCCAAACAACTTCTTTCTTGTTTCCTTATAAAACCGGTAAGGTATTTGATTCCTTGTCAAGTTCTAAACAATATACAAACATCATAATGAGTATTCAAGCTTTAAGCTTCATCTCATTGTAAACCCTAATTTTACATTGTTTCAAAAACATTAATGTAGTTGTTTTACCTTGATCTTTGAAGAGAGTTTGGATATCTATGAAGAGAGGACTCCACCTAGTCCATGAAAGGTTGGAATGAAGCTAGAACAAAGTCACACAAAGAGCACCATCAATGTGCATTTTCGGTCAAGGTAAAAACATGGAAGAAACTTGATTTTTCTTTGAGATTCCTTACCTAGAAGCAAAGGAGACCAATAATATATAGAAACACAAGCTCAAGCTCCTTCAATGGTGGAACTCCATGGCACCGAAATGGGGCTCTTGAAGTTTTGAGAAGATAGGAATGAGGAGCTTGATGAGAGGAAGGAGATGGTGGTATTTGTTTTTGATTTGGTTAAGTGAGCTATGAAATATAGGTGGTCAAAGGTGATGAAATGGTGGTGGTGAGTATTACCGTGAGAGAACAGCAAGAAGGGAGGTTGAAGAAGATTGGAACCGTGTGAAATGGAGGAGGGAAATGAGTGAATGAGATAAAACTTGCTTTTAGAAGATATTTAAGCCTTAAAGTAAATAGTACCTAGTTAGTCATCTTTATTTGCTTAACAAAATAACAAGAGAGTGGTGAGTCCCCACCCTTAAGAAAACCGGCCCCCTTTATTACATAAGGGTACTTTAGTCTTTATTTGTCAATTTAATTACCTATGATAACATATGTTACAAACTAGCTTATAAAAATCACTATTCATAAAAACAAGGCACATAGAAGTGAAATTTTTGATTTCCCATTGATATAGCCACCCAAATGTGATACTATATAGTACACATATATATTTAAGAGTAATGATGGACATTTAGCCACTCAAAACTCATTTACAAGACAATTTTTCAAAAATGTGCTTTAAGACTTCTTAAAGCACATTTTGTGTTTTAACTTGTTTTCAAGCTTGGTTTTCTTTGGTAATTGGTTTAATATGTTCATTAACATATAAATAAGGTCTTGGTAAGTTCATTAGGTCTTACCCAAGCTTATTCCAAGCTTAGAGCACATTTTAGCCCTTATTGACCTTAAGGTATTTAATTGTGTTCTTTATGGTTTAAATTGTTTACTAATGTTTCTAAGACATTTTCTTGTCTTAATAAATCATGTTTTAATGTTTAAACAACATTCTAAGGTTTGGGGTATTTCAACTATGAGTATTTAATTTACAGTAAAAAACTTGAGAAACCAAAGAAAATAAAAATAGGAAAAATTACATCCCCACCTATGACGTTTGGTGAAATTACACACCCCACCCACGAGGTTTTAAAAATTACGTTGCCCACCCATGTGGTTTCCTCTATTTTACATCTGACAACTTTTTAAATATTTGATCAACTTAGACGAGGCTTAAATGTTGTCCAAAATTGATAAAACTTTACATGGATGATGCTAAGGTGTTATATTTTTGTCCAATGTCAAATCCAAAGTTTTTTAAGGTCATATATTTAGATGTGGCAAAACGGGTTCGCGGGTCATGTTAGGCTAAACCCAAACCCAACCCGTTTATTAAACGGGTTGACCGGGTTATCAAACGGGTTGACCCGTCTGACCCAATTAACTAATTATGTCCAAATTTGAAACTTAAATCCGCATATATTTAACTCAAACCTAACATGTTTAGTTATATAAAAGAAAATATTTGATTAATTAACATTAGATTTGTCATTCTATGATATTATTAACTTTAATTTTAATATTTATATATCTTATTTATATTAAAATTTGATAAAAAATGAATAATCTATAATTGATAATATATATTTATTTAATATAAATTACCTAAACGGGTTAGCGGGTTACATATCGTAAACCCAAACCCGACACAGTTATTAAACGAGTTGTGTTCGGGTTGACCCGTTTATTTAATCGTGTCAAATTTTAAAACCCAAACCCGCTAACTTCGTGTCGGGTTCGTGTTGGTCAAACGGGTCGTGTTGAAATTGCCACCCCTACATATATTACCTGTGGGACCCAATGAAAAACGTTCACATGTCACATGTTTCATTGGGTCCCACAGATCACATATAAGCTTAAAAAATGTTGGATTTCTTGCTAGATCAAAATATAACATCTTAGCATCATGCATGTAAAGTTTATCAATTTTGGATAACATTTAACCATCTTTTAAGTTGATCAAATATTAGAAAAGTTGCTGGATGTAAAATAGCTGAAACCACATGGGTAGGCAAAGTAATTTTTGAAACCTCGTGGTTGGGGTGTGTAATTTCGTCAAACGTCGTGGGTGGGGGATGTAATTTTCCCATAAAAATATGTATATAACCAATAAAATTTTTATTTTTATTATTTAAGCAAAACTTGTAACTTCTAAATAATATATTTTTATTATGTAAATTTTATAATTCTTACAAATATAAAAGCGTAAAAAAAAGAACAGGTGTTTCAAATTTTCTTAATGTTATGTGAATTTATTTAGTGAAATTGTAACTTTTAATAATATATAATATTTTTGTAACTTTGTATGTTAATAAATTTATATGCATTAATATTTCTATATACTATTTTAATATTTTAATTTATATATCAACAAGTGTATATATTTATTGGTTTTTTTATTTTTATTAATCTATATGGTAATACAAATAATATATTGTAGATTTGTATTATAAATGTGATTTTTTTTAATTTGGCTAAAGAAGTAGTACTATTTTTTATAAATTATTACTATGTAATTTGTAACAAATAAAGTAACTTGTAAAAAAAATTCTTTTTTTTAAATCAATAGTCACAGTAATTGCATTATGAAGTGAGTAAAGAAACGGAAGTGAAAGCACAGAAACAAAAAAATAGCTTTTGCTGCGGGCATTTATGCTGACATTTATGCTGTCATTTATGCTGACATTTATGCTCTTTTAACCGAACAGCAAAACCAAATAAAGGAGTCCAAAACAACATATGTTGTACATTTATGCTGTAAATTTATGCTGTCCATTTATGCCATGCCGAACGCTCCCTTAGTTGTTCAACTTTTAAAAAAACTTGCTCAAAATTTACTGCATATTGTTCATTTTTTTAAAACACACATTCATGTTTACAAATATAAAATTAGTTTGTTCAACTTTTTTTACTGTATCTTCAACTATTTATTATTAGATGTTCAAAAATTAGACCTAGTTGTTCATAAGAAATTGTATAATAAACCAATGTCAATATAACATACCATATTTATTGGTTTATCAATTTTTAAGCATCAACTTTGTGTTCATATAATTTATATTGTTGTTCAACTTTTTAACTCCTTTGTTTAAATATATTTGGCATTGTTCCTTAATTTTTTTAGAGTTCAAACTGGATACTAGTTGTTCTTAGAAAAAAAACAAAGAATTCATTTTTAAAATTTTCAAGTTAGGTTCATATACGCTATAGTAATAATAGATTGCCCGTTTATGTTGTAGATTTTCTTTACATTTTTACATAACGGTTATAGTAATAATATATTTATTTAAATTAAAATTTTGAATTAAAATAATAAATTATTTTTGTTCTTGTATATATTTTCTTGATTTTTAATGAGCGGTTATAGTAACAAAATTTACTTAAGTTAAAATATGTTTTCTAAAATTTTAAAATAAAAACAAAAAACTTCAAAAACACATCATCACTGTCACATATAAGATATGTAAAATTTACACGTGTACACCGGAAGCACGTAGTTTTGTGCTTCCATTTGTACAATTAAAATTACCAATATACCTAATCGATGAATGTCAATACAAGTGCGAGGATTTGACATTAATGGCCTCTAGGTCTGATAATTTAGTCATGGATGTTTGGGTTAGAGGTGTGATTTGTTGGTTAACAAACTCGAAGAAGTTGGCATGTAGAAGATTAGATAAATTTCTTCAAAAGAATTTTGTTCAATTTTAAGCTTTAACAATGAAAGTTTAAAAAAGAAAGAATTTATTAAAAGGTAATTTAGAAGATCATAATTGTAGAAAAAGATCCTCATGAATAGATGCTACCCAAACATATTGAAGAATGCCAATGTGATATGCCAGCTATTTAACATAAACACAATTTAGATTGAGATGTTCGGACGAGGTATAATGTAACACCCCTACCATTAATACATGCTTACCGTCCAATCTCCTTACACATCAGATACACGCAGCGGATACTTACTTACATACAATGGGTGATACAATGCAGTTAACCACCCACGTGGCTAACAAGGCTACTACTACTGCTTACAACATCGGTCTGATGGACCGGAATCCCGAGTATTACATATCTACCATACACACTCCATATACCAATACATGCTACAATCTTCCATTCGATACAATACTTCAAATACAATATAATATAATCCACATACCGAGTTTACTAAGATCCTTATACAAGTATACTACCTCTTCAAGGTTCATACGTACTCACTACGAGACTACTTACTACCCGTTCCTCACAAACTACTTGCTTCTAATTACAAGGGTGTGCCTCCGGTCTCTTATCTTGACCATATTCGCTTCAGTACCTGCACACTAAAAATGTTCCCCCTAGGGGGTCAGCTTTCGCTGCGCATGATAACCGCATACCCCGCGTACTAGTGAGGGTACGCCGACCACTTGGTCGTATACATGCGGTTGATTTCATTCAAACATACATGCATACATGCTCTTATACATAATATTGCAATACATTACGCAAGACATACACACATACATACACTTCATTACATACAAGAAGTACAACCTAAACCATTCAATACATACTTACCTTTTTCCGAATTACACATATACATTACATACACAATATACAATACTTATTAGCTTCATTGGTCCACCCGGGTTAATCGGGTGGAGATTACTCTTTTACTCGTTACTTCATACATACACATACATACTCATACTCATACATACTTACGGATCCATACTTACTTACTCTTACTCTTACTCAAGTTAAGTCGTCGGGACCTCCGGCCCTGGGGACTACTCCATCCCACCTCCGGGATTTACTTGACTCACCAATCCGGGATGCTACCCATTTAAGGGATTTGGGCCGCGGACCAGTTTAAGAGTCAGGAATTGCAGCCAACCTCTTGTGACTCCGCATCCTCACGCGTGGCCGAAGCTATATCGGACTTCTACTCATTCCAATTTACTCACTTAAGTTAGGAGTTAGGTAGTTAGGAATTAGCAGAAGTCATTCATTCAAGCCACACTAATACAATACAAAGCTCATATACACATCCATACAAAATACAGTGCAATATACAAGTACACTACAAAATACAATACACATCATCATCATTCATATGTTTCATGAATTATACAAACTATTGTTCAAGACAAATATCAAGAACAATGTAAACAAGCACATGTAAGTGCAATATAGTCCGATTCATGCATTTATCTTATTAGGTGATCAAATAAGCACACAAATCGGGGTAACCAGATTAGGATACAGGGCATGAAGAAATCATACCTTTCACCGTTGTACTTGAATCCCAACGTTCCTCCGGTGTTCACAAATCATATCCTATTATATATACATACAGTTGAATGATTAATCTATCTATCATTAACTTAACCCGATTACTCTTACGTTTACTAATCCATACTTACTAAGTATTGCATTACAATACTTATATTTTATTTACTTATTCCTAATTACTTAACAATGGTTTACTTACGTATATATGCACATATGTATAGGTGGGTATACATATACATATATATATATATATATATATACCTATTATTTAATTTAATTAAATAATTTTTTTTTGTATGACTCGACCGAACTTGCAAGTCCGGTCGCAAGTTCGGTCCAAGTCAGTAAGGAATTTCGCTGGAGAATTACAGGGCCGATCGACCTTGCAAGTCCGGTCCCAAGGTCGGTCCATTCCAGTAAGTTTCGTATGTGAAAATTTTAGCCCGACCGACCTTGCAAGTCCGGTCGCAAGGTCTGTCCATTCCAGTAGCTTACTCGACGGAAATTTTTCTGGCCGACCGAACTTGCAAGTCCGGTCGCAAGTTCGGTCCATTCCAGAAGGTTACTGACGGGAGAATTTTCTGGTCCGACCAAACTTGCAAGTCCGGTCGCAAGTTCGGTCCATTCCAGAAGCATTCCCGTCTTTGTAAATCTGGGCTCGACCGAACTTGCAAGTCCGGTCGCAAGTTCGGTCCGGCCCAGTATTTGCATTTTCGTTTCTGTTTTTAGTCCTCTCTTTTACCCATTACTTCCCCATTGTTCCTACACTCAATCCCACATGTTTTACCACTAAATAAACCTCTTAATACACCTCAGTTCATCCATCGATTCCCTACTCATTCCTAAATCCACATACACAATTTCTCTCACTTTCTTTCAACACTTACAATAGTTTTCTTTCCTCTTATGCTACAGATTTTCATACTCCATTCTACCATCCAATACTTCCTCTACCAATGTCACTCCTAGCATCCCAAATACCTCTTCTTACTTTGCCAATTCACTTCCAAGCAATTGTACCATCTATACCCAAGTCCAACATTCATTTACCAATTCCTACACACTAGTTTTTCCCTAACTTCTCCAAGGCATTTTTACACTTTGCTACAGATTTTGGTTTCCACTACCATGCTACCGATTTATCACTCAACTTCTAACCTCCATCACTTCCTCAACTAATGCTACTCCTAGCATCCAAAATACATTACTCACAACCTAATCCCTTCCCATTTACAACCTCATATCCAAATCTGTTACAAGCTACTAAAACACTCATTTTAACTTTCCAAAATCTGTTCCAAATGTATCTAAGTCCTCAAATTCCTGGATAAAATTCAACATAGTCTCCTCTACAATTCTTATACACTCTCACCGCAATGTTTCCTCACACATTAACATCATCTCACCTGTTCATACACAACATCAATATACAAGCTCCCAAACACAAATACCAATACTAAAACACTACTAAAATTCCTGCACTCAACAACCCAATACCCAACTAAGTTTCAATACATTTTACATGTCTTTCAACGGTTTTAAGCACTTAGATTCTCCTGCACAATACATTACTACACAATACCATTTCCATTACTCATTTCAAACTTCTAAAATTCTATTACATGCATATATATACAAAGTTACACAAAAGAGCATCCTTACCTTGTTTCTCCTTCTAGTTTTCTTTCTTCCTCTTGCCTCTTCCTTCTCTCCCTACCGGTTATAGTACTTCACTCAATCTATCATTATAACCCATACATACACACCATTTCAATACTAAAACTAACCCTAAACATTATTTAAGCTTTAATGTAGGTTTTAGGGTTTAGAAAATTGCATTACCTTGCAAGGGTGCAAATGAAGCTTGGAGTGGTTCAAGAACAAGATTTCCAACTCCCTCAACAAGCCAAAATCGGCTAGAATGCAAAGAAACCAAACAAGGTTTTAGCTTCATTTTCGTTTTGCCCATGAGGCTAGAAAAACAAAGGAGTTTCAAGAAGATTTTTACCTTAAAATGACAAGGAGGAAGAGGTGGTTCTAATGGTGGTCTTGAAACTCCAAATGCTCCATACCCATGGAGATGAAAGTTGTTGTTTTCGATTTTTGAAAAGATAGGAATGTAGCTCTTGATGAGAGGATTCCAATGGTGTAGTTTTTATAATTTTCGGAGAAGGTTTGATAAGTAACAAGAGGAGAGAAGTGAGGTTTTTAGTGGGTTCTCTCAAGCTTCCATGGAAATCGCTTGGGGAAGGAGAAGGAAGAAATGAGAGAGTGAGGGTGGGGGTTCACGTGAGAGAAGAGAATGGGGAGTAGGAGAGAGAGTGTGTGAGTGAGTAAGGTAATAAAGTAGGTTAGTTTACTTTATTAGTTTTGTTGTTTTGTAAATAAGAGAGTGAGTGTGTGAGAGAGTGTGAGAGGGGGAGTCCCCATCGGACACACACAGCACACACATACCACTTTTACTTTTTATTTTCAAAGTGGACACATAAGTTTTGGTTATTTATGTTTCTACCCCACAACTTCCCGTTTTTGACAGTTTTTACTAATTTCTCGTTTTATTGATTTTATTGGTTCTAAGGCTTCACTAATATTTATTAATGATTATTTAGTTGACCAACATTGTTACGAGTCTATTTGACCCGCTTAAAGTTACGTTTTCTCGGTTACCTCGAAAAAGCGCTTTAAGGTTCGTTAGTGATTTTAACCCGTTTTAAGGATCCGTTTTCTTCGGGATTTGTTCCCATATATTATTTAGGTCTTATTAAACCTTTGGAATCCATATAATACGCTAACCGAGGTCTCATACCTCCTATGGTTATTTTAACGTTTATTTAGCGTTTTTCGCTTTTTAAGCGTTTCTTTATTTCTTTTTAGATTTATTCTCCTTACCAATATTAATTAGGTACCATTAGGCCCTTAAATACGTATTAGATTAATTTTAATCCTTATGTTTAAGTTCGGGGTATTTCATATAAATAACGCAAATTCGAACCTGGCTCTTACGTGAGGTTCTAAGCTGGAGATGGGTAAATATGGTATTTGTCATTTATTTTGTCCTTTTGTGCTTTATATTTTTGTAAAACTTTAAAATGTTGTAGTTTATTAGATATAAGTCCAAATAACATAAATTTTATATCATTGTTCATCATAATCCGAGCTCTTCAAAATAAGACCAAACATGAGTATGTTTTGATAATTTTTTATTTTTTATATGTACATATGTTTCAAGATTCATTGTGAATCTTAAGTTTAAGAAAAGTGAATCAGAGAGTTGCGTAAAAGTAATAAGAGGTTTTAAAAAAGTGAATCTCATAAACAAAGATTGTTTAACTAAAGTGATTCTGATTGTTTGACTAGTGTGAATCAGAGGTTTTATAAAAGTGAATCAAAGGTTGTTAAAAAGTGAATCACAAGTTGTTACAAAATGAATCAGAGTAATAAGAAAAGTGAATCTCGTAAGCATAAATTGTTTAACTAAAGTGATTAAGCGGTTTAAGAAATGTGAATCAAAGGTTTTTATAAAGTGAATCATGGGTTTAAGAAAAGTGAATCAGAGGTTTAAGAAAAGTGATTCCCGTAAATAGAGATTGTTTAACTAAAGTGAATAAGAGGTTTAAGAAAAGTGAATTAAAGGTGTTTTAAAGGTGAATCAAAGGTTTAAGAAAAGTGAATATTTTGTTTAATACTAGTAAACGTTAATCCTACCACAAACTTATGCGAGAAGAGTATGACCTTTTCATTTATTGAAAGTGAATCATTCTTTTTAAAAAAGTGAATCTTATGTTTAAGAAAAGTGAACATTTCATATAAAACAATGCGAATCCTTTGTGTTTTTTAAAATTGAACCTTAACCTTGCACTACAAACCCTAAAAATGCCTTCGGTGTTTTTAGCATTCTTAGGGTGGTTTTTAGGGTGCTTGGGGGGGGGGGGGGTAGGGTAATCTATTTGGCATTGTATCTACACTTTATATCGTCGTTACAGACTCGACAGGTTTTTAGGGTTTGTGGTTAACGACCCTAAACCCTGCACTACAAACCATAAAAATGCCTTCAACGGTTTTAGCTTTCATAGGGTGGGTTATAGGGTGTTTGGGGGGTAGGGTAATCTTTTTGGTATTAGTCTACACTTTATATTGTCGTTACTGACTCGACAGGTTTTTAGAGTTTGTGGTTTGGGGTTTAGGGTTGTTACAAACCATAAAAATGCCTTCGACTTTTTTAACTTTCCTCGGGTGGTTTTTAGAGTGCTTGGGGTAAGATTCATTTTGTTAATGAATAAGGTTCATTTTATTGTTAAAGAAGATTCATTTTGTTAATGAATAAGATTCACTTTTAAAATACGTAATATATACTCCTTATAAAAACATAAAATTTTAAGTTTACCAAAACATATCCATGATGCATCTTGTTTTGAAGAGCACGAAAAATGATGAACAATGATATAATTTTTTTAATTTTTGCACTTATATTTTGTGAGTTATAACATTTTGAAAAAAAATATTTTCTCTCTCCTACTCACATACTTCCCTATTGGGACTCCCGTAAGCGTCTCCTATTCCCTGTTTTTTTTTCTTTGGGAAAATTCACAATATACCCCTGTTTCTTTCGTAATTCACAATATACCCCTATTGGTTTTCGTAATTCAGCTTTAAACATGCTTAAATGTTGTCCAAAATTGATGAAACTTTACATGGACTATGCTAAAGTGTTATATTTTGGTCCAATATCAAATTTGAAGTTTTTTCAGCTCACATGTGACCTGTGGGACCCAATGAAAATTGTGACATGTTCATTGGGTCCCACATGTCACATATGAGCTTAAAAAACTTCAAATTTGATATTGGACCAAAATATAACACTTTAGCTTGTCCATGTAAAGTTTCATCAATTTTGGACAACATTTAAGCATGTTTAAAGTTGAATTATGAAAACTAACAGGGGTATATTGTGAATTATGAAAGAAAACAGGGGTATATCGTGAATTTTCCCTTTTTCTTTTTCTTTTATTTCATCTTCAATAGAGTGTTGACATGTGCAAAGCCACACTATACCCTGGCACCAGCGCCAGGGTCTCTAACTGTAAATAAAAGAACAATACTTCTAACTTTTGTGTTTTTTTAGTCCTACTAAAAATGATTCTCAGTAATTTTATAATTAAAAAATTCACAAAACTTACAATTAAAGAGTTATATTGACATTTTGAAATCTATCTCATAGATTGGCGATACTTTATGCAATGAATCTTTGACCTCTCTGTTGACAATAAGTTGTTCCAATCTTCTGAAGTCCTTTGAGAAATCATAAATGTGCTATACCCGCTGTGACTTATTCCTTTTGATGAGACATGTGAAATTGAATCCAAAAAGCACATTTTTTTCAAAATAAAGCATGCATTTCATAACGGTCACGGCAAGATGCGAAAGATCAATGCAAGTATTAACGTTACTCGTATTTAGTGTATACCCAAGCTGTAAACCAAAGAGCAAACAACCTTGAAAAGCCAGTCAACACCCCATAGTAACATCCATAATAAAGATGTCTAAACAAAAAAAAGAGACAACTACAAAGGAGATCAACAAGCATTAAACCAAAGACAAAGATATGCAGAAGCCCGAGCGATTAGATCCCAAGTCTTGACGGGTATTTGCGCAAAGCAGCACTCCCCTACCCAACGAGTTGGCCATCTCCCTGTTGGTCTCTTGTTTTGAGGCTGATAGATCAGTACATCGGGTGATGGTGACAGGGGCCTCTTCCCCTACCATTGGAAGAGTTATGGGTACTCCCATCGCCCTTGGAGGCTTGTAGGTAACAAGGGCTATCTGAGGAGGGAGTACGGCTGATGTCTTGGGCACACTTACTAGCCTGGATTGGGGGCCAGGGGAGAGAGATAGAAAGGCGTCTTCGTCATGATTAGGTTACGATTTATGCAGTTGGGCCTTGACTCTTGGTAAGCTGGACGACATTTTGTGCATTGCTAAGTGTAGGTCATTGGAGATCGACAGGTTCACATGCCCGAGGAGATTGGGAATGTTCCATGCCTCCGGTTTCTAATGTAGCCTTGACCAAAATGCAAGCAGCCGGGTATTAGATGATAAGTACATCCCATACTCATCAGGCAGGCAGGCCATGATAGGGGATTGAGTCGGGCAGGAGAAGGAGGAATGGGTGAAGATACCACAGTTCCTGCATATCAACGTCATATTGTCGTAGGAAATGGAGAAGACGGTGTACCTATTGTTCATAATCATTGGTAGCTTCTTCATAATCAGTTTGTGGAGGTTGAAGAGGATCCGGATCCGCATGTGATCATAGTCATAAGTCTCCAGGTCCTACATGATACCTGTGTAGCATCCCAAGATTTCTCCAGCCTTGGAGGCAAAAGTCGAGTTAAAATGCATCCGCGACACACCGTAAATCCGTAGCATGGAGTCCAGTCGAAGGAGTGCTCCTCAACTAGAAGGCATTGCTGCAATCTTTGGATGGCGAAGGAAGTCCCATCAACCAACCAGGGCCCGCGAAAGAGGACCGTCAGAAGGCCCTACAGCTCCTTGAACACGATAACAAATGTTATGGGGCAACCTTACAAATTTTAAAGTAACTGAATGGAGCCCACGAGCTTGTGAGTGTAATGTGAAGTGTTGAAGGTGCCATGTCGAATTTGTTGTATAATCACCCGATCAGACTCCTTTCTACCATGAAGGTGGTAGCGTTTAAATCAAGGATGGCCATGGAAAAGGGTGGACGAAGTTCTCGCACGGATTGAAACAGCGGGTTAGGAGTGAAGGTGGTAGGATGATGGAGGGGAAGTGGTCTGGAATTTCGGTGAAGGATTGAGCATTTGGTAGAGGAGGTTGAGTACATATCTCGGCAGATGACCACACGTGCACTGGGACGAGAAGCTGAACGATCGCGGACATGAGCAGGTGGAAAAGAAATTTTATTTGCAGCATGCAAAGAGATGGTGAAAGAGAATGTGAGAGGATTGGGGTTGTGACAACCATGATTGGTATCAGGAGGGGAAATTCGGAGCAGGCGACGGGTGGAAAAACAAAGAGGTGGTGGTGTGAGTGAGAACGAGCATGCGTGATTGGGCGGCAAAGAATGATGGCCCGGCACCCGACGGGCTCTATGGAGGGAGAGAGCCGTTTCACATTTTTAGAGAGTGCGTTGTATATGTTCAGAACAGTTTTTTTTAACAATAAATATGTTTAGAAGAGTTGAATCCAAAAGGCACAATTTTGGCAAACAACATTTACCCTGCTACCGTCAAAATTCCACAACAGTGTGCATTTCAGTTTTACATCCTAAACCGTGCTTCTCTTTCCAGTTGATGGAGTAAATTCCAAAATTGGCTTCTATGATGGTCATCCATAAAAAATTAGAAACACATTCAGAATTGCATGTATTGGAAACCCTTCATATAACCAAGACTTCAGCAGTATAGGCTAGATCCTAGGTCTTGACTTCCAACTATCCATCCCAAGGGCTAAAATTCCCAGAACTAAAACTAAACGTGTTGAGAAAAAAAAAATATAAAAAGGGCATCATCGATAGGCCCAAAATCCTCTCTTTCTCCTTCGTTGTTTGCCTTCGGGTTGTAGGAGGTAAAGTGACAATGTAACAATCTATTGATCTGATTGTATTTCATTAAAACAAATCTGTTACAACAGTTAGTTTGTTACAGATAGTTTGTTACAGAGATTAGTTGTAAATCTGTTACAATAGCAGTTGTAATCTGTCCTATAAATACTAGTTTTACAGAAATAAAAATATCAACAAAAATCCATTTATTCTCATCATATCCTTCTTCATCCCTTTTTGTTTATTCTCCCCTGAGTGTGGCTCTAGTTCTTCATCGTAGACAACTTGCAAGGTGAGTTGAAGTTATTGTCCTTAGTAACATTAGCTCTACACAACTCTATTCTCCACTTACATATTCTAAATCTGTAACATTGGTATCAGATTTTGTTCAATCATGCTACATCCATGCCTGAAACTCGTAACGGTCAACTCATTTGTGACGCCATCAAAGAATTAAAAACAACACTTTAATCTCAGATTCAAGCGATGATTGCTGAGCAGAACACAAAACTTAACAAGAGTATCGCTGATCTTTTCAAAGCATTGAGGTTGCACAAGTTGGCTTCGTCAGAAACCTCTTATGACAAAGGTTCACCAGAAACCTCCAATCGCTGGAATTCTTATTTTGGAGTCACCGGGTTAGCAAAGTTGGATTTTCCTCAGTTTAATGGTGACAAAGTTAAGGAATGGATTTTCAAAGTGGAGCAGTTCTTCGCAATCAATCACACGTCTGACGATTCGAAGGTTGGTCTTGCTCTATTCACTTCGATGTTCAAGCTATATCTTGGCACCAATCCGTTGCTCAATCAGAAATGGGACCATTAATCATTTATGATTGGAACGCATACAAGACACTTCTCAAGGAGAGATTTGAGGAAGTGTTGGATGATCCGATAGCTGAGGTCAAGAATTTGCAAGAAACGGAAACCATAGCTGAATATCATAATAAGTTCGAGCTAATTCAAACAAGAGTTTCACTTTCAGAGGAGTATCTGGTCAGCGCGTACTTAGCAGGTCTTCGAACGGATTCTCAGATGCACGTTCAAATCTTTTAGCCTAAAACGATTCGTCAATGTCTTTTACTAGAGAGGTTGTACAAGAAAGCACACCCTCGAAAAAATTAGAATACCAATACTTGGGCTACGGGGAAGCAATCGGGGGCTAGCAATTCGGTAAAAGGTCTTCTTCCAACGCCCAAATCGGTCGAATCCCAACTATCTATTGATAAATCCAAAGGTCAGCTGGTTCCGCGAAGTTTTCGACACCGGAACAAATGAGCGAGAGGCGTGCTAATGGCCTATGTTATTATTGAGATGAGAAATTTACCCCTGGCCACTTCTTGAAGCACAAGAAGTTACAACTCTACATGTTAGACTGTGAGGAAGATAAAGAGGAGGATAATGTCCAAATCTGTTTGGATTGGGAAGAAGAATTACAGATTTCAATAAGTGCTCTGGCGGGTACTATTGATTATCGCACTATGAGAGTTAAGGGAATCCATGCTAAGAAACTGTTGTTTATCCTGATCGACTCTGGTAGTACACTTAATTTCCTGGATAAGACAATGGCGAAGAAATTAGGATGTCGGTTGCAATCTCTGAATAATACCGAAGTGGCGGTAGCAGATGATAGTACTTTATATGTAGTAGAAGGGTGGAAGGATTTAAATAGAGTTTTCAAGGATTAGAATTTTTCATAGATTTTTTGGTGATCCCCTTGGGAAGGTGTGATATGGTATTAGGTGTTCAGTGGTTAGTGCAACTTGGAGCTATTAAGTGGGATTTTAAAAATCTCGTTATAAAATTCAAAGTTGGCTCAAAGAAGTTGGTCTTGAATGGAATTAAATCAGGTTTTGTTCGTGATATGAAAGCTAAGGCTTTAAGCCTTGGGGTAGAAAAGAAAACACAACTGTTTATGATGTGCGTTCAGAAGATAAGAGCTGACACTATTGGATCAATCACTTATGTAGAAGTTTCTTCACAGGAGTTAGTGAATCCACCAGCAATTCAACATCTGCTACACTCTTCTGATGACATCTTTCAATGGAGCTACCTCCTTTTAAAGCTAATCATAATCATCGAATACCATTGGTTACCGGAGCAAACCCAGTCAATCGGAGACCTTATCATTATGGAGTTCAACAGAAAAATGAGATCGATAAGATCATTCAAGAGATGTTCACTCAAGGGACAATTCAACCTAGCTCTAGTCCCTATGCTTCACCGGTAGTTCTAGTCAAGAAAAAATATGGTACATGGAGACTATGTGTGGATTGCAGAAACTTAAATAACCTTACAATGAAGGATCAATTTTTTCTTCCTTTGATTGAATATCTGATGGACGAATTGGGAGGATCCAAGTATTACTCTAAGATTGATCTTAGAGCTGGTTACCATCAAGTAAGGATGACACCTGAGGATATTCATAAAACTACCTTCAAGACTAACGCTGGACATTATGAGTATATTGTCATGCCTTTTGGCTTGACAAATGCTCATCTACCTTTCAAGGGTTAATGAATTCAATATTTTGTGAGTTCTTAAGGAAGTTTGTGTTGATATTCTTTGATGATATCCTCATTTACAGTAATAAATTGGAAGAGCATCTCAATCATCTTAGCAAGTTTTTTCAGCTGATGCGAATTCACAAACTATTTGCTAAGATGAGCAAGTGTGCTTTTGTTCAGGAAAGGGTGGAATATCTTGGGCATTTCATTTCTATGGAAGGAATCTCAACTGATCAAAGAAAGATCAGAGCAGTTGCAGATTGGCCTACTCCAAAGAATATTAAGCAACTGAGGGAATTTTTGGGGTTGGCTGGATATTATAGGCAATTTGTAAGGAACTTTGGCACTATTTATAGACCTTTAACTCTACTTAGAAAAAAGGATTCCTTTCAACGGAGTGCTGAAGCATCTGAAGCATTCCTTCGGCTGAAACAAGTCTTATGTGAAGCACCAGTTTTGTCTCTTCCTAGATTTGATAAACCTCTTGTTGTTGAAACAGATGTCTGTGGGCAAGGAATTGGTGTCGTGCTTATGCAAGAGGGACACCCCTTGGCATATATTAGTAGACATTTACAAGGAAAACAATTACTGCCATCTATATACGAGAAGGAGTTATCAGCAGTCATATTTGTAGTCCAAAAGTGGCACCACTACTTGTTATCTGACCACTTCATCATTAGGACTGATCAGAGAAGCATCAAATATCTGCTTGAACAAAGACTGAATACTCCTATTCAGCAGCAATGGTTACCCAATCTTCTCGAATTTGATTATGAAATACAGTATAAAAAGGGGAAGGAAAACCTGGCTACAGATGCTCTGTCTCGCAGTGAAGGATCTGAAATCCTTAATATATCCTTATCAGTTATTACTAGCGATTTGTTATTGAAGATTCGAGCAGCTTACCTTTAGAATCCTCACATTACTGCCTTAATTAAGGATCTTAAAAAAATATAAGCTAAGTCACAAGCTTTGGAGCTCTGATCTGCTTCGCAGAAAGAGTAAATTGGTAATTCCAAGCAACTGTCAGCTTCAAAACATTACATTACAGTGGTTACATTCATCAACTATTGGAGGCCGCTCTGGTCTAGATGCAACACATCAGAGGGTGAAAGCCCTATTTTATTGGAAAGGAATGAGTAAAGATATTTAAGCTTTTATTCGAGCTTGTGATCAGTGTCAAAGATGCAAGTATGATTCATCTGCTTACCCAGGTATGCTACAACCTTAACGTGTTTCTGAGGAGATATGGCCAGATATTTCAATGGATTTCATAGATTCATTGCCATTATCATTTGGGAAGTCGGTTATTCTTGTAGTAGTGGATAGAATGAGCAAGACAGCTCATTTTATTGCACTTAAACATCTGTATACTGCTCAATTCCTTGCACAAGCTTACCTTGATAACATCTTTAAACTTCATGGATTCCCAAGATCTGTTGTTACTGACAGGGACATTATCTTCTTAAGTGAGTTTTGGAAAGAACTCTTCTCTAATCAAGGAGTAGACCTGCATTATTCCTCAGCCTACCATCCACAATCAGATGGTCAAACTGAGGTAGTAAATTGACGTTTTAGAAACTTATTTGAGGTGCATGTGCAGTGATAGACCTTATCTTTGGAGCAAGCATCTTCCCCTAGCAGAATTTAGGTACAATACTTCCTATCACTCTGCAATACAAATGACCCCATTTGAGGTAGTATACGGTCAGACCCCACCTCAATATTTTCTTTATCTTCCTGGGGAATCAAAGGTGGCTATGGTTGCTAAGTGTCTACAGGATAGGGAGAATATGATTCAGGTTTTGAAATTTCACTTGTTGAGGGCTCAACATCGCATGGAACAACATGCTAATAGACACCGATCAGAGAGATCATTTGAGGTTGGTGATATGGTTTTTGTCAAGTTACAGCCCTATCGTCAACACTTTGTTGTTTCACATTCGAATCAGAAGCTAACACCCAAATATTATGGTCCTTTTCGAGTCATAGATAAGTGTGGGACTCGAGCATATAAATTGCACCTACCAGATTCTACATCTATGCACCTAGTTTTTCATGTTTCTCGGCTGTAACGTCAAATTGGGAATTCTACATTTGCTTCTCAGTTGCCTACATCCACTGCTGATGCTTTAGTTCATGAGCGAGAAAGAATTTTGGAGGGAAAGATGGTCAATCGACAAGGGAAGGCTGCTAGTCTTGATTTAGTCAAGTGGACAGATCTTTTAGAAGAAGATGCAACTTGGGAATATTATCATGATCTTGCCCAAAGGTTTCCTAATTTTGAACCTTGAGGACAAGGTTCTCCAAAGGGGGAGATCTGTTGTAGGAAGTAAAGCGGCAATGTAACAGTCAATTGATCTGATTGTATTTCATTAAAACAAATATGTTACAGTAGTTCGTTTGTTACAGAGATTAGTTGTAAATCTGTCCTATAAATACTAGTTTTACAGAAATAAAAATATCAACGAAAATCCATTTTTTCTCATCAGATCCCTCTTCTTACCTTCTTGTCTCTTCTCCCCTGAGCGTGGCTGTAGTTCTTCATCGTAGACAGCTTGCAAGGTGAGTTGGAGTTGTTGTTCTTAGTAACATTAGCTCTACACAACTCTATTCTCCACTTACAGATTCTAAATCTGTAACACTTCGACAGTAGACAGTTTGGGAGCTTCCGCAAATGTTAGCTTCCCACAATACGAAAAAGAACTAAACAATCTTCTGAGTTGGATTACTTGATGAGCAATGACATACAGGAGCAGGATTTCGACGGTGGCAAAACTTTTTTTTTACAAAGCATTTGATATGACCTGAAGGAGAACAAGACATATGCTGTACAATATATCTTGTTTCAATCTTCTTGCCTGCCATCTCATTTGTGGAAGTACAAGGCGAACAACAGAAAGTATTCTCTACATAGTAGCCTCTAAGATTGATTGATTTTCGAGGGATTCAGAACTGCTGCTCCAGCACACCTTTAGGCCAAATGCTTTTCCACTTGGATATCTCTTGATTGTCGTATAATTTTCTAATACCTCCATAGTACCCATCAGCTTCATTGCCCTCTTCACGGTGACTTTTTCTGCTGATTTTTGCCCTTCTCCATCGTGATTCTGGAGGATAATGGTTGAACTCCAACACCACGATATCTACATAAGTAAAGTGCCCCCAGTCATAAGCCATCTGTTTCTAAAAGAGGCTAACACTTTGGCTGAAGTCTATCAAGCACACACTCTTATTTAAGCACATTGAGCAAGAAACCAGCCAAAGATAAGGTAACACTATTTCATCAACTAGTGCTTCAGTCATATGTCATATGTAGCTGATGTTCTAGGGAACTTCCAAGTTTCCAATACACAGATAGAAACAGCACTGCCAGAGTGATTTTCTTACCACTTTCACCGCACTGGCATTGGTTTTCTTCTCCAGCACATGAAATCAAATGACCTACAACTCCATACCACCAGCCTGCAGTCCATAAAGATATATCAGGATACCTTTGGCCACTTTTAAGTTTACCAAAATGACAGATAAGACATACTAATAATTCAACCCTGAATGATTAAGAAAAGAGCACTGAAATTGCAGATATACACCATAAGGATAGTCTCCATTTCTTCTCCATTGTATCTCGAAATGATCACCAGGCTTCAAGTCATCCAGACAATCAGAAACATGAAGAACATATGGAGGAGTATCCAGTGGGGGAATTCGAAGCCTATCCCATGATATGTTTTCCTCTACGGTACGCCTCCCACGAGGAGAGTACCTAAACGGGTGAATAGCCATTTCAGTTCCACAACCGTGAGTTCAGCTTTCAATTAATTAAATACTTTAGCTTATTCATTCATTTTCACAATTCACGGAATTCCGAATTAACAAAACCCTGAGTCATATGATGCTAACTGCCTTGTTAAGAAATACGAAATTCCCGCTTACCTTGCCTGGAAGGAGTCTGTTCTAGAACTGTATCTCACTTGGGCGTCATAACATGATAACATGAATCCATGCCCCTTCTGAAGATAAGAAAACAGGAAAACATATCAACAAATTGCACGTTACAAGAACAGTTGGGCTTGAAAACAGAAATTTTTACTCATTTTTTTTTGATAAGTATACAACAGTTATGAAATGGTAAGTTCACACCTCACGATTGTAGACTTGGGCACGAAACCAATAATTTCCCTTCTGAAGAGACTCATACCAAGCCATGATTGAAGTATCAAAAGACCAAGAACCATCAGACTTGCTTCTACTGCATCCAAGCTTTGGGCTACCAGAAGTCAGTGGCCAAAAACTTGAAACATAACCAATAACTCCTTCATAATAACCCGCTTCCCATAGATATGGTCGTCTCCTCTTGCTGGATGCTGCCAAACGGCATTGCCAGTCTCTGAAAGCAGATTCACCAATCACACCTCCCCATTTTTCCTTGAAATGTCTGTCCCAAAGGAGGTCACTCCTGCATTTATCCCTCAAGCAAGTGCAAACTCCTGCCAAGTTATTTAATTCAGCAGGTGAAAGCTTTTCCAGAATAGTTTCTAACACTAAATCAGGCAGATCTAGTAGCGATATTCCCACAATATCCACATCTGAATTTCCCTTAGCGCTTGCATGTCTTCGTGCCAGCATCCAAGGAACTCCCAAAGCAACACCTAATGCAAGTCTCATCATTTCAATGTAATAAATCAGTGAACCCAGCAATTCAACCCGAATCATCGAGGATGGTATCCGCTGCTCGCATAATCGTTCAATCAGTGGCTTGAGAGAGATGGATTTAAGAATAAGAGCGCAGGAGAAACAGGAGATCAAGAAGATAAGCATTTGGATCCAGAAGAAGAACAGAACAGAACAAGTTTGACAGCCAAACAATATATACAAAACAGATAACAAAGTTTCGTGTCACGGTAAGGGATGAAACAAGTTTATCGGGTAGCCGGTATGCTATTTTCTGGGACGAAGAAGAAAGGCAAATCAAACCCAGAATCCGGATAACACAGGGCCTTTCTGAAACAATTGATAGTGGAAACTGGACTACGATACAGAAACAAGTGAAGATCACTTGTGGTTGGGATTCTGCGTAAAGTAAGTTGAGCTGCCCCAAACTGTCATTCACGAGTAGATGGGTGGAGCACCGCGCTTAGGGTGAGAATTCGAGAGCTCCGAATGTAGGATCTCATGTGTAAACACATGAAAAACAATCCCGCATGCTAGCCGGAAATCAAGGGCCTATGATCCAAAGACCCTTGTTGGGTGGGTATGACCCGATTTCAAAAGGGGGTGAGAATATGAGGAAGAGACTCACCACCCGTGAATCCAGTGAGCTAAACGGAATACGCAAAATCCTCGTTTGCTCAGTTGCCAAGAAACGCCAGTAATGCAGGCGATTACACCTTCCAATGCGTCTAGAACAGCAGGAGCTTGCTTGATTGATGTTAAAGAGGATGAGAAAGGGAGAGAGTACGGTTTTAGTTCCGAGGTCAGGCGATTGCCCTTCTATTCGAGGAGGTTATTAGTTGAGTGCTCAGAGCGGTCTCCATTAATGCATATAATGAAGGAGAAGAGAAATAAGTACGAGTATACAAGAGAGAGCGGGATGAGAGAGAAGTTTGTTTGATTGCAGGGTGGTGGTCGGGAATTTAGGTGGGGAGTAGATTGTGGCCATGTACAACAGTACAAGTACAACCACCATAATCCATTTTCTAACCTTTCTTAATAGATATACATGAGAAAATCCGGTTGCCTAAATTCTACCAAACTCGCCAGGTGGACCCATCAACTCTTGCAATTGTGATTAACGAGATGGACAAGTTATACGAGGAATAGTTAGAGGTAGTTGGAAAATAGAACATAGAGAAACCGAATTTGGAGGCGGGGGAGCGTTGCGAATTATGACGAAAAAAGGAGAGAGCAAACCCTCATAAGAATGCGCTCTGACGCGCGAACAGAAACCCCACCCCGTTTTTCTTCGTCGTTGAAATCGCATCCAGTAAGAATAAGATTATAACTTATGATAAGCTATTTGCACAGATTAATGCTAGACCTGAAAGAGCTGCAGACATTATCCCTAATGAGAGTGAGAGTATTCAATGCTGCTGGAGAGAGAATGAGAGGAAGACGGAGAGCCGCTACACTCGAAATGGGGGAGGTATGACTAATATTTTTCCTTTATAATTATGAACAGTAAGTTATCGTTCTCCCGTCGAGGCGATTGAGGGTTTACCCTCCTTTCCATTTCTCACCTCTGAATCACAGAGTGAGTCTATCCTTCCCTGGCAGATAAGTGTTTTTTTGTCTTCAGGAGCGGTCTTCTATCACTTTCCTTCCTTCTCGGCAGAGTAGGTGCTATCCAGTAGTGGATATTTTGTCTGGTTCTTCTCCAGTGTAGAAGCGATTTGTGAAGTTAGCTTTTACTGAAAATTCCTCCAGGTGCAATCCCAGTTCCCAGGTGAATGATTTCTTTTTGGCAGTCGATTGAGGAGGGCTGCAGTGATAAATTCTGTGAACAGCTGCTGTTTTCGAATTGTTTGTAGTTTTTTTGGTGGTTCAGTTTTCTGGGTGTTCCTCTGCGATTGGCAAGAGTTGGTGGCTCTGTGAAGATTTCTCTTCTGGTTTCTCAGTTTGATTGGGGTCGGTACTCGGTCTTCTTGTTTTTGTAACACTTCAGTGGAGGTTAAGGCTTAAGATTTATCCTATATTGATCAGTCAACAAATGAGTAGCATTTCCTTTAACTGCAGAGGTCTGGGAAAGCCTAATGCAGTTTTTTGGATTAAAAGCTTAATTTTGAGACACAGACCAGAAGTCATCTTTCTGATGGAGACTCACAGATCAAAGGAAGATATGAGTCTGTTCTTTGATAAATTTGCTGGTTATTCGGGTGTGGCAGTTAGTAGTATTGGTAAGAGTGGTGGCTTGGCTATTATGTGGAAAGATGGTACTGCTATTAAACAAGTGAATTCTTCTCAACATCATATGTCCGTGGAGATTACTTTTCAGGGTGGTGTTCCTTTCTTCTTTACTGGTTTCTATGGTTGGTCGGATTGGAAGTTAAAACATTTATCCTGGAAGTTATTAAGAGGTCTGAGAGATAATATTGTTCTTCCTTGGATAGTAGCGGGTGATTTCAACCAGATTATGTACAATTTTGAGAAAAAAGGAGGGAGGAGTAGACATGAGAATCAGATGATTCCCTTCAGGCAAGTTATTGATCAATGTCAGCTCCATGACGTTGGCTTCTTTGGGGAGGAGAGTACTTATACTAATTGTCAGTTGGACGATAGGAATTCTACAAGCAGATTAGACCGAGTTTTTAGTTGTGCCCTGGGTTTGGAAGTTTTCCCAAATATATCAGTGGAACACCTGCCTCGGGAGAACTCAGACCATAGCCCAATCCTTATCAGGTTCTTCAGGCATCACAAAGTTCCTGATAGAATTTTCAGATTTGAAAATGGATGGTGTCTAGAAGAGAAATGTAAGTCTATTGTTCAAGAAGTGTGGGGTAAGGATCACCTCAACTTTGACCAGAAATTATCTGAATGTGCTAAGAAACTTGCTAGTTGGAAAGGATGGTCGATCAGAAAGATTAAATGGAAGATTGCTGTGAAAAGAAAAGAACTTGCAGTTTTTTCGAAAGGCCCTATGACTCTAGGTGCAGATACCAACAGAAAGAGACTTCTCTTCGAGATAGAACTTCTTGCCATGAAAGAAGAAATTTGGTGGAAACAAAGATCTAGGATCTCTTGGCTCAAAGAAGGTGATATGAATTCGAAGTTCTTTCATGATAAAGCATCTTACTCCAAGAAAGCTAATGATATCTTTGGGTTGATGAATGACAAGGAAGATATGTGTTATACTTGGCCTCATATTGAAAAAATCTCGAGATCTTATTTCCAGAAGTTGTTCTCCTCTTCCTGTCCTGATGGGGATCCTTGTTTTGAGGAAGCGGTGAGGAATAAGCTCAACCCCTCTTTCATCCAAGATCTCAACTCTCCTTATTCTGCGTTTGAAGTGGTTGAAGCAGTCAAGCACTTGGGTACTGATAAATCTCCTGGGCCCGATGGTTTTAATGGTAAGTTTTTTAAAACCTTCTGGAATATTGTGGGTTCTCAAGTTACTTCCACGGTTCTTGATGTGTTAAGGGGCCATTGTCTCCCTGAGCACCTTAATGACTACTATATTGCCCTCATCCCCAAAATAAAAGGTGCTGTCCATATTGAGAACTTTCGACCTATAGCCCTCTGCAATTTCACTTACAAAATCATCTCCAAAATCCTAGCCACAAGAATTCAACCTATGCTTCATTCTCTTATTTCTGATAATCAATCCGGTTTTGTCAAGGGTCGGTTGATCTCAGATAATATCATTCTAGCAGGAGAACTCCATCATTTTTTAGACAGAAGCCAAGCCAAAAAAAAGGGTTTCTTTGCATTAAAAACAGACCTTAGTAAAGCCTACGATCGTTTGGAATGGGGTTTCATCTTCAAAATTCTATCTGCTATGGGTTTTCCTTCCAACTGGCTAACTCCAGTTATGAATTGTATTACATCTGTTCGATGTGCAATCTTGATTAATGGATCCCCAGGGAAATTCTTCAAACAAACTAGGGGTATTAGACAAGGGGACCCTTTGTCTCCCTATCTGTTCATTTTAGTCCAAGAAGCCCTCACTAGCTTTCTAAATAAGTCTGACCTTGCTGGTAATTTTAAAGGTATCAAGTTAAAGTTTGAGAGTCCTTCTATCTCTCACCTGGCTTTTGCTGATGATGTTATCTTCTTTGGTGTTGCCTCAAAGAAGAATGCTGTATTCCTTAGCAATACTTTGAAAAATTCCTCTTAGCTTCTGGTCATCATATTAACCTTGGAAAGTCTGAAATTGTGTTTAGCAAAAAGCTAGGAACTCCTCAAAAAATCCTCATCACCAAAGTTTTTGGAGTTCCTGAAGTTCCACATTTCTCGAAATACCTTGGTCTGCCTTTGAAGATTGGTAGGAATAAATCCCAAGTCTTTGAATATCTTGTGAATGCCATCCAAAAGAGAGTTTCTGCTTGGAGTAGACCAATGTCTCAGGCTGCTAGATCTGTAATGGTGAGTAGTGTCCTACAAGCTATTCCTTGCTACTCTATGGCTCTCTTCCTTCTCCCAAACACAATTGTTGCCAAAATAAATTCCCTTATTTCAAGTTTTTGGTGGGGTGGTACAAATTCTTCTAAGCCTATGCATTGGATGAAGTGGAGTAAGGTGTGTAAAAAAGTTGATGATGGTGGTTTGGGGTTTAGGAATGTGATAGATTTCAATAAAGCTCTACTCACTAAGCAGCTTTGGAGAATTATTTCATATCCGGATTCTTTGATGGCTAAGACTTTAAAAGCTCTATACTTCCCCAATTGTAATGTCACGGATGCGCCTCTTCCCTTGAAGGCTAGTCAGATTTGGAAATCCTTGCACCCCAATATCAGCCTCCTTAAGATTGGTATAAGGAAGCAAATAGGGAATGGGATATCCACTCCCTTCTGGAACTTTCCTTGGGTTCCTAGATCTGGAGCTTTCCATATAATTTCTCAAAATCATTCCCCTACTTCTTCTAGTATCATGGTTGCAGATTTTATCAATCCAGTCCTTGGTACTTGGAACACCCAAAAACTCAATCAATATCTTAGCTCCTCAGAAAGTACTTTTTATTAACTCATTACCCTTGTTCACTTCAAAAAATGATCAGTAGGTTTGGCACCATACTAAAGACAACACCTACTCTGTTAAGTCTGGTTTTAAGCTTATTCAAAACATCAAGAAGGAGGGCCAATGTTCTATACCTAATACCTTTTCCTCCAAGTAAGAGAATCGACAACAACTTGACTCCCTCGGGCAAGATTGTTGATTTGGAAATTCTTGAATGGCATTATTCCCTGTCAAGGTAACATTGGTAACAGAATTGGTGGAAATACCAATTGCTTCTTTGTGGAGAGAAAGACACTACTGCTCACTGTTTTTTCAAGTGTTGCTATATTTGGGGCTCTAGTATTAACCTGCAGTCTGTCCCTATGTCAGAAGGTGGTTGCAATTATGGATTGGTTTATTGAGCAAGCAAACCAAGGGGGGAAATTAAGCTATCCTCAATATTAACAATATGTGGGCAATCTATGATGCTAGGAATAGATGTAGGCATGATGATTCTCTAGCCTGGTGGACTGTAGTAGAGAAGATCTAGCTTATATTGATGCTTACAAAGCCATTATAAATGTCCAGCCGCACAAAGTGGTTACTTCGGGTAAGTGGAATCCTCCTCCTGGATTCATTTCTGTCTCCTTTGAGGTGTTCACGAAGAAGAGCCACCCTTTCCAGATTGGTGGTTTATTTAGGAATGTGGAAGGTACACCTTTTCTAGCTTATAACAAGAAGATGACAAGCACTTGTAAAGTGCAGTTTGCAGTTATCAAAGCAGCTCTATTGCGGTGGAATCGCTATCAAAGGGGGTAACCATAGCATCTGCTTCGATAACTTGAAGGAAGAATACTTCCAAATTCTTTTCGGTGATGATAATGATTGCATTTTAGAGATAAGAGAAGCAAGATCTTGTTGGAGAAATCTTTGTAACTCTCTTGGTAGTTATATGTGTAATAGCTCTAATAGTTATTTTAACTTTCCTACCGTACTAGTTGCTAGATATTATAATGGGTCTCCTTCAGATGTAAAAGTGGGGAAGGGAATCAATTGCCTTATAGTATAGTCACTGCTTGTATTTTGGACAAGGAAGTAGATGTGTAAGTTGGTGCTTAATAGTAATGGAAGTAGCAGGTTTAATTCAAAAAAAAAAAAGAAATGGGGGAGGTCGTATCTGGCATCAATGGGGTTGGTTGAGCAGAGACAACAGTAACACGGCACGCTAGCGGAAGGAAGGGGAGAAAAAATCAGCACGGTTGGATCAAATAGTAGAGGTAAATCTATCCATCGATTTCTGAACCTAGAATTTGATTATCTGATACAAATCTTCAGATGATCAAATTTATGTAGTAAAGATTTTGATTATTAGCTACAGTAGAATGAACATTAGACATAGGTACATCTGATTTACGATTCAAAGTGAACCATCAACTAGCTGCTACTTACACCCGAAACGCCCAAATCCTTCTCCCCCCGAAATTTCGCGTGCAACCATGGAATAAATCCTCCAGAGCTGGAATAATCTCAAACTACACCCCGCTGAATCTGAATGAACTGCAAACACTGAACCCTGATATAGAACCAACCCATCCCGACTTCAAATTCAAAAAGGCATTATTTGGTAAAGTATGACACCCCTGCAAATTCATGCAGACAAATGCAAAACTTCATGACCCAAAATTGGAAACCTAAAATCGTACCTGAGAGTGAATGAGGTTGATTATAACTGCTTTTCGTTCCTGTTCTCGAGTGAAAATGAACCCAACCACATCTTGGTGAATGGCCCATGGCACTTCCAAAATCGGCTCTTAGCCCTTATGCCCCTCAACCCTGCTTTGAGCTATACTGAGCACGACCCCAAAACCATCAAAATATGGGCCGGAGTTCATGGTCTCCCAATAGGATTCTGCAACAAACCTTCTGCCATCCTCCTAGCTCAGAGACTGGGGAAGTTCATTGAAGTCCCAGATAAGGTAAACCTCCTAATCTTGAGGGTTCTCAGATTTAGGATAGAAATTAAAGTGGAAGATCCTCTGTGTAGAGTTTTGCTCGTCACCACTGGTCAAACCAAAAGAATCTGTTGTGTCTCTTATGAAAATTTACCAAACTTCTGCTATAGATGTGGAAAACTCGCCCATACTGTGAATGATTGCAAAGTAATCTTAGAGAACCCAAAAGAAATTGATAAGCTTGGTCCCTGGATCAGAGCTGAGAATGCTAGTCTCTTATCCCTAGCCTTCGAAGAAGCTCTCCTCCAACAATGGAAAAATGCAGGTTTAATTAGAGAAGAGTATCTTCTGGCAACCCAATCCACTACCCAAGCCAATGTCAGTGATCAACAAGTCAACATTGATCTGTCTTTAGCCATGAACCCCTCTCAAAATCTCAATCTCAACCTCAGACCTAGCTCCTCAGCTAATCAGAATCAAGTGAAGCCTCTGTATCTAACCCCTTTAAAAGCCATTCCTCACCCCTCTACCGATCCAATACCCAAGCACCCATCTTCTCAATATCCCCCTAACAACAAAAGCCTCAAATTGTATGCCCTATCAGGTATCTCAGAACTTCAATCAACCATCCCCAGTCCAAACCACACCCCTTTGTCATGCTACTTACCAGATTCCCCCAGCCCAATATCACCCAATTTTAGGGAAACTCACCCCTCTGTCGTCCACTCAGCACTCTGGTGCATCCAGGTCTCAGAATCTACCCCCTCCTCTCATTAAAAACAACCAATTCTATCAATAATTTGATTGGAATGTCGCCCTCTCTGATTTTGGCTTACACGGCCCAAAAAATCCAGCAACCCTGAATCTATTAATCAAAATCCCACCCTTTCCATAGGCCAAATCATCCAAGAAGCAGACCTTAGAGTAAACTTGAAATACCCCGTAATTAAAAATAGTGATTAATTAAGCTAATAAGTAATTTAGAAGCTTAACTATGCATAAATAATCATGAGGGAACAAATCCCGAAGAAAACGGATCCTTAAAATGGATTAAAATCACTAACGAACCTTAAAGCACGTTTTTCGAGGAAACCGGGAAAACGTGACTTTAAGCGGGTCAAATAGACTCGTAACAATTTTGGTCAGCTAAATAAGCATTAATAAATATTAGTGAAGCTTTAGACCCATAAAATCAATAAAACGAGAAATTTGTAAAAACTGTTAAAAACGGGAAGTTGTGGGGTAGAAACATAAATAACCAAAACTTATGTGTCCACTTTTGAAAATAAAAATGTGAAACTTGTGTGTGTGCAGTGGGGGTCCGATTTTAAGGCCTCTCACACTCTCTCACACACTCACTCACTCATTTACAAAACAAAAAATAATAAAGTAACCTCACACTCACCTTTATTCTCTCTCCTCCATTTCATTCTCTTCACTCACGCAGAGCTCCCCTCCTCCTCTCTATTTCTTCTTCCTCCAGCCGGTGCCAATGGAGTTTTGAGAACCCCCACAAAAACTCTATCTTCTCTCCTCTTGTTACTCCCTCAAATCTCCTCCAAAAATTACAAAACTTGTACCATTGGAATCCTCTCATCAAGGAGAGTATTTCCCTCTTTCCAAAATTCAAAAACAAGAACTTTCATCTCCATGGGTATGGAGCATTTGGAGCTTCAAGACCACCACTAGAACCACCTTCTCCTTGTTCTTTTGAGGTAAAAATCTTCTTGAAACTCCATTGTCCTCCTAGCCTTAAGGGCAAAACGAAATTTGAGCTAAACTCTTGCTTGCTCCTTTGTATCCTAGCCGATTTTGGCATTGTTGGAGAGTGAGAAATCTCGTTCTTGAGCTATCCCAAACAGCACTTGCACCCTTGCAAGGTAATGAGATTTCTAAACCCTAGAACTTACATTAAAACTTGAATAATGGCTAGGGTTAGTTTTAGTATTGAAACATGTGTATAAATGGTTGTAGTGTTAGAGGAATTGAGATTACAAAACCGGTGAGAAGAGGAAGGAAAGAAAGAAAGAAGAAGCAAGAAGAAGAAAGAAAACTAGAAGGAGAAACAAGGTAAGGATGCTCACTCGTGTAGCCTTATATTTGTATGTGTAACAGATTTTAATGGAGTAAAATTTACATTGTGAAATGGTAGTGTATTGGTAGTGTAATGTGTAGGAGAAAACAAGTGTTTTAAACCTTTAAAAGACATTTTAAAGCTGTCATAAATGGGATGGGAGTTGAACATAGTGTGCAGGAATTTTATAGTGTTTAATGTGTATCATTGTGTTGGAGTGTTAGTGTATAATGATGTTATTGAAAACAGGTGAGATAATGATAATGTGTGTGAGACAATGTGGTGAGAGTATAAAAATATAGGGGAGACTATGGCAAAATTTGTCTAGGATTAGAACACTTAATGAACTAGAAACTAGGTGAAAAACACATGTCGTAACAGATTTTGATTTGAGTTGGTTAGTGGGCAAGTTGGGAGAAGTGTGTAATGCATGGAAGTGCTAGAAATGACATTAGAAGAGGGAGTTGTAGAGGGAGAGAGGTAAGGTAGAAATCTGTAGCAAATTCAACTAGAAGAGATTGATTGTAAGTGCTGAAATGAATTTAGAAACAAGTGTGTAAATTGGTATAGGAATGAGTGATGAATTAAAGGGTGAACTAAGGTGTATTAGGAGGTTTATTTAGTGGTAAAACGTGTGGGATTAAGTGTAGGAACAATGGGGAAGTAATGGGTAAGAAGAGGGACTGAAAACAGAATTTAAAACTGAAGTACTGGGCCGGATCGGACTTGCGACCGGACTTGCAAGTTTGGTCGAGCCCAGATTTACAAAGGACAGAAACCTTCTGGAATGGACCGACCTTGGGACCGGACATGCAAGGTCGGTCGGCCAGAAGAATTTCCCGTAATGCAACCTACTGGAATGGACCGACCTTGCGACCGGACTTGCAAGGTCGGTCGACTCAAAATTTTTCCGTCTTGTAAGCTACTAGAATTGACCGACCTTGCGACCGGACTTGCAAGGTCGGTCGGGCTAAAATTCGCCTGTAACGAAACTTACTGGAATGGACCGACCTTGGGACCGGACATGCAAGGTCGGTTGACTCCAGAATTTTGAAACCAAAACTTACTGGAATGGACCGACCTTGGGACCGGACTTGCAAGGTCGGTCGGCCCTGAAATTTTCCAGCATAATTCCTTGCTGACTTCGACCGACCTTGGGACCGGACTTGTAAGGTCGGTCGGGTCTTACAAAAAAAAAATTTAATTTAATTAAATAAATATATATATATATATAGGTAACGAGTCAGGCAGAGGTTTTTCAAGTCTCAGAAACTTGAAACTAGAAAGAGAAACTCTGACCTCTCTCTTCAAGAATTCAATTCTTTGTATCCATCTTCTATCCTCACAATATCAATACAAGAAAAACTCTTAAGTGAGTTTCAAGATTCAATATCTTATGTTCAATTAAATTTCAAGTTATTTCAATATCTGCATTTTCAATTTAAGTTATTCAATATTTGTTCTTCAATATCTGTTATTTACTTTGGATCGGTGAAGATATTGAAGAGAATCGAAAATAACAATTAAAGAAAGTAAATAACAGATATTGGAGAACAAATACTGAATAACTTAAATTGAAAATGCAGATATTGAAATAACTTGAAATTTAATTGAACATAAGATATTGAATCTTGAAACTCACTTAAGAGTTTTTCTTGTATTGATATTGTGAGGATAGAAGATGGATACAAAGAATTGAATTCTTGAAGAGAGAGGTCAGAGTTTCTCTTTCTAGTTTCAAGTTTCTGAGACTTGAAAAACCTCTGCCTAACTCGTTGCCCTTAAGTCCCCTTATATAGGAGTGGACAGGGTCTTGATCGTACACTTATTGAGGAACTATTTGCTTTAATAATGGAAGCACTATTTGCTTTCACTATTTGCTTTTGGAAAAGTAAACTAATAATGTAGCTTTTGAAAAGAAAACCTAATAATTTAACTAAAGTGCTTTTACCAAAGTAAAAGCCTTCATGATTGAGATTCCTTGCATGATTGTTGATGCTTTTGAATTATTGATCCGATTTTCTACAGCGCCTGGTCAACGTCGCTGCTGGCGTACGGATTCTGGTTGAAGTTCAGATCTTCTGGAAATTCTGGGCTGTCGAAATGCTCGAACGGGTCCGTTGTTGTGATATTGAGTCTGTGATGCATATTGTAGACTAATTCTTCCACCCCGAGCTCGACTTCAAGTTTGCGATGGTGCCACTCGTAGTCTGTTGTATAGGGTAGTTCTGAGAATGGATCTACTCTGGTGATATAGTATGTGGAAGTACGAAATTCCACAAATTTTTGTATTTCTTGATTGCGAATGTTGAAATCTGGAGGTTCCTTGCCGGCGGCGACAAGGAGACTATCCTGAAGATGCCGTAGAGGTACCCACATATGGAGTTTATTGTAGATTGGACGGTCACAGGAGTAGAAACCGTGATCGTAAGGTTGAACGCAGAGGAGCGTCTGACCTTGGCGACCGTCATATGGTGGATATTGATATGGTGAAGTATGAACAGGTGGTTTCTGGTCTCGCAGTTGCCATTGAGGACCAGTTCTGGGAACACCTGGTAAAAAGCTGAATTCTACTGGGATTTGAATAAGGTTTTTGGAGGCGTGATAACGCACAATTTTGTGGAGTAACGTATTATTGGGGTTGCGTTTTTGGATCTTGAATTTGAGCTTTGAAAAAGCTCGTTGCCATTTTGGTGGCTTTTGTTGAGAAGGTACCATCGTTTTCATCATGAGGAAGACGATGGTGTTGATCTTTGTTTTTATACTTGTTTTTATTTTCTTTTTCTTTTTTCTTTTTTTTTGAATCTTGTTTTTGTTTCTTTTTTTTTAAATAAAATCTTCATAATCCGCGTGTGGATCCTGGGCCAAAGGTCCACCAAACGGATCATAGGAGACTGATCCCGCAGAGGATGAATCCTCTTTGTCATCAGCCTATACCTTAACATCAGGTATTTGATTGATTTTGAACTGGGTGTATTGAAGGGACAGTTCTGGGTTAGAGTCCAAGAACTTCTGGAACATTTCATTTTGTTGTGGAGATTTGGGCTTTTGTGGTGCTGGGCATATGGCCAATGGTTTGGGTGAGGAGGTTTCTGGTTTTGGGCCTGGGCCGGTAATGGCTTGTGTTTTTGTGGGGCTAGGCAGGGCCTTTTGTGAGTCTTGATAATCTTTGTAGGTAATGGCTTTCTTGCCAGTGGTTGTATAGGCCTTGACGTTCTCGTAAGAACAGAACTTTAACCAATACTTGGGCCACCATTTGATTCAAATCTCGAACCAAACAGCATGGATATGGTGCTGGCAAATATTGATCAATCTTGTATGTCCAACAGAAAATCCATGGGATGCAGAATATGGCAAAAAAGTGGAGTTCTTTTGTATATTGTGGGCTGTTGTAGTGTTGGAGCCAATAGGCGTAGTTGGGTTGAACTGGTTTTGGTAAAATGTCGGAAGATCCTCCAAAATAGCGCCACCAATCGTAGAACAAATTGGAAAATCTTTATCACTGCTCATGGAAGTTAATGAACCATGAGTGTGTTCTGGTCGAAGCAAAAGGAATCGATACCATGCATCTTGGTAATCGAATAATTGTAGGTATTGGGATAGAAGGTTACGAGAAAGACGGGGCTGAGGGATTGGTCCCATTCTTTGGCTGACACTACCTTCTTGATGAAACATCTGGAATAGTCGGTTTGTGAGGAATTTGGGTTGGATCTATGGGTCAATTCTATGGATCTGGTTTCTATGAGGATAAGCTCATAGTATTTGAGGGTTTTTTGTTGCATGCTAGTCTGCCAGTGTATTTCTGGAGGAAATATCCTTTTGGCAATACTGTTGGCTATCTCTTGTGGTTGGGTTTGAGTATATCTGGTGATGGTAATTTTTTCTTGAATTGGTTTAATGTGGTAGCCATTGGGGATATTTTGTGTGGTTCTGGAAGATTGAAGTTTTGTGGGTGTTTTGGCTGCTTGTAAAAATGTTGGTGCTGGGAAGTCTTGTGATAATGGTGCATATGGATTTTGTGTGGTGACCGCCGGTGAGGGCGCAATTGGTATATTTTTGTATGATGGGTGCTGCAGAGGCACCATCTGGTAATCTTGAGAAGTTTGTGGTTTTTCCCTCTTGGGCTGTTTTCCCTTGCTTTTGTCACTCATTTTCTGTGGAAAGAGAATATTGTTTATGGTGAGAATCTGGTAATATATGATCTGGTGATATATCATTCTGTTTTGAATCTTTCCTTGTAAAAATTCGCGTGAAAGAAAATCTGGTAAGGAGTTATCTTCCCCTTGATGAATTCGATTTGAAAATCGAATACAGAAAGAATAGCTTGCCAACGGGCAAAAATTTGTTTTGAAACTAGGTTTTTAACATCCTTTTGTAAAACGTCTTTTGCAGATTTGCAATCAATACGTAGTAAAAAGGATTTGTTGTATAAATCATCTTGAAATTTTGAAATACATAGTACGATTGAAAGAATTTCCTTTTTGATTGTGGAATAATTGAGCTGTGGCCCGATCCATATACCAGAGTGGAATCGTACCAACTGCTCTTGGGTAAGACCTGTTGGTCTTTGTTTGAGAATTCCTCCATAGCCGATATTGGATGCGTCAGTTTCGACGATCAGAAAGGCTTGGGGATGTGGAATGGTAAGGCATGGTAAGGAATAGGTATATTGTTTTAAGGATTGCACAACTTTAGTGTGCTCTGGAGTCCATGGTGATTTTGATGGTCGAATCAACCCTTTTTCCAAAAGAGTCTGGATCTCTTTCTTGCAGATCTCTAGATGCTCGCTATTCATCTGAATAGGTCGAGCCTTGGTTGGAATATTGCGCTCATCGAAATCCTTTTCATAAGGAAGATGAACTATAGGACGCTTTCTACTCCAAAATGCATTGGGTAGATCTGCGCAAACATCTTCAAAGGTTTTCTCCATCTGAGAAACATCTTTTAGAATTCTGGGATCTTGGAGTCGCTCAGCTGTTCGAACATGAGTGAGTTGGTCCTTGGAAAACTGAAGCTGGCTTTCTTTTGGTAATTGAATTGATTTGCTGGTAAAGAGTATTGGATTGAAGAACATTAAGTTCTTTTTGGATTATGGGTTCAGTAAAGAGGAAAGAATACTTTTCTCTATTAATCTTGACATGTAATCCCTTATGATCAACAAAGAAGGGATACAATTGGATAATAAAAGGAGAACCAAGGATAATATCTTGGCTAATGTTCTTGATAACTACAAATTGTAATTTAACTAGGAGATTCTTGTTTTGGACAGAAAGTTTGGAGGTTTTTGCAATGATTTTGAGTGGATCATTCCCTGCACCTACTAATCGTTCCCGAGTAGGAGAGCAATACTGGTGTGGAATTATTCCTTCTCGGATGCAATTTCTGTCAGCTCCTGAATCAATAAGAGCTACCATTGTTATCTTGAAGTCGGTACCTTCGACTACAAGCGTGATGTTGGAATACCATTTCTGAAAGCGAAACCTTTCAATGATATTTATGGTCTGGGTTTCTGGATGATGGGCTTGAGATGGTAAGGAAATTATACCCAGGTTGGATGGCAATTCATGCTCTGGAGAAGGATCTTCAAGTGTATCTTTTGATGTAGAGGCTTTTGCCTCTTCTAAGATAGAAATTCGAGCTTGCACGCCTAATCCATCGAATTTGATCTGATGGAGTTCGGCTTTGAGTGCCTGAATCTCTTGCTTGAGGATCTTAATATCCTTTTGCAATTCCTGAGTTGGAATCTTACCAAACAAATTGCTGCTTGATGCTATTGGGTATTTGTCAAGAGTTTTGGAAATACTAAACGGTTCAGGTGGCGTCCTTTTGGAATCCTGAGAGGCAAGCAACTTGACTAATTGTTGTAGATATTGCCTTTTCTCATCTGGATTGGAAATCTTGTTTATGAGTTCATACAGAAGTTCTGCTGAATCTATGTCATTGGTTATGACATTGATAGATCCGGAAGAATCATCTGTAGATTCATAACTGGAACTTGAAGCATCTTGATCTAGCTGATGAATGTAATTCTCATCTTCTGGAGAACTGGGACTATCTTGTAGCAAAAGTTTGGAGAGCTTTTCTTGGAGATCTTTGTCGTCTGCGAAGATTTCATTAATCTTCTGCTTAACACGACATTGATCTGCTTTGTGACCCTTGCGACCACATTTCCAACATGTGATCTGAGTCATATTCTTGGAGGCAAATCTTGTAGGTTTAGGATTTGATCTATACTTTTGACGATAAGGTTTATAAGGCTTACGGTATTGTGGTTTGGATTGATAAGGTCGTTTGGATCTGGAGGAGAAACGTTTGTGGACTATTTGTTTTTTGGATGGAGGAGTTATTTTCTCAATTCCAAACATTTTGCAGAAAGAACCCATTTCTCTTCGTGCTTGGGCCTTTTCATTGCCATATTTGGACTGGATTTTGAGATCCTGGCATAAGTTCAGGGCCTCCTTTTTGACAAAGGCAAAAAGTTGACCATAAGCTATTGTTCCCAAGGGATGGTCTCTTGACCAACTTCTTCTTGAAGTTTGGTGATGATCCGTTGTGCGAACAACGTAGGCAATCCTGAAACGAATCGTTCCTTCCAGAATTTAGCCATACAATCGTCGCGTTGGAGGACTTGTGTAAGGTACATGTCCTTGTACCACCTATAATCTGATAATGTTGGACATCTAAGATTGGTGAGAAGAATCTTATTGGAATTTAATTCTTCTCTTGGATTTCCAACAAAGTGGAGACTTATTGTGATAATTAAGTAATCACATGCGTCATCTTGCATGGAAGATCTGTCTTCTCCATCGAAGACTTCAACTTGATGGTTTAGGATTTCTTGTTTATTTTCAAGAGTAAGGCCATGATCCCACCATTGCCTTAATTGGCCTGTAAATCCTGAAACAATGGTCATGGCGGCGTGCTTTTCGGATACCTTTCGCATCTTGTAAGCATTCTTTGCCATTCCCATTTCTTGTAGGGTGTTCAGAATTTCGTATTCTGATTTCCCGTCTATGTTCCATTCATAGACAGAAGCACCGTCATATTGAGCCGAAGCAAATTTGGAACGTTCTTCATATTGGATATTTGGAGGGGTAGGACGAGGATAATAATTTTTGGTGGTATGAAAGTAAGAATCCACGGGTTTGTTCCTTTTGAAAGAACGTCTTGGATTTCTTGTAGTGATCCTGGAGATTGCATTGGTTCTGGATCAGTAAATTGATTTTCAATATGAGATAGTTGTAAGGATGATGCGGAAGAATCATCATCACTTGATTGGCACTGACAAGTGTCAAGGGTATTGACAGCGTGATTGTTGGGTGGAGATTGATTATTGGTTATGATTGGAGATTGATTATTGTTTGTGGAAGAAGAAGGTAATAATTGTAAGGTTTCTGATATGCGTGAAAGCAAATCAGTTTCTGGATGTATGAAATTGGTAATGGATGGTTGAAAATGAGGTCGAGAAATGTCAGAAGGAAATCTGACCTGTTTCTCAGTTGAGTGGAGGCTAATGGATACGCGATCTAATTGAGAAGCTATTGTGGCTAATGTTTGATTAGTCCAGTTTTGTTGTTGATGGACCTTTTGAAGATCACTAGCTAACACCGGAGCATTAATGTTGCTTCCTTTCTTGAGAGGTGTAGCTATAACATCTCTGGCTAGTTTGATGGTATTAAACGGAGGATGAATTGAGCTTATTGTCTCATCGCTGGCTTCTAATGTCCATTTCTTGTGTCGACTTGTTTGGACATTAATTGAAGGGATTTCAAAGGGATCTGGTTGAGAAAGTTGAACTGAAGTATATGAAGGCAACCAATCGTAAATTGTCATGTTACATCGTAACCTGTGACAATCTTTACGCCAATATTGCCTGAGGTTTTGTTGACAGTCTGGAGATAAATCTGCGAACCATTTCCTTTGTGGTTCGTATTCTGGTTCTGATTCTCGTTCAGAGATATATTCTTCTCTGAGCTCAAAGTCTGCGTCATGGATAACGTTAATATTACCCATAATATCTGCGGTGTTGATTGATTCATTGTCGTCTGGGACGTATGTTGGTAAAGGTGCTTGAAAACCAACTGTAATGTCTGGTTGTGATGGTGGTTGGCTTCTAGGTGTAGAAGGTACTCCGGAAAAGGAAGACCTTGCATCCATGAAGCTTCTGTTGGAAGAAGAGCTTGGATGTTCTCTTAAGGAATTAAAACGAAGGAGAATTGTTCCATCGTTTTGTTCGATTATATCATCTACCGTTGTACGGGAGATGTGTCTTGGAACTTGTGGGATAGATATTTGGAAATGATCTGGTATGGTGATTTCATCCCATCGTAAACTGCGAGGGACAAAAACTGTTGGCCTTTCGGCATCGATTTGTAGAAGGACAGTCTGATCCCGAAGAGGGATTAGAGACCTATTGAGTCTTGGGTTTAATTGAGAAGACATGAGTCTATAATAGACTCGAAAGATGATAGCAAAATTTTTGGAAAGTTCTTCAAATTCATCTCCTTGAAGATGAACATCAAGAACCAAGGAATCTTGAATCAGAGGATCTGAGAGATCCACCGAGAAATTGGGACAGCAATTGAAGAATATTGGGCCATTACAGACGTTAGTCTGAATCATGGCTAAAAGAGAGGATTTATAGCGTTTGAGACGTTTGTCTCTAAGCGCCATGAATATTGGAGCGTCTATACCTTGTCTGAATAATGGTTTTACAGCTACTTGAATCATTCCATAGTGGGCATATCTATACCCTTGCTGCAAATACCTGAAAATTGAAGATCTTGAAAGAAGAGGTATTGTTTGGTATTGTTCTTGAATACTTAAAGTTTCCTCATGAGTCTTGACAGACATAGCTGTCTTGAAATCAAGAGGACCCATTTGGTATATTTGTTGAACATCTTGAGAAGGTATTGACCAGTTTGAATAATCAACTGGTTGAATACTTTCTTGTGATGTTACTATGGATTCTCTCCTAGATCTTGATCGATCTAGCCAACTTCGAAGTCTCGAAGCCATTATTGGTGCATAACAGGTTAGACTATAGAAATTAAGGATAGGTTAATTAAACGGGAACAACCCAAACGGGACCACGGTCTTACGATCCTTCCGCCGCTGACCAACGTTACCAGGGTCTTACCAACGCTTAATTAATTTTTCACCCTAATTTTGATAGCTTTCACCCGGTACGA
The DNA here is from genome assembly GCA_023374045.1 of Limonium bicolor. Classification (NCBI taxonomy): domain Eukaryota; kingdom Viridiplantae; phylum Streptophyta; class Magnoliopsida; order Caryophyllales; family Plumbaginaceae; genus Limonium; species Limonium bicolor. Next base: position 45,958,967 of record CM041778.1, read on the forward strand.
ACCGTATTTGGCTCTGATACCAGAAGGGAGCAGGATCGGTGAAGATATTGAAGAGAATCGAAAATAACAATTAAAGAAAGTAAATAACAGATATTGAAGAACAAATATTGAATAACTTAAATTGAAAATGCAGATATTGAAATAACTTGAAATTTAATTGAACATAAGATATTGAATCTTGAAACTCACTTAAGAGTTTTTCTTGTATTGATATTGTGAGGATAGAAGATGGATACAAAGATTGAATTCTTGAAGAGAGAGGTCAGAGTTTCTCTTTCTAGTTTCAAGTTTCTGAGACTTGAAAAACCTCTGCCTGACTCGTTACCTTAGTCCCCTTATATAGGTGAGGATGGGCCTTGTATGGTACAATTATTGAGGAACTATTTGCTAATAATGGAAGCACTATTTGCTTTTGGAAAAGTAAAATTATTATGTTGGCAATAATGCTGCCTTTTGAAAAAAAACCTAATAATTTAACTAAAGTGCTTTTACAAAAGTAAAAGCCTTCATGATTGAGATTCCTTGCATGATTGTTGTTGCTTTTGAATTATTGATCCGATTTTCTACAGCGCCTGGTCAACGTCGCTGCTGTCGTACGGATTCTGGTTGAAGTTCAGATCTTCTGGAAATTCTGGGCTGTCGAAATGCTCGAACGGTCCGTTGTTGTGATATTGAGTCTGTATGCATATTGTAGACTAATTCTTCCACCCCGAGCTCGACTTCGAGTTTGCGATGGTGCCACTCGTAGTCTGTTGTATAGGGTAGTTCTGAGAATGGATCTACTCTGGTGATATAGTATGTGGAAGTACGAAATTCCACAAATTTTTGTATTTCTTGATTGCGAATGTTGAAATCTGGAGGTTCCTTGCCGGCGGCGACAAGGAGACTATCTTGAAGGTGCCGTAGAGGTACCCACATATGGAGTTTATTGTAGATTGGACGGTCACAGGAGTAGAAACCGTGATCGTAAGGTTGAACGCAGAGGAGCGTCTGACCTTGGCGACCGTCATATGGTGGATATTGATATGGTGAAGTATGAACAGGTGGTTTCTGGTCTCGCAGTTGCCATTGAGGACCAGTTCTGGGAACACCTGGTAAAAAGCTGAATTCTATTGGGATTTGGATAAGGTTTTTGGAGGCGTGATAACGCACAATTTTGTGGAGTAACGTATTATTGGGGTTCCGTTTTTGGATCTTGAATTTGAGCTTTGAAAAAGCTCGTTGCCATTTGGTGGCTTTTGTTGAGAAGGTGCCATCGTTTTCTTCGTGAGGAAGACGATGGTGTTGATCTTGTTTTTATACTTGTTTTTATTTTCTTTTCTTTTTTTTTTTTTTTGAATCTTGTTTTTGTTTTTTTTTAAATAAAATCTTCGTAATCCGCGTGTGGATCCTGGGCCAAAGGTCCACCAAACGGATCATAAGAGACTGATCCCGCAGAGGATGAATCCTCTTTGTCATCAGCCCATACCTTAACATCAGGTATTTGATTGATCTTGAACTGGGTGTATTGAAGGGACAGTTCTGGGTTAGAGTCCAAGAACTTCTGGAACATTTCATCTTGTTGTGGAGTTTTGGGCTTTTGTGGTGCTGGGCATATGGCTAATGGTTTTGGTGAGGATGTTTCTGGTTTTGGGCCTGGGCCGGTAATGGCTTGTGTTTTTGTGGGGCTAGGCAGGGCCTTTTGTGAGTCTTGATAATCTTTGTAGGTAATGGTTTTCTTGCCAGTGGTCGTATAGGCCTTGACGTTCTCGTAAGAACAGAATTTAGACCAATACTTGGGCCACCATTTGATTCGAAAATCTCGAACCAAACAGTATGGATATGGTGCTGGCAAATATTGATCAATCTTGTATGTCCAACAGAAAATCCATGGGACAGAATATGGCGAAAAAGTGGAGCTCTTTTGTATATTGTGGGCTGTTGTAGTGTTGGAGCCAATAGGCGTAGTTGGGTTGAACTGGTTTTGGTAAAATGTCGGAAGATCCTCCAAAATAGCGCCACCAATCGTAGAACCAAATTGGAAAATCTTTATCACACTGCTCATGGAAGTTAATGAACCATGAGTGTGTTTCTGGTCGAAGCAAAAGGAATCGATACCATGCTTCTTGGTAATCGACATAATTGTAGGTATTGGGATAGAAGGTTACAGAGAAAGCACGGGGTTGATGGATTGGTCCCCATTCTTTGGCTGATACTACTTTCTTGATGAAACATCTGGAATAGTCGGTTTGTGAGGAATTTGGGTTGGATCTATGGGTCAGTTCTATGGATCTGGTTTCTATGAGGATAAGCTCATAGTATTTGAGGGTTTTTTTGCATGCTGGTCTGCCAGTGTATTTCTGGAGGAAATATCCTTTTGGCAATACTGTTGGCTATCTCTTGTGGTTGGGTTTGAGTGTATCTGGTGATGGTAATTTTTTCTTGAATTGGTTTAATGTGGTAGCCATTGGGGATATTTTGTGTGGATCTGGAAGATTGAAGTTTTGTGGGTGTTTTGGCTGCTTGTAAAAATGTTGGTGCTGGAAAGTCTTGTGATAATGGTGCATATGGATTTTGTGTGGTGACCGCCGGTGAGGGCGCAATTGGTAATTCTTGTATGATGGGTGCTGCAGAGGCACCATCTGGTAATCTTGAGAAGTTTGTGGTTTTTCCCTCTTGGGCTGTTTTCCCTTGCTTTTGTCACTCATTTTCTGTGGAAAGAGAATATTGTTTATGGTGAGAATCTGGTAATATATGATCTGGTGATATATTATTCTGTTTTGAAATCTTTCCTTGTAAAAATTCGCGTGAAAGAAAATCTGGTAAGGAGTTATCCTCCCCTTTGATGAATTCGATTTGAAAATCGAAAACAGAAAGAATAGCTTGCCAACGGGCAAAAATTTGTTTTGAAACTAGGTTTTTAACATCCTTTTGTAAAACGTCTTTTGCAGATTTGCAATCAATACGTAGTAAAAAGGATTTGTTGTATAAATCATCTTGAAATTTTGAAATACATAGTACGATTGAAAGAATTTCTTTTTGATTGTGGAATAATTGAGCTGTGGCCGATCCATATACCAGAGTGGAATCGTACCAACTGCTCTTGGTAAGACCTGTGGTCTTTGTTTGAGAATTCCACCATAGCCGATGTTGGATGCGTCAGTTTCGACGATCAGAAAGGCTTGGGGATGTGGAATGGTAAGGCATGGTAAGGAATAGGTATATTGTTTTAGGGATTGCACGACTTTGGTGTGCTCTGGAGTCCATGGTGAAGGATTCTTTTGTAATCTGGAATAAAGAAGCTTGCAATGTTGACGAAGTCTGGGAAAGAAATCTGAAAGATAATTAAGACATCCTAAGAATCTTTGCAATTGATTCTTTTCTTGATTTCGTCTGGAATTTGGAAACAAATTCCAAGCTTCTTTGGATGGGAGTAATGGTTTTTGAAGATGTTGTGTCCAAGGAACCGTATATTGACCTGAACAACTTCATCTTGGGTTTGGAAACAACTAGACCATTAGTCTTGATGACCGAATGGAATGTCTTGAGATGCTTGAAGTGTTGTTCTATGGAATCTGAAAAGACTAAGACCATCATATAGACAATGATAAAAGTCGAATATGGTGTGAGAATGTCATTCATGACATTTTGAAATTCGGATGGAGCATTTTTGAGACCAAATGGCATTACGTTCCATTCGTAATGACCAACGGGACACAAATGCAGTCTTGTAACGATCTGATTCTGAAATCTGAATTTGCCAAATCCAGACTTCATGTCGAATTTGGAGAAGATCTTGGCCTTGTAAAGGCGGCCTAGAAGATCTCTTTTGTTGGGGATTGGGTATCTAATCCATTGGAGAACTTGTTTAATGGTTTGTAGTTGATGACGAGTCGTGGAACTCCACGCTCCTTTTCTGCAGCATTCATGACGTAGAATGCACTGCAACTCCATGGTGATTTTGATGGTCGAATCAACCCTTTATCCAAAAGAGTTGAATCTCTTTCTTGCAATCTCTAGATGCTCGCTATTCATCTGAATAGGTCGAGCCTTGGTTGGAATATTGCGTTCATCGAAATCCTTTTCATAAGGAAGATGAACTATATGACGCTTTCTACTCCAAAATGCATTGGGTAGATCTGCGCAAACATCTTCAAAGGTTTTCTCTCATCTGAGAAACATCCTTTTGAATTCTGGGATCTTGGAGTCGCTCAGCTGTTCGAACATGAGCGAGTTGGTCCTTGGAAAACTGAAGCTGGCTTTCTTTTGGTAATTGAATTGATCTGTCTGGTAAAGAGTATTGGATTGAAGAACATTAAGTTCTTTTTGGATTATGGGTCGTAAAGAGAAAAGAATACTTTTCTCTATTGATCTTGACGTGTAATCCCTTATGATCAACAAAGAAGGGATACAACTGGATAATAAAAGGAGAACCAAGGATAATATCTTGGCTAATGTTTTTGATAACTACAAATTGTAGTTTAACTAGGAGATTCTTGTTTTGGACAGAAAGTTTGGAGGTTTTGGCAATGATTTTGAGTGGATCGTTCCCTGCACCTACTAATCGTTCCCGAGTAGGAGAACAATACTGGTGAGGAACTATTCCTTCTCGAATGCAGTTTCTGTCTGCTCCTGAATCAATAAGAGCAACCATTGTTATCTTGAAGTCGGTACCTTCGACTACAAGCGTGATGTTGGAATACCATTTCTGAAAGCGAAACCTTTCAATGATATTTATGGTCTGGGTTTCTGGATGATGGGCTTGAGATGGTAAGGAAATTATACCCAGGTTGGATGGCAATTCATGCTCTGGAGAAGGATCTTCAAGTGTATCTTTTGATGTAGAGGCTTTTGCCTCTTCTAAGATAGAAATTCGAGCTTGCACGCCTAATCCATCGAATTTGATCTGATGGAGTTCGGCTTTGAGTGCCTGAATCTCTTGCTTGAGGATCTTAATATCCTTTTGCAATTCCTGAGTTGGAATCTTACCAAACAAATTGCTGCTTGATGCTATTGGGTATTTGTCAAGAGTTTTGGAAATACTAAATGGTTCAGGTGGCGTCCTTTTGGAATCCTGAGAGGCAAGCAACTTGACTAATTGTTGTAGATATTGCCTTTTCTCATCTGGATTGGAAATCTTGTTTATGAGTTCATACAGAAGTTCTGCTGAATCTATGTCATTGGTTATGACATTGACAGATCCGGAAGAATCATCTGTAGATTCATAACTGGAACTTGAAGCATCTTGATCTAGCTGATGAATGTAATTCTCATCTTCTGGAGAACTGGGACTATCTTGTAGCAAAAGTTTGGAGAGCTTTTCTTGGAGATCTTTGTCGTCTGCGAAGATTTCATTGATCTTCTGCTTAACACGACATTGATCTGCTTTGTGACCCTTGCGACCACATTTCCAACATGTGATCTGAGTCATATTCTTGGAGGCAAATCTTGTAGGTTTAGGATTTGATCTATACTTTTGACGATAAGGTTTATAAGGCTTACGGTATTGTGATTTGGATTGATAAGGTCGTTTGGATCTGGAGGAGAAACGTTTGTGGACTATTTGTTTTTTGGATGGAGGAGTTATTTTCTCAATTCCAAACATCTTGCAGAAAGAACCCATTTCTCTTCGTGCTTGGGCCTTTTCATTGCCATATTTGGACTGGATTTTGAGATCCTGGCATAAGTTCAGGGCCTCCTTTTTGACAAAGGCAAAAAGTTGACCATAAGCTATTGTTTCCCAAGGGATGGTCTCTTGACCAACTTCTTCTTGAAGTTTGGTGATGATCCGTTGTGCGAACAACGTAGGCAATCCTGAAACGAATCGTTCCTTCCAGAATTTAGCCATACAATCGTCGCGTTGTAGGACTTGTGTAAGGTACATGTCCTTGTACCACCTATAATCTGATAATGTTGGACATCTAAGATTGGTGAGAAGAATCTTATTGGAATTCAATTCTTCTCTTGGATTTCCAACAAAGTGGAGACTTATTGTGATAATTAAGTAATCACATGCGTCATCTTGCATGGAAGATCTGTCTTCTCCATCGAAGACTTCAACTTGATGGTTTAGGATTTCTTGTTTATTTTCGAGGGTAAGGCCATGATCCCACCATTGCCTTAATTGGCCTGTAAATCCTGAAACAATGGTCATGGCGGCGTGCTTTTCGGATACCTTTCGCATCTTGTAAGCATTCTTTGCCATTCCCATTTCTTGTAGGGTGTTCAGAATTTCGTATTCTGATTTCCCGTCTATGTTCCATTCATAGACAGAAGCACCGTCATATTGAGCCGAAGCAAATTTGGAACGTTCTTCATATTGGATATTTGGAGGGGTAGGACGAGGATAATAGTTTTTGGTGGTATGGAAGTAAGAATCCACGGGTTTGGTTCGTTTGAAAGAACGTCTTGGATTTCTGGTAGTGATCCTGGAGATTGCATTGGTTCTGGATCAGTAAATTGATTTTCAATATGAGATAGTTGTAGGGATGATGCGGAAGAATCATCATCACTTGATTGGCACTGACAAGTGTCAAGGGTATTGACAGCGTGATTGTTGGGTGGAGGTTGATTATTGGTTATGATTGGAGATTGATTATTGTTTGTGGAAGAAGGTAATAATTGTAAGGTTTCTGATATGCGTGAAAGCAAATCAGTTTCTGGATGTATGAAATTGGTAATGGATGGTTGAAAATGAGGTCGAGAAATGTCAGAAGGAAATCTGACTGTTTCTCAGTTGAGTGCAGGCTAATGGATACGCGATCTAATTGAGAAGCTATTGTGGCTAACGTTTGATTAGTCCAGTTTTGTTGCTGATGGACCTTTTGGAGATCACTAGCTACCACCGGAGTATTGGTGTTGCTTCCTTTCTTGAGAGGTGTAGCTATAACATCTCTGGCTAGTTTGATGGTATTGAATGGAGGATGAATTGAGCTTATTGTCTCATCATTGCTTCTAATGTCCATTTCTTGTATAGACTTGTTTGGACATTAATTGAAGGGATTTCAAAGGGATCTGGTTGAGAAAGTTGAACGAGGTATATGAAGGCAACCAATCGTAAATTGTCATGTTACACGTAACCTGTGACAATCTTTACGCCAATATTGCCTGAGGTTTTGTTGACAGTCTGGAGATAATCTGCGAACCATTTCCTTTGTGGTCGTATTCTGGTTCATTCTCGTTCAGAGATATATTCTCTGAGCTCAAATCTGCGTTATGGATAACGTTAATATTACCCATAAGATCTTCGGTGTTGATTGATTCGTTGTCCTCTGGGACGTAGTTGGTAAGGGCTTGAAAACCAACTGTTATCTGGTTGTGATGGTGGTTGGCTTCTAGGTGTAGAAGGTACTCCGGAAAAGGAAGACCTTGCATCCATGAAGCTTGTTGGAAGAAGAACTTGGACGTTCTCTTAAAGAATTGAAACGAAGGAGAATTGTTCCATCGTTTTGTTCGATTATATCATCTACCGTTCGGGAGATGTTTCTTGGAACTTGTGGATAGCTATTTGGAAATGATCTGGTATGGTGATTTCATCCCATCGTAAACTGCGAGGGACAAAAACTGTTGGCCTTTCGGCATCGATTTGTAGAAGGACAGTCTGATCCCGAAGAGGGATTAGAGACCTATTGAGTCTTGGGTTTAATTGAGAAGACATGAGTCTATAATAGACTCGAAAGATAATGGCAAAATTTTTGGAAAGTTCTTCAAATTCATCTCCTTGAAGATGAACATCAAGAATCAAGGAATCTTGAATCAGAGGATCTGAGAGATCCACCGAGAAATTGGGACAGCAATTGAAGAATATTGGGCCATTACAGACGTTAGTCTGAATCATGGCTAAAAGAGGATTTGTAGCGTTTGAGACGTTTGTCTCTAAGCGCCATGAATATTGGGCGTCTATACCTTGTCTGAATAATGGTTTTACAGCTACTTGAATCATTCCATAGTGGGCATATCTATACCCTTGCTGCAAATACCTGAAAATTGAAGATCTTGAAAGAAGAGGTATTGTTTGATATTGTTCTTGAATACTTAAAGTTTCCTCATGAGTCTTGACAGACATAGCTGTCTTGAAATCAAGAGGACCCATTTGGTATATTTGTTGAACATCTTGAGAAGGTAATGACCAGTTTGAATAATCAACTGGTTGAATACTTTCTTGTGATATTACTATGGATTCTCTCCTAGATCTTGATTTCAAGACAGCTATGTCTGTCAAGACTCATGAGGAAACTTTAAGTATTCAAGAACAATACCAAACAATACCTCTTCTTTCAAGATCTTCAATTTTCAGGTATTTGCAGCAAGGGTATAGATATGCCCATATGGAATGATTCAAGTAGCTGTAAACCATTATTCAGACAAGGTATAGATGCTCCAATATTCATGGCGCTTAGAGACAAACGTCTCAAACGCTACAAATCCTCTCTTTTAGCCATGATTCAGACTAACGTCTGTAATGGCCCAATATTCTTCAATTGCTGTCCCAATTTCTCGGTGGATCTCTCAGATCCTCTGATTCAAGATTCCTTGGTTCTTGATGTTCATCTTCAAGGAGATGAATTTGAAGAACTTTCCAAAAATTTTGCCATCATCTTTCGAGTCTATTATAGACTCATGTCTTCTCAATTAAACCCAAGACTCAATAGGTCTCTAATCCCTCTTCGGGATCAGACTATCCTTCTACAAATCGATGCCGAAAGGCCAACAGTTTTTGTCCCTCGCAGTTTACGATGGGATGAAATTACCATACCAGATCACTTTCAAATTGCTATTCCGCAAGTTCCAAGAAACATCTCCCGTACTACGGTCGATGATATAATCGAACCAAACGATGGAACAATTCTCCTTCGTTTCAATTCTTTAAGAGAACGTCCAAGTTCTTCTTCCAACAGGAGCTTCATGGATGCAAGGTCTTCCTTTTCCGGAGTACCTTCTACACCTAGAAGCCAACCACCATCACAACCAGACATTACAGTTGGTTTTCAAGCACCCTTACCAACTTACGTCCCAGAAGACAACGAATCAATTAACACCGAAGATCTTATGGGTAATATTAACGTTATCCATAACGCGGATTTTGAGCTCAGAGAAGAATATATCTCTGAACGAGAATCAGAACCAGAATACGAACCACAAAGGAAATGGTTCGCAGATTTATCTCCAGAATGTCAACAAAACCTCAGGCAATATTGGCGTAAAGATTGTCACAGGTTACGATGTAACATGACAATTTACGATTGGTTGCCTTCATATACTTCAGTTCAACTTTCTCAACCAGATCCCTTTGAAATCCCTTCAATTAATGTCCAAACAAGTCTACACAAGAAATGGACATTAGAAGCCAGCGATGAGACAATAAGCTCAATTCATCCTCCGTTTAATACCATCAAACTAGCCAGAGATGTTATAGCTACACCTCTCAAGAAAGGAAGCAACACTAATGCTCCGGTGTTAGCTAGTGATCTTCAAAAGGTCCATCAACAACAAAACTGGACTAATCAAACATTAGCCACAATAGCTTCTCAATTAGATCGCGTTTCCATTAGCCTCCACTCAACTGAGAAACAGGTCAGATTTCCTTCTGACATTTCTCGACCTCATTTTCAACCATCCATTACCAATTTCATACATCCAGAAACTGATTTGCTTTCACGCATATCAGAAACCCTACAATTATTACCTTCTTCCTCTTCCACAAACAATAATCAATCTCCAATCATAACCAATAATCAACCTCCACCCAACAATCACGCTGTCAATACCCTTGACACTTGTCAGTGCCAATCAAGTGATGATGATTCTTCCGCATCATCCTTACAACTATCTCATATTGAAATCAATTTACTGATCCATCCACCAAATGCAATCTCCAGGATCACTACAAGAAATCCAAGACGTTCTTTCAAAAGGACAAACCCGTGGATTCTTACTTTCATTCACCAAAAATTATTATCCTCGTCCTACCCCTCCAAATATCCATATGAAGAACGTTCCAAATTTGCTTCGGCTCAATATGACGGTGCTTCTGTCTATGAATGGAACATAGACGGGAAATCAGAATACGAAATTCTGAACACCCTACAAGAAATGGGAATGGCAAAGAATGCTTACAAGATGCGAAAGGTATCCGAAAAGCACCCGCCATGACCATTGTTTCAAGATTTACAGGCCAATTAAGGCATGGTGGGATCATGGCCTTACTCTTGAAAATAAACAAAAATCCTAAACCATCAAGTTGAAGTCTTCGATGGAGAAGACGATCTTCCATGCAAGATGACGCATGTGATTACTTAATTATCACAATAAGTCTCCACTTTGTTGGAAATCCAAGAAGAATTAAATTCCAATAAGATTCTTCTCACCAATCTTAGATGTCCAACATTATCAGATTATCGGTGGTACAGACATGTACCTTACAAAGTCCTCCACGCGACGATTGTATGGCTAAATTCTGGAAGGAACGATTCTTTTCAGGATTGCCTACGTTGTTCACACAACGGATCATCACCAAACTTCAAGAAGAAGTTGGTCAAGAGACCATCCCTTGGGAAACATAGCTTATGGTCACTTTTTGCCTTTGTCAAAAAGGAGGCCTTGAACTTATGCAAGGATCTCAAAATCCAGTCCAAATATGGCAATGAAAAGGCCCAAGCACGAAGAGAAATGGGTTCTTTCTGCAAAATGTTTGGAATTGAAAAATAACTCCTCCATCCAAAAAACAAATAGTCCCAAACGTTTCTCCTCCAGATCCAAACGACCTTATCAATCCAAACCACAATACCGTAAGCCTTACAAACCTTATCGTCAAAAGTACAGATCAAATCCTAAACCTACAAGATTTGCCTCCAAGAATATGACTCAGATCACATGTTGGAAATGTGGTCGCAAGTGTCACAAAGCAGATCAATGTCGTGTTAAGCAGAAGATTAATGAATCTTCGCAGACGACAAAGATCTCCAAGAAAAGCTCTTCAACTTTTGCTACAGATAGTCCCAGTTCTCCAAAGATGAAATTACATTCATCAGCTAGATCAAGATGCTTCAAGTTCCAGTTATGAATCTACAGATGATTCTTCCGGATCTATCAATGTCATAACCAATGACATAGATTCAGCAGAACTTCTGTATGAACTCATAAACAGATTTCCAATCCAGATGAAAAAGGCAATATCTACAACAATTAGTCAAGTTGCTTGCCTCTCAGGATTCCAAAAGGACGCCACCTGAACCGTTTATATTTCCAAAACTCTTGACAAATACCCAATAGCATCAAGCAGCAATTTGTTTGGTAAAATTCCAACTCAGGAATTGCAAAAGGATATTAAGATCCTCAAGCAAGAGATTCAGGCACTCAAAGCCGAACTCATCAGATCAAATTCGATGGATTAGGCGTGCAAGCTCGAATTTCTATCTTAGAAGAGGCAAAAGCCTCTACATCAAAAGATCACTTGAAGATCCTTCTCCAGAGCATGAATTTCCATCCAACCTGGGTATAATTTCCTTACCATCTCAAGCCCATCATCCAGAAACCCAGACCATAAATATCATTGAAAGTTTTCGCTTTCAGAAATGGTATTCCAACATCACGCTTGTAGTCGAAGGTACCGACTTCAAGATAACATGGTAGCTCTTATTGATTCAGGAGCTGACAGAAATTGCATCCGAGAAGGAATAATTCCACACCAGTATTGCTCTCTCTCTCTCTCGGGAACGATTAGTAGGTGCAGGGAATGATCCACTCAAAATCATTGCAAAAACCTCCAAACTTTCTGTCCAAAACAAGAATCTCCTTGTTAAACTACAATTTGTAGTTATCAAGAACATTAGCCAAGATATTATCCTTGGTTCTCCTTTTATTATCCAATTGTATCCCTTCTTTGTTGATCATAAAGGATTACATGTCAAGATTAATAGAGAAAAGTATTCTTTCCTCTTTACTGAACCCATAATCCAAAAAGAACTTTATGTTCTTCAATCCAATACTCTTTACCAGCAGATCAATTCCATTTCCAGAAAGGAAAGCCAGCTTCAGTTTTCCAAGGACCAACTCGCTCATGTTCGAACAGCTGAGCGACTCCAAGATCCCAGAATTCTAAAAGATGTTTCTCAGATGGAGAAAACCTTTGAAGATGTTTGCGCAAATCTACCCAATGCATTTTGGAGTAGAAAGCATCCTATAGTTCATCTTTCTTATGAAAAGGATTTCGATGAGCGCAATATTCCAACCAAGGCTCGACCTATTCAGATGAATAGCGAGCATCTAGAGATCTGCAAGAAAGAGATCCAGACTCTTTTGGAAAAAGGGTTGATTCGACCATCAAAATCACCATGGACTCCAGAGCACACTAAAGTTGTGCAATCCTTAAAACAATACACCTATTCCTTACCATGCCTTACCATTCCACATCCCCAAGCCTTTCTGATCGTCGAAACTGACGCATCCAATATCGGCTATGGAGGAATTCTCAAACAAAGACCAACAGGTCTTACCCAAGAGCAGTTGGTACGATTCCACTCTGGTATATGGATCGGGCCACAGCTCAATTATTCCACAATCAAAAAGGAAATTCTTTCAATCGTACTATGTATTTCAAAATTTCAAGATGATTTATACAACAAATCCTTTTTACTACGTATTGATTGCAAATCTGCAAAAGACGTTTTACAAAAGGATGTTAAAAACCTAGTTTCAAAACAAATTTTTGCCCGTTGGCAAGCTATTCTTTCTGTATTCGATTTTCAAATCGAATTCATCAAAGGGGAAGATAACTCCTTACCAGATTTTCTTTCACGCGAATTTTTACAAGGAAAGATTTCAAAACAGAATGATATATCACCAGATCATATATTACCAGATTCTCACCATAAACAATATTCTCTTTCCACAGAAAATGAGTGACAAAAGCAAGGGAAAACAGCCCAAGAGGGAAAAACCACAAACTTCTCAAGATTACCAGATGGTGCCTCTGCAGCACCCATCATACAAAATATACCAATTGCGCCCTCACCGGCGGTCACCACACAAAATCCATATGCACCATTATCACAAGACTTCCCAGCACCAACATTTTTACAAGCAGCCAAAACACCCACAAAACTTCAATCTTCCAGATCCACACAAAATATCCCCAATGGCTACCACATCAAACCAATTCAAGAAAAAATTACCATCACCAGATACACTCAAACCCAACCACAAGAGATAGCCAACAGTATTGCCAAAAGGATATTTCCTCCAGAAATACACTGGCAGACCAGCATGCAACAAAAAACCCTCAAATACTATGAGCTTATCCTCATAGAAACCAGATTCATAGAACTGACCCATAGATCCAACCCAAATTCCTCACAAACCGACTATTCCAGATGTTTAATCAAGAAGGTAGTATCAGCCAAGGAATGGGGACCAATCCATCAACCTCGTGCTTTCTCTGTAACCTTCTATCCCAATACCTACAATTATGTCGATTACCAAGATGCATGGTATCGATTCCTTTTGCTTCGACCAGAAACACACTCATGGTTCATTAACTTCCATGAGCAGTGTGATAAAGATTTTCCAATTTGGTTCTACGATTGGTGGCGCTATTTTGGAGGATCTTCCGACATTTTACCAAAACCAGTTCAACCCAACTACGCCTATTGGCTCCAACACTACAACAGCCCACAATATACAAAAGAACTCCACTTTTTTGCCATATTCTGCGTCCCATGGATTTTCTGTTGGACGTACAAGATTGATCAATATTTGCCAGCACCATATCCATGCTGTTTGGTTCGAGATTTCCGAATCAAATGGTGGCCCAAGTATTGGTCTAAATTCTGTTCTTACGAGAACGTCAAGGCCTATACGACCACTGGCAAGAAAACCATTACCTACAAAGATTATCAAGACTCACAAAAGGCCCTGCCTAGCCCCACAAAAACACAAGCCATTACCGGCCCAGGCCCAAAGCCAGAAACATCCTCACCAAAACCATTAGCCATATGCCCAGCACCACAAAAGCCCAAAACTCCACAACACGATGAAATGTTCCAAAAGTTCTTGGACTCTAACCCAGAACTGTCCCTTCAATACACCCAGTTCAAGATTAATCAAATACCTGATGTTAAGGTATGGGCTGATGACAAAGAGGATTCATCCTCTGCGGGATCAGTCTCTTATGATCCGTTTGGTGGACCTTTGGCCCAGGATCCACACGCGGATTACGAAGATTTTATTTAAAAAAAAAGGAAACCAAAACAAGATTCAAAAAAAAAGAAAAAAGAAAAAGAAAATAAAAACAAGTATAAAAACAAAGATCAACACCATCGTCTTCCTCATGAAGAAAACAATGGTACCTTCTCAACAAAAGCCACCAAAATGGCAACGAGCTTTTTCAAAGCTCAAATTCAAGATCCAAAAACGCAACCCCAATAATACGTTACTCCACAAAATTGTGCGTTATCACGCCTCCAAAAACCTTATTCAAATCCCAGTAGAATTCAGCTTTTTACCAGGTGTTCCCAGAACTGGTCCTCAATGGCAACTGCGAGACCAGAAACCACCTGTTCATACTTCACCATATCAATATCCACCATATGACGGTCGCCAAGGTCAGACGCTCCTCTGCGTTCAACCTTACGATCACGGTTTCTACTCCTGTGACCGTCCAATCTACAATAAACTCCATATGTGGGTACCTCTACGGCACCTTCAGGATAGTCTCCTTGTCGCCACCGGCAAGGAACCTCCAAATTTCAACATTCGCAATCAAGAAATACAAAAATTTGTGGAATTTCGTACTTCCACATACTATATCACCAGAGTAGATCCATTCTCAGAACTACCCTATACAACAGACTACGAGTGGCACCATCGCAAACTCGAAGTCGAGCTCGGGGTGGAAGAATTAGTCTACAATATGCATCACAGACTCAATATCACAACAACGGACCCGTTCGAGCATTTCGACAGCCCAGAATTTCCAGAAGATCTGAACTTCAACCAGAATCCGTACGACAGCAGCGACGTTGACCAGGCGCTGTAGAAAATCGGATCAATAATTCAAAAGCAACAACAATCATGCAAGGAATCTCAATCATGAAGGCTTTTACTTTTGTAAAAGCACTTTAGTTAAATTATTAGGTTTTCTTTTTCAAAAGGCAGCATTATTGCCAACATAATAATTTTACTTTTCCAAAAGCAAATAGTGCTTCCATTATTAGGGCAAATAGTTCCTCAATAATTGTACCATACAAGGCCCATCCTCACCTATATAAGGGGACCTAAGGGTAACGAGTCAGGCAGAGGTTTTTCAAGTCTCACAAACTTGAAACTAGAAAGAGAAACTCTGACCTCTCTCTTCAAGAATTCAATTCTTTGTATCCATCTTCTATCCTCACAATATCAATACAAGAAAAACTCTTAAGTGAGTTTCAAGATTCAATATCTTATGTTCAATTAAATTTCAAGTTATTTCAATATCTGCATTTTCAATTTAAGTTATTCAATATTTGTTCTTCAATATCTGTTATTTACTTTCTTTAATTGTTATCAGATCACATGTTGGAAATGTGGTCGCAAGGGTCACAAAGCAGATCAATATCGTGTTAAGCAGAAGATTAATGAAATCTTCGCAGACGACAAAGATCTCCAAGAAAAGCTCTCCAAACTTTTGCTACAAGATAGTCCCAGTTCTCCAGAAGATGAGAATTACATTCATCAGCTAGATCAAGATGCTTCAAGTTCCAGTTATGAATCTACAGATGATTCTTCCGGATCTATCAATGTCATAACCAATGACATAGATTCAGCAGAACTTCTGTATGAACTCATAAACAAGATTTCCAATCCAGATGAGAAAAGGCAATATCTACAACAATTAGTCAAGTTGCTTGCCTCTCAGGATTCCAAAAGGACGCCACCTGAACCGTTTAGTATTTCCAAAACTCTTGACAAATACCCAATAGCATCAAGCAGCAATTTGTTTGGTAAGATTCCAACTCAGCAATTGCAAAAGGATATTAAGATCCTCAAGCAAGAGATTCAGGCACTCAAAGCCGAACTCCATCAGATCAAATTCGATGGATTAGGCGTGCAAGCTCGAATTTCTATCTTAGAAGAGGCAAAAGCCTCTACATCAAAAGATACACTTGAAGATCCTTCTCCAGAGCATCAATTGCCATCCAACCTGGGTATAATTTCCTTACCATCTCAAGCCCATCATCCAGAAACCCAGACCATAAATATCATTGAAAGGTTTCGCTTTCAGAAATGGTATTCCAACATCACGCTTGTAGTCGAAGGTACCGACTTCAAGATAACAATGGTAGCTCTTATTGATTCAGGAGCTGACAGAAATTGCATCAGAGAAGGAATAATTCCACACTAGTATTGCTCTCCTACTCGGGAACGATTAGTAGGTGCAGGGAATGATCCACTCAAAATCATTGCAAAAACCTCCAAACTTTCTGTCCAAAACAAGAATCTCCTTGTTAAACTACAATTTGTAGTTATCAAGAACATTAGCCAAGATATTATCCTTGGTTCTCCTTTTATTATCCAGTTGTATCCCTTCTTTGTTGATCATAAGGGATTACACGTCAAGATCAATAGAGAAAAATATTCTTTTCTCTTTACAGAGCCCATAATCCAAAAAGAACTTAATGTTCTTCAATCCAATACTCTTTACCAGCAAATCAATTCAATTACCAGAAAAGAAAGCCAGCTTCAGTTCTCTAAAGACCAACTCGCTCATATTCGAACAGCTGAGCGACTCCAAGATCCCAGGATTCAAAAGGATGTTTCTCAGATGGAGAAAACCTTTGAAGATGTTTGCGCAGATCTACCCAATGCATTTTGGAGTAGAAAGCGTCATATAGTTCATCTTCCTTATGAAAAGGATTTCGATGAGCGCAATATTCCAACCAAGGCTCGACCTATTCAGATGAATAGCGAGCATCTAGAGATCTGCAAGAAAGAGATCCAGACTCTTTTGGAAAAAGGGTTGATTCGACCATCAAAATCACCATGGACTCCAGAGCACACTAAAGTTGTGCAATCCTTAAAACAATATACCTATTCCTTACCATGCCTTACCATTCCACATCCCCAAGCCTTTCTGATCGTCGAAACTGACGCATCCAATATCGGCTATGGAGGAATTCTCAAACAAAGACCAACAGGTCTTACCCAAGAGCAGTTGGTATGATTCCACTCTGGTATATGGATCGGGCCACAGCTCAATTATTCCACAATCAAAAAGGAAATTCTTTCAATCGTACTATGTATTTCAAAATTTCAAGATGATTTATACAACAAATCCTTTTTACTACGTATTGATTGCAAATCTGCAAAAGACGTTTTACAAAAGGATGTTAAAAACCTAGTTTCAAAACAAATTTTTGCCCGTTGGCAAGCTATTCTTTCTGTATTCGATTTTCAAATCGAATTCATCAAAGGGGAAGATAACTCCTTACCAGATTTTTCTTTCACGCGAATTTTTACAAGGAAAGATTTCAAAACAGAATGATATATCACCAGATCATATATTACCAGATTCTCACCATAAACAATATTCTCTTTCCACAGAAAATGAGTGACAAAAGCAAGGGAAAACAGCCCAAGAGGGAAAAACCACAAACTTCTCAAGATTACCAGATGGTGCCTCTGCAGCACCCATCATACAAAAATAACCAATTGCGCCCTCACCGGCGGTCACCACACAAAATCCATATGCACCATTATCACAAGACTTCCCAGCACCAACATTTTTACAAGCAGCCAAAACACCCACAAAAC
The DNA here is from genome assembly GCA_023374045.1 of Limonium bicolor. Lineage (NCBI taxonomy): Eukaryota > Viridiplantae > Streptophyta > Magnoliopsida > Caryophyllales > Plumbaginaceae > Limonium > Limonium bicolor. The sequence continues at coordinate 45,976,733 of CM041778.1, forward strand.
TTCAATCTTCCAGAACCACACAAAATATCCCCAATGGCTACCACATTAAACCAATTCAAGAAAAAATTACCATCACCAGATATACTCAAACCCAACCACAAGAGATAGCCAACAGTATTGCCAAAAGGATATTTCCTCCAGAAATACACTGGCAGACTAGCATGCAACAAAAAACCCTCAAATACTATGAGCTTATCCTCATAGAAACCAGATCCATAGAATTGACCCATAGATCCAACCCAAATTCCTCACAAACCGACTATTCCAGATGTTTCATCAAGAAGGTAGTGTCAGCCAAAGAATGGGGACCAATCCATCAGCCCCGTGCTTTCTCTGTAACCTTCTATCCCAATACCTACAATTATGTCGATTACCAAGATGCATGATATCGATTCCTTTCAGAAACACACTCATGGTTCATTAACTTCCATGAGCAGTGTGATAAAGATTTTCCAATTTGGTTCTACGATTGGTGGCGCTATTTTGGAGGATCTTCCGACATTTTACCAAAACCAGTTCATCCCAACTACGCCTATTGGCTCCAACACTACAACAGCTCACAATATACAAAAGAACTCCACTTTTTTGCCATATTCTGCGTCCCATGGATTTTCTGTTGGACATACAAGATTGATCAATATTTGCCAGCACCATATCCATACTGTTTGGTTCGAGATTTTCGAATCAAATGGTGGCCCAAGTATTGGTCTAAATTCTGTTCTTACGAGAACGTCAAGGCCTATACGACCACTGGCAAGAAAACCATTACCTACAAAGATTATCAAGACTCACAAAAGGCCCTGCCTAGCCCCACAAAAACACAAGCCATTACCGGCCCAGGCCCAAAACCAGAAACCTCCTCACCCAAACCATTGGCCATATGCCCAGCACCACAAAAGCCCAAATCTCCACAACAAAATGAAATGTTCCAGAAGTTCTTGGACTCTAACCCAGAACTGTCCCTTCAATACACCCAGTTCAAAATCAATCAAATACCTGATGTTAAGGTATGAGCTGATGACAAAGAGGATTCATCCTCTACGGGATCAGTCTCCTATGATCCGTTTGGTGGACCTTTGGCCCAGGATCCACACGCGGATTATGAAAATTTTATTTAAAAAAAAAAAGGAAACAAAAACAAGATTCAATAAAAAAAAAGAAAGAAAATAAAAACAAGTATAAAAACAAAGATCAACACCATCGTCTTCCTCATGAAGAAAACGATGGTACCTTCTCAACAAAAGCCACCAAAATGGCAACGAGCTTTTTCAAAGCTCAAATTCAAGATCCAAAAACGCAACCCCAATAATACGTTACTCCACAAAATTGTGCGTTATCACGCCTCCAAAAACCTTATTCAAATCCCAGTAGAATTCAGCTTTTTACCAGGTGTTCCCAGAACTGGTCCTCAATGGCAACTGCGAGACCAGAAACCACCTGTTCATACTTCGCCATATCAATATCCACCATATGACGGTCGCCAAGGTCAGACGCTCCTCTGCGTTCAACCTTACGATCACGGTTTCTACTCCTGTGACCGTCCAATCTACAATAAACTCCATATGTGGGTACCTCTACGGCACCTTCAGGATAGTCTCCTTGTCGCCGCCGGCAAGGAACCTCCAGATTTCAACATTCGCAATCAAGAAATACAAAAATTTGTGGAATTTCGTACTTCCACATACTATATCACCAGAATAGATCCATTCTAAGAACTACCCTATACAACAGACTACGAGTGGCACCATCGCAAACTCGAAGTCGAGCTCGGGGTGGAAGAATTAGTCTACAATATGCATCACAGACTCAATATCACAACAACGGACCCGTTCGAGCATTTCGACAGCCCAGAATTTCCAGAAGATCTGAACTTCAACCAGAATCCGTACGACAGCAGCGACGTTGACCAGGCGCTGTAGAAAATCGGATCAATAATTCAAAAGCATCAACAAACATGCAAGGAATCTCAATCATGAAGGCTTTTACTTTGGTAAAAGCACTTTAGTTAAATTATTAGGTTTTCTTTTCAAAAGCTACATTATTAGTTTACTTTTCCAAAAGCAAATAGTGAAAGCAAATAGTGCTTCCATTATTAAAGCAAATAGTTCCTCAATAAGTGTACGATCAAGACCCTGTCCACTCCTATATAAGGGGACTTAAGGGCAACGAGTTAGGCAGAGGTTTTTCAAGTCTCAGAAACTTGAAACTAGAAAGAGAAACTCTGACCTCTCTCTTCAAGAATTCAATTCTTTGTATCCATCTTCTATCCTCACAATATCAATACAAGAAAAACTCTTAAGTGAGTTTCAAGATTCAATATCTTATGTTCAATTAAATTTCAAGTTATTTCAATATCTGCATTTTCAATTTAAGTTATTCAATATTTGTTCTTCAATATCTGTTATTTACTTTCTTTAATTGTTATTTTCGATTCTCTTCAATATCTTCACCGATCCTGCTCCCTTCTTAAGTGAGTTTCAAGATTCAATATCTTATGTTCAATTAAATTTCAAGTAATTTCAATATCTGCATTTTCAATTTAAGTTATTCAATATTTGTTCTTCAATATCTGTTATTTACTTTCTTTAATTGTTATTTTCGATTCTCTTCAATATCTTCACCGATCCTGCTTCCTTCTGGTATCAGAGCCAAATACGGTTCGTACCGGGTGAAAGCTATCAAAATTAGGGTGAAAATTAATTAAGCGTTGGTAAGACCCTGGTAACGTTGGTCAGCGGCGGAAGGATCGTAAGACCGTGGTCCCGTTTGGGTTGTTCCCGTTTAATTAACCTATCCTTAATTACTATAGTCTAACCTGTTATGCACCAATAATGGCTTCGAGACTTCGAAGTTGGCTAGATCGATCAAGATCTAGGAGAGAATCCATAGTAACATCACAAGAAAGTATTCAACCAGTTGATTATTCAAACTGGTCAATACCTTCTCAAGATGTTCAACAAATATACCAAATGGGTCCTCTTGATTTCAAGACAGCTATGTCTGTCAAGACTCATGAGGAAACTTTAAGTATTCAAGAACAATACCAAACAATACCTCTTCTTTCAAGATCTTCAATTTTCAGGTATTTGCAGCAAGGGTATAGATATGCCCACTATGGAATGATTCAAGTAGCTGTAAAACCATTATTCAGACAAGGTATAGATGCTCCAATATTCATGGCGCTTAGAGACAAACGTCTCAAACGCTACAAATCCTCTCTTTTAGCCATGATTCAGACTAACGTCTGTAATGGCCCAATATTCTTCAATTGCTGTCCCAATTTCTCGGTGGATCTCTCAGATCCTCTGATTCAAGATTCCTTGGTTCTTGATGTTCATCTTCAAGGTGATGAATTTGAAGAACTTTCCAAAAATTTTGCCATCATCTTTCGAGTCTATTATAGACTCATGTCTTCTCAATTAAACCCAAGACTCAATAGGTCTCTAATCCCTCTTCGGGATCAGACTATCCTTCTACAAATCGATGCCGAAAGGCCAACAGTTTTTGTCCCTCGCAGTTTACGATGGGATAAAATCACCATACCAGATCATTTCCAAATAGCTATCCCACAAGTTCCAAGACACATCTGCCGTACAACGGTAGATGATATAATCGAACAAAACGACGGAACAATTCTCCTTCGTTTTAATTCTTTAAGAGAACGCCCAAGTTCTTCTTCCAACAGAAGCTTCATGGATGCAAGGTCTTCCTTTTCCGGAGTACCTTCTACACCTAGAAGCCAACCACCATCATAACCAGACATTACAGTTGGTTTTCAAGCACCTTTACCAACATACGTCCCGGAGGACAATGAATCAATCAACACCGCAGATATTATGGGTAATATTAACGTTATACATAATGCAGATTTTGAGCTCAGAGAAGAATATATCTCTGAACGAGAATCAGAACCAGAATACGAACCACAAAGGAAATGGTTCGCAGATTTATCTCCAGAATGTGAATAAAACCTCAGGCAATATTGGCGTAAAGATTGTCACAGGTTACGCTGTAACATGACAATTTACGATTGATTGCCTTCATACACCTCCGTTCAACTTTCCCAACCAGATCCCTTCGCAATCCCTTCAATTAATGTCCAAACAAGTCTACACAAGAAATGGACATTAGAAGCCAGCGATGAGACAATAAGCTCAATTCATCCTCCGTTTAATACCATCAAACTAGCCAGAGATGTTATAGCTACACCTCTCAAGAAAGGAAGCAACACTAATGCTCCGGTGTTAGCTAGTGATCTTCAAAAGGTCCATCAACAACAAAACTGGACTAATCAAACATTAGCCACAATAGCTTCTCAATTAGATCGCGTTTCCATTAGCCTCCACTCAACTGAGAAACAGGTCAGATTTCCTTCTGACATTTCTCGACCTCATTTTCAACCATCCATTACCAATTTCATACATCCAGAAACTGATTTGCTTTCACGCATATCAGAACCCTACAATTATTACCTTCTTTCCTTCCCCACAACAATAATCAATCTTCAATCATAACCAATAATCAACCTCCACCCAACAATCACGCTGTCAATACCCTTGACACTTGTCAGTGCCAATCAAGTGATGATGATTCTTCCGCATCCTCCTTCACTATCTCATATTGAAAATCAATTTACTGATCCAGCACCAAAATGCAATCTCCAGGATCACTACCAGAAATCCAAGACGTTCTTTCAAACGAACCAAACCCTGGATTCTACTTTCATACCACCAAAAATTATTATCCTCGTCCTACCCCCTCCAAATATCCAATATGAAGAACGTTCCAAATTTGCTTCGGCTCAATATGACGTGCTTCTGTCTATGAATGGAACATAGACGGGAAATCAGAATACGAAATTCTAACACCCTACAAAAATGGGAATGGCAAAGAATGCTTACAAGATGCGAAAGGTATCCGAAAAGCAGCCGCCATGACCATTGTTTCAGGATTTACAGGCCAATTAAGGCAATGTGGGATCATGGCCTTACTCTTGAAATAAACAAGAAATCCTAAACCATCAAGTTGAAGTCTTCGATGGAGAACAGATCTTCCATGCAAGATGACGCATGTGATTACTAATTATCACAATAAGTCTCCACTTTTGTTGGAAATCCAAGAGAAGAATTGAATTCCAATAAGATTCTTCTCACCAATCTTAGATGTCCAACATTATCAGATTATAGGTGGTACAAGGACATGTACCTTACACAAGTCCTACAACGCGACGATTGTATGGGCTAAATTCTGGAAGGAACGATTCGTTTCAGGATTGCCTACGTTGTTCGCACAACGGATCATCACCAAACTTCAAGAAGAATTGGTCAAGAGACCATCCCTTGGGAAACAATAGCTTATGGTCAACTTTTTGCCTTTGTCAAAAGGAGGCCTTGAACTTATGCCAGGATCTCAAAATCCAGTCCAAATATGGCAATGAAAAGGCCAAGCACGAAGAGAAATGGGTTCTTTCTGCAAAATGTTTGGAATTGAGAAAATAACTCCTCCATCCAAAAACAAATAGTCCACAAACGTTTCTCCTCCAGATCCAAACGACCTTATCAATCCAAACCACAATACCGTAAGCCTTATAAACCTTATCGTCAAAAGTATAGATCAAATCCTAAACCTACAAAATTTGCCTCCAAGAATATGACTCAGATCACATGTTGGAAATGTGGTCGCAAGAGTCACAAAGCAGATCAATGTCGTGTTAAGCAGAAGATTAATGAAATCTTCGCAGACGACAAAGATCTCCAAGAAAAGCTCTCCAAACTTTTGCTACAAGATAGTCCCAGTTCTCCAGAAGATGAAATTACATTCATCAGCTAGATCAAGATGCTTCAAGTTCCAGTTATGAATCTACAGATGATTCTTCCGGATCTATCAATGTCATAACCAATGACATAGATTCAGCAGAACTGGGTGAATGGAAAGGACTTAGTAAGTATGACTTAGGAAACGTAAGAGGAAATCGAATTAAGTTAATAATAGTTAAATTATCACTCGAATATGTATGTTATAGGACTTTGATTTGTGAGCACCGAAGGAACGTTGGGATACAATACAACGGTGAACGGTATGGATTCCTCATGCCCCGTATGCTATCTTGGTTACTCTGATTTTGTGTGTTTGTGCTAATTGATCACCAAATAATATAAATGCACGAATCGGAGTACTATGCATACTTGTGAATATGTAGTGTTGTGTGTTTGTGTATATTTTCTTTAACTCTTAGTTTGTATAATTCATGAAATGAATGATGATAATGAATGTGTGTATGTATGATATTTTATTGTGACCCGAATGTGTTGACTTTGGACTTCTAAACTTATTCCTAACAGCTAACCATTCTAACTTAAATTGGTATTAAATTGGAATGAGTTGAAGTCCGATATAGTTTCGGCCACGCGTGAGGATGCGGAGTCACGAGAGGTTGGCTCCAATTCCTGACTCTTAAATTGGTCCGCGGCCCAAATCCCTTAAGTGGGTAGCATCCCGGATTGGTGAGTCAAGTAAATCCCGGTGGTGGGACGGTGTAGTCCCCGGGCCGGAGGTCATACCGACTTAACTTGAGTATGAGTAAGTAAGGTAAATGGAAGTAAGTAAGTAAAGTAAGAATAAGTAACATGTAATGAGTAAAAGAGTAATAAGCATTCCGATTAACCCGGATGCGTAATTTGGCTAACACGGTGAAGGTAAGTATGTGTGTGTGCCACTGTATTGTTATCTTGAATTGTATAATGTATTGTATATGTATGTATGTTGTATGTGAAGCATGTATGTATGAAATTAATGAACCGCATGTTTAGTGGACGTCAAATAGTTGGCGTGCCCTAGCTAGCACGTGGTATATGCGGAGTTCATGCGCAGCTTTTGCTGAGCCCCTTGGGGCGATGTTTTTACTACACGCAGGTACAAGAGAAGGATGAAGGCCGTGAAGAGATGTAGCTAGTTTCTTTTGATTTCTTTTTGGATTGTAAACATTGAATGATGAATGGTGTACTAAGTAGTACACGGCTGTAGTTTTTGATTAGCCGGTGTACCATGGGGTACACCTTTTTGGATAATGGAAGGATGGAGCATTGGTATAGATGAGTAGTTGTTAAACTCATTCTTTTGGTAGATTGGAAAGGGAATGTAATTGAACATACTTTAAATACTCGGTGATCCATGGATGTAAGTGCGATACCTTTTATAATCAGTAAGTAATTGTAGTAGCTCGGTACACTTAGGCATCAGACCGTCACTGTAAGTAGTAATAGCCTTGCTAGCCGTATGGGTGGTTAGCGGCGTTGTACCACCCGCCGTAGTAATAGTAGATTTTCCGCTGCGAACTGATAGGATTAACAGGACGATTAGACGGTAAGCATAGGATTAACGGTAGGGGTGTTACAAAAAGTGGTATCAGAGCGTAGTTACGCTCTGATGTCCTTAGTTACCGAGCATAGGGGATTACCGAGTTAGGATTTCAACCGTCTTAAGACGGACACTTAGAAACCTAACTAGGAACTACCGTTATTAATAACGGATACCCTTGACGTTCTTAGGAACGATACCTTGTTTAAATTCCAAGACCTTCAGGTCATATCTTGCGAAGCCTAATGTAAATGCTAAATGTTCAGATGTCAGGACGAGGTCGAGGCCGACCTAGGGGAGAGACATTTGACGGACCCGGCACGCAGATGATAGCAGAGATCGTCGCTGCCACGGTAGCGCAGATGCTCCCATAAGTAATCATTGTGATGCAACAAACTCAACAAAATCAGCAGGCACAAGCGGGACCAATCCCTCCCCCTCCACCCAGAGAAGCTAACTGGGTAAAAGCTGTAGCGGAACTCCGCCCCCTTGCTTTAGGGGCGAGAGTGATCCGGCTAAGCTAGAAGCCTATATCTCTGAGATGGAGACGGCGTTCGAAACCCTTGAAGCTCCTGCTGGAGTTCGAGTCAGAGTTGCTGCTTACTACCTAAAAGATGCAGCCATGGATTGGTGGAAGCTGGTCAAGCATGAGCATGTCAACGACCCCACCTTCAACTGGGAGTCCTTTGCATCCCTCCTCCGATCAAAATACTACCCGGAGCATGTGAAAACCAAGAAAAGGCTAGAGCTGGATGCCTTGAAGATGACATACAAGATGTCTGTGGATGAGTACTACCACACCTTCACTTCTATCCTCCGTCTTCTACCCGACCTTGGGTACACCGGCCAGGTGTTGGTCGATCGCTTCTATGGCGGTCTGAGCCATCGCCTTCGGTACGGTATGGGCTACACTCGATTTACCTCCCTTCAGGTAAAAATCGGTTAACCCTTAGTATTATTTCAATCCCTTAATTTCATTGAATTCCTTGAATCTCTTCCTTATCCTTTTAAATAAGAATCCCGGCTAATACCTGAAACTTCAGGAGTGTTATCACGCGGCTTCTCGCGTGGAGATCACTTGCCAATTAAGGGATGAAGAAACCGCACTGAAGCGCAAGGCCAACAAGAACACCAATGGCGAGGAACAGAACCAGGGTAAAAGCTGGAAGAAGAAGAAGAAGGGAAATTTCTTTCAGCAATCCCAAAAGAAATTCCTAAGTGAGAGCAGTGCCCATGCTGAGCAGGGCAAACCAGTTGAGTTGCTTCAACTAGGTTCTTCTGCACCGGTGGCTGCGAAGCCACTGAGATCACACCCACCTAAGGGTAAACTTCTATTCCTAAATCGTATCCGTACAAGTACCATAACTAGTATATCCACGCACACATGTGCTAACCCTCTAAACCTCAGGTTCTGGCTCCGGTTTCACCAAAACCTTCTTCGATGGCCGCACCTATGTGTGCAGGAAGTGCAATCAAGACCATCCCGGCAAGGACTGCTATGGGAGAGAAATCAAGTGCTACAACTGCCAGAAACCGGGTCATAAGCTAACGACCCAGAGAATGCCAAGCAAAAAGGGAACTACCAAAGCTACAAGCAGAGGGAAGGCAAGGAGGTTGCATCTGGCGATGCACCGACCCAGCAGGCACCACAGGGACAGGGATCCCGGGGACCGCAGAGGGGTGCACCTCAGAGGCAGCCTGTCCTGCATGTTATCGACCGTGATGGGTCCGGTTCTAAGTCCGGCCCAGGTAATTATCCGAACCTTTAATCTTAAGAAGCATGACTAAGTATTGAAGTAACTGTTTGAATGAATGCATGAGTGAATGAAATCGAAGTATGTATTGAGCATGAAATGAAGTAGTTGAAACTAGTACTCACCGTAGAAAAATTTATAACCATAGGAAGCTTTAGTATCTGTTATCTGATACCGGTAAACCTGAATCAAGAAGAGATCGACATCACCAACCACTACTACACCAATGAACAGTGTCAGGTCATCCGACCAGGTATGATTTTATTAAGGGAATACCTGACACCCGAAGCCCAAATCTCAATCATTCGACGATGCAATGAACTAGGGACGGGTCAAGGGTGGATTTTACACACCCGAATCCCCGGTGGAGCGAAGATGAAACTGAAGATGATGTGCTTGGGAAAGGATTGGAATCCTTATACCAAGACATACCAGGAGACACAAACACAAGATGGAGCGACGCCACCGACAATACCTCCAGAGTTTCAGACACTCGTCACACAAGTAGTAGAACTTGCACAACAATGTGAACATGAACCGATCCCCGCACTTGAAGTGGACCTCTGTATCGTCAACTTCTATGAGAAAGAAGGACGACTTGGGTTACACCAAGACAAGGACGAGACAGCGGAATCTCTTGAACAAGGAAGTGCCCGTAGTGTCATGGTACATTGGTGATGACGCCAGACTATAGTTAGCGAGCAGAAGCGTGTGGACTCGCAGAGAAATTGGTATTGATATCAGGAGATGTCCTATCATGGGTGGAAACTCTAGGATGTGTATCACGGGATCAACAAGATCAAACTGAATACGGCAACCCGGCCAATACAATGCCACACAATGAGCCAGGACGCTTGAACCTTACCTTTAGAAGGTATTAACCTAAAGTATCAGTAAGGTATAGTAACGTGTATTAGAGACACGGCATGTATGATGGTTGGTTTATCAATAAAGAGCAGTGTTGATTTAAATTCCACTTGTGTCCACCATCAATACTTATCCACTTGTGAATCCAATAGGTCGTGGACTCGGTACCGAAGGTAACCTGAGTATCCTCACCGAAGCACAAGCCGGCAGAAGCGGCACCATCTTAACGGGAACATTCCCAGTGAACGGCATTGATGCCAATGTGCTATTCGACTCCGGCGCCTCTCACGCTTTTGTATCGCCATCTTTTGTGAAGAGGCTGAAGCTAGATGCGGATGAGCTACCGAACTTCATGGTTACTCTCCCATCGAAGGAGCGAGTAAAGTGCACCAAATACTATCAATTAGCCACCATCAAAATCAAAAACGAAGTGTTTCCCATCTCCTTCATCGAGTTTAATGGATTGGGATTTGACTTAATCATCGAAATGAATTGGTTGGAGCGGCACAAGGGTAGAATCCTCTGCGCCGAGCATCGATTGCTGCTCAAGAGTTCTTCTGGGGTTACCGTATCTTACCGCCAGAGACCGAGAGAGCCTTCGACCACACTCATATCTGCTATGGCTATGTACCGGGAGCTCAGAAAGGGTCAAGAAGTATATTTGTGTTATGTACAAGACCTGGAGAGAGATCCAGAGTTCAGTGAAGATGTACCGATTGTATCCGAATTCCCTGATGTATTCCCTAAGGAGCTACCCGGCATGCCACCACCGAGAGCAGTGGAGTTTGAAATTGATCTTTTGCCAGGTACCGGTCCCATTGCTAGGGCACCGTACCACATGGCACCTGCTGAAATGACAGAACTGAAAGAGCAATTACGAGACCTTCTCGACAAAGGATTTATACGCCCAAGCGTATCACCCTGGGGAGCACCGGTCCTCTTTGTGAAGAAGAAGAACGGTAGCCTCCGACTTTGCATTGACTACCGTGAGCTGAATGCGGTCACAGTCAAAAATAAATACCCATTACCACGCATCGACGACCTATTTGATCAGCTGAAAGGAGCATCAGTCTTCTCCAAGATTGACCTCCATTCTGGGTACCATCAGATTGCTATCAAGGAGCAAGACATTGAGAAAATGACATTCCGTACCAGATATGGCCACTACGAATTCATGGTGATGCCATTCGGTTTGTCAAACGCACCAGCTAAATTCATGGATCTCATGAATCGCCTATTCAGTGAACAGTTGGACACCTCGGTTGTTGTCTTCATCGATGACATCCTTGTATACTCAAAATCAGCAGAAGAGCATGAAGTTCACTTGAGGAAAGTGCTTGAGACACTGCATGAGAATTAGCTGTATGCGAAGTTCTCCAAGTGCGAGTTCTGGCTAGATCAGGTATCATTCCTTGGTCATGTCATCTCGAGCGCAGGTATCTCAGTTGACCCTTCAAAGATAGAAGTTGTACGATCATGGCCTAGACCCAAGACTGTTACCGACATTAGGAGCTTTCTTGGTCTAGCCGGTTACTACCGGAGATTCGTAAAAGACTTCTCGAAAGTCGCTAAGCCCATGACTACGCTGATGAAGAAAGATGCACCGTTTGTATGGACAGACGAGTGCGAAGTATCATTTTAGAGCCTTAAAGACTCATTGACCTCAACGCCCATCCTTACTCTTCCAGAGGGCACAGAGGGATTTGAGGTATATTGTGATGCATCAGGCAAGGGAATGGGATGCGTACTCATGCAGCATGGCAAGGTTGTAGTTTATGCCTCCCGCCAGCTGAAAAAGCATGAGAATTACCCGACACACGACTTAGAGTTAGGAGCCATTGTCTTCGCCTTGAAGAATGACGACACTATCTCTATGGGGTAAGCATCACCATCTACTCATCCGACCACAAGAGCTTACAGTATGTATTCACACAGAAAGAATTGAACTTGAGACAGAGAAGGTGGATGGAGTTTCTCTCTGACTACGACATTGACCTACAGTATAAGGAAGGGAAGGCAAACATTGTAGACGACGCCCTGAGCCGTCGAGCACACTCGCTCCATTCGCTACTCGCTTCTTCTAGCTTGGTTGACGAGGTGCGAGACGCTCAGTTGAGCGACCCTTATCTAACTGAAATCAGATAAAAGATAGAGAATGGTACATTTGAGAAGAAGAAGTATGACTTCAAGCTACATGAAGATGGTTTGATTCGGTTGAATGGCAGGCTATGCGTCCCCCGAAGCAATGCTGAGCTAAGGGATCGCATCCTGCGAGAGTCACACAGTTCCACATTCTCAGTCCATCCAGGAGCCTCCAAGATGTACAAAGGCATGAAGAGGTACTTCTGGTGGTCTGGAATGAAATCGGATGTGACAGAATTTGTACTGAGATGCTTAACATGCCAAAAGGTTAAATTTGAACATCGTAGACCGGGCGGAATGGTACAATCTATGCCAGTTCCGTAGTGGAAATTTCATGATATCTCCATGGATTTTGTTGTTGGACTCCCACCTGCCAGGGGAGGACTCAACATGATCTGGGTTGTAGTCGATCGCCTTACCAAGGTGGCCAGATTCATACCGATGAAGGACACCTGGAAGGTAGTGAAGCTAGCTGAGCTATTCGACAAGGAGATTATCAGACATCACAGAGTCCCGAAAACCATAGTATCTGACCGCGACACCAGATTTTTTTCGAGATACTGGAGAGCTACAAGGGAAGCGCTGGGTACAGAATTGAAATTGAGTACCGCCTTTCATCCTCAGACCGACGGTCAGACAGAAAGAACCATCCAGACACTGGAGGACATGCTTCGGGCATGTGCCTTAGACTTTCAGGGGAGTTGGTTAGACAAGCTTCATCTTATCGAATTTTCTTACAATAATAGCTATCATGCCTCGATTAAGATGTCGCTTTTCCAAGCTCTATACGGTAAACCTTGCCGTACACCCTTGTGTTGGGATGAGTCAAGTGAAGCGGTTATCATTTGAGCAAGTGCAAGCTGAAGTTCAGCAGATTCGAGCAAATATGAAGGCAACCCAAGATAGACAGAAATCCTATGCGGATGTGCGACGATGTGACCTTGAGTTTGCCGTGGGCGACCAAGTTCTTGCACGTTTCACCTATGAAGGGTGTCTTCCGATTTGGCCAGAAGGGCAAGCTGAGCCCAAAGTTTGTAGGGCCGTATGCTATCACCGAAAGAGTTGGAGTTGTAGCCTACAGGTTAGCACCACCTGAGGACTTGGGGCGTGTCCATGATATATTTCATGTGTCACAACTCAAGAAGTATATTGCCGATCCTTCTCATGTCTTAGAGCCCGAGAGACTATCCATTGAGCCGACCATGAGATATGTTGAAACCCCAGTGAGAATCCTGGATAGGAAGACCAGAGACACTCGCCACAAGTCTATACGAATGGTGAAGGTCCTATGGTCAAACCATGATGTCGAAGAAGCGACATCGGAGTTGGAAGATGCCATGAAGGCTAAGTACCCATAGTTGTTCATAGACTAGAGAGTCTAGCATTTAGTAATACGGGTACGGGTCGTACCCCTTTTAAGGGGGGTAGAGCCCTTTTGCTTTTGCATTGCTTCGGGGTAAGCATGCATAGTGTGTAGGTATGCAATAGACTTTTGTATGGCACATGTAGTGCGGAGCGTATGTGTAATCTGTGTGTATGGATGTGTATGTACAATGTGTGATGATGTGTAGTGTGTATTGTGAATTGCAATGTTGTATTGTGGAATGATATGAATGGAAAATAGTGGATTGTGTATGTGAATTGTGTATGATGCTTGAAGTGTGTATGCTTGTAATGTGGAAGGAAGTAAACACCTCATAGGTGTAGTAAGACACATTATGGCAATTGGTTTGCATAATGAGTAGAATTATTAAACTATTGACCTTGAGCAACTTTGAGGGCAAAGTTTCTTAAGGGGGTAGATTGAAATACCCCGTAATTAAAAATAGTGATTAATTAAGCTAATAAGTAATTTAGAAGCTTAACTATGCATAAATAATCATGAGGGAACAAATCCCGAAGAAAACGGATCCTTAAAACGGATTAAAATCACTAACGAACCTTAAAGCACATTTTTCGAGGAAACCGGGAAAACGTGACTTTAAGCGGGTCAAATAGACTCGTAACAATTTTGGTCAGCTAAATAAGCATTAATAAATATTAGTGAAGCTTTAGACCCAATAAAATCAATAAAACGAGAAATTTGTAAAAACGGGAAGTTGTGGGGTAGAAACATAAATAACCAAAACTTATGTGTCCACTTTTGAAAATAAAAATGAAACCTGTGTGTGCAGTGGGGTCCGATTTTAAGGCCTCTCACACTCTCTCACACACTCACTCACTCATTTACAAAACAAAAAAATAATAAAGTAACCCCAACTCACCTTTATTCTCTCTCCATTTCATTCTCTTCACTCACGCAGAGCTCCCCTCCTCCTCTCTATTCTTCTTCCTCCAGCCGGTGCCAATGGAGTTTTGAGAACCCCCACAAAAACTCTATCTTCTCTCCTCTTGTTACTCCCTCAAATCTCCTCCAAAAATTACAAAACTTGTACCATTGGAATCCTCTCATCAAGGAGAGTATTTCCCTCTTTCCAAAATTCGAAAACAAGAACTTTCATCTCCATGGGTATGGCATTTGGAGCTTCAAGACCACCACTAGAACCACCTTCTTCTCCTTGTTCTTTTGAGGTAAAAATCTTCTTGAAACTCCATTGTCTTCCTAGCCTTAAGGGCAAAACGAAATTTGAGCTAAACTCTTGCTTGCTCCTTTGTATCCTAGCCGATTTTGGCATTGTTGGAGAGTGAGAAATCTCGTTCTTGAGCTATCCCAAAGCACTTGCACCCTTGCAAGGTAATGAGATTTCTAAACCCTAGAACTTACATTAAAACTTGAATAATGGCTAGGGTTAGTTTTAGTATTGAAACATGTGTATAAATGGTTGTAGTGTTAGAGGAATTTAGATTACAAAACCGGTGAGAAGAGGAAGGAAAGAAAGAAAGAAGAAGCAAGAAGAAGAAAGAAAACTAGAAGGAGAAACAAGGTAAGGATGCTCACTCGTGTAGCCTTATATTTGTATGTGTAACAGATTTTAATGGAGTAAAATTTACATTGTGAAATGGTAGTGTATTGGTAGTGTAATGTGTAGGAGAAAACAAGTGTTTTAAACCTTTAAAAGACATTTTAAAGCTGTCACAAATGGGATGGGAGTTGAACATAGTGTGCAGGAATTTTATAGTGTTTAATGTGTATCATTGTGTTGGAGTGTTAGTATATAATGATGTTATTGAAAACAGGTGAGACAATGATAATGTGTGTGAGACAATGTGGTGAGAGTATAAAAATATAGGGGAGACTATGGTAAAATTTGTCTAGGATTAGAACACTTAATGAACTAGAAACTAGGTGAAAAACACATGTCGTAACAGATTTTGATTTGAGTTGGTTAGTAGGCAAGTTGGGAGAAGTGTGTAATGCATTGGAAGTGCTAGAAATGACATTAGAAGAGGGAGTTGTAGAGGGAGAGAGGTAAGGTAGAAATCTGTAGCAAATTCAACTAGAAGAGATTGATTGTAAGTGCTGAAATGAATTTAGAAACAAGTGTGTAAATTGGTATAGGAATGAGTGATGAATTAAAGGGTGAACTAAGGTGTATTAGGAGGTTTATTTAGTGTTAAACGTGTGGGATTAAGTGTAGGAACAATGGGGAAGTAATGGGTAAGAAAAGGGACTGAAAACAGAATTTAAAACTGAAGTACTGGGCCGGACCGGACTTGCGACCGGACTTGCAAGTTTGGTCGAGCCCAGATTTACAAAGGACGGAAACCTTCTGGAATGGACCGACCTTGGGACCGGACATGCAAGGTCGGTCGGCCAGAAGAATTTCCCGTAATGCAACCTACTGGAATGGACCGACCTTGCGACCGGACTTGCAAGGTCGGTCGACTCAAAATTTTTCGTCTTGTAAGCTACTGGAATGGACCGACCTTGTGACCGGACTTGCAAGGTCGGTCGGGCTAAAATGCGCCTGTAACGAAACTTACTGGAATGGACCGACCTTGGGACCGGACATGCAAGGTCGGTCAACTCCAGAATTTCGAAACCAAAACTTACTAGAATGGACCGACATTGAGACCGGACTTGCAAGGTCGGTCGGCCCTGAAATTTTCCAGCGTAATTCCTTACTGACTTCGACCGACCTTGGGACCGGACTTATAAGGTCGGTCGGGTCTTACAAAAAAAAATTAATTAAATTAATAATATATATATATTTTATATATATGTATACCCACATATACATATGTACATATATGTAAGTATACCAATGTTAAGTAAGGGGAACTTAAAGTAATGAAGAGTAAGCAAGTAATGTGTAAGTGTGAGAATGGAAAGGACTTAGTAAGTATGACTTAGGAAACGTAAGAGGAAATCGAATTAAGTTAATGATAGTTAAATTAATCACTCGAACATATGTATGTTATAGGACTTGATTTGTGAGCACCGAAGGAACATTGGGATACAAGTACAACGGTGAACGGTATGAATTCCTCATGCCCCGTATACTATCTTGGTTACTCTGATTTGTGTGTTGTGTGCTAATTGATCACCAAATAAGATAAATGCACGAATCAGAGTTACTATGCATACTTGTGAATATGTAGTGTTGTGTGTTGTGTATATTTTCTTTAACTCTTAGTTTGTATAATTCATGAAATGAATGGATGATAATGAATGTGTGTATGTATGATATATTGTATTGTGACCGAATGTGTTGACTTTGGTCTTCTAACTTATTCCTAACAAGCTAACCATTCTAACTTAAATTGGTAATTAAATTGGAATGAGTAGAAGTCCGATATAGTTTCGGCCACGCATGAGGATGCGGAGTCACGAGAGGTTGGCTCCAATTCCTGACTCTTAAACTGGTCCGCGGCCCAAATCCCTTAAGTGGGTAGCATCCCAGATTGGTGAGTCAAGTAAATCCCGGTGGTGGGACGGTGTAGTCCTCGGGCCGGAGGCCATACCGACTTAACTTGAGTATGAGTAAGTAAGTAAGAATGAGTAAGTAAGGTAAATGGAAGTAAGTAAGTAAAGTAAGAATAAGTAACATGTAATGAGTAAAAGAGTAATAAGCATTCCGATTAACCCGGATGCGTAATTTGGCTAACACGGTGAAGGTAAGTATGTGTGTGTGCCACTGTATTGTTATCTTGAATTGTATAATGTATTGTATATGTATGTATGTTGTATGTGAAGCATGTATGTATGAAATTAATGAACCGCATGTTTAGTGGACGTCAAATAGTCGGCGTGCCCTAGCTAGCACGCGGTATATGCAGAGTTCATGCGCAGCTTTTGCTGTGCTTGGGCGATGTTTTACTACACACAGGTACAAGAGAAGGATGAAGGCCGTGAAGAGATGTAGCTAGTTTCTTTGATTCTTTTTGGATTGTAAACAATTGAAGATGAATGGTGTACTAAGTAGTACACGGCTGTAGTTTTTGATTAGCCGGTGTACCATGGGGTACACCTTTTGGATAATGGAAGGATGGAGCATTGGTATAGATGAGTAGTTGTTAAACTCATTCTTTTGGTAGATTGGAAAGGGAATGTAATTGAACATACTTTAAATACTCGGTGATCCAGGGATGTAAGTGCGATACCTTTTATAATCAGTAAGTAATTGTAGTAGCTCGGCACTTAGGCATCAGACCGTCACTGTAAGTAGTAATAGCCTTGCTAGCCGTATGGGCGGTTAGCGGCGTTGTACCCCCGCCGTAGTAATAGTAGATTTTCGCTGCGAACTGATAGGATTAACAGGACGATTAGAACGGTAAGCATAGGATTAACGGTAGGGTGTACTTCCCCTCTGCAAAATTTCCCCCTCAATCCAGAAAGAAGACTCTATCCCCTTCATACAAAGACCAGGAACAAAAAGCTTACCCAACCTTGATGCTTGGACCCAACAACCCTCCTTCAAAAAAAGGAAAGTTTCAAAAGCTCAGCCTCTTATGATTAGATCTCCCCAGTCGTATGGGGAAGAAATAGAGGAGACTGACTCTGATGATACTTTCCTAGATAAGGCAGGACCTTGCTAGTCAGCAAGGCTGCCTGCCCAAATGAGTTATATATCTTATAACTGCCGGGGTTTGGGTCGACCCTAGGCAGTTTCTTGGCTTTCAGGGTTATTAAAAAAACACAAACCTGAGATGATATTTTTTATGGAGACCCACAGATCATCTGCAGAGATGGATCTGATTTTTGGTAAATGGGGCATGTATAATGGCTTCAGTGTGGCTAGTAAGGGGAGAAGTGGTGGTTTAGCATTTCTATGGAAGAAGGACATCTCAATTACTCTGGTCAATTATTCTCCTCAACACATTGCAGTGGACGTCGCTCTCCCAGGTATGAATAGTTTTCAATTCACGAGGTTTTATGGGTGGGCTAATTGGAGTTTAAAATACTTGTATTGGAAACTTCTTTATCCCTTAGACAACAAGTCAATATCCCTTGGGTAATTACTGGTGATTTTAATCAAATCATGTTTGAAAAAGAAAAGGAAGGGGTAGGATTAGAAGAGACACTCATATGGCCCCCTTTAGGAACACTGTTAGGGAAGCTGGGCTAGATGCTGGGTTCATAGGCCCCATTCACTTATACTAACTGCCAACCTGAACCATATCTGTCAGTCAGCAGACTAGATAGAGTTCTATCTCCTCAGATGCCCAGAACCTTTTTCCACCTCTCTCAATCCAACACCTCCCTAGGGAACATTCAGTCACTACCCTCTTCTCATTAGATTCCTAGGATCTCACAAAAAACCAGGGAGTATATTTAGATTGAGGATATGTGGTTAATGGAGGATTGATGTAGGAAAATAGTAGTAGACTTAAATTGCAGCTTGGAATGGATGGAATATCTACAAAGTGAGAAACAAAATAAAAGCAAAAACCATGGAACTCCAAAATATTTCCTTAGTTGGTCAAACATAGGTAGTATCTCAAATAGGAAAATACTACTATCAGAGATAGAGCTCCTACAATACAAGAAGAACTCTAGTGGAAACAGAGAGCTAGGGACAAATGGCTGAAAGAAGGAGACAAAAATTCAGCATACTTCCATTCCAAAGCCTCAGCCAACTAAAAGAGGAACACTATCTTTGGATTGGAACAAGACAATGGTAGTATGGTTTTCTCTTGGGAGGAACTAGATAGGACTGCTAGATCCCACTTTCAAAATCTGTTTAAAGTCACAAATATAGACAACCCTGAACCCTTTTGCAATCTGGTGGGTAACATTCTGAAAGAGGATCATAAAGCTGCTTTGGCCTTAGATTACAACCAAGCTGAAATTAATTCGGCTGTCAAAAGCCTATGTTTTCTAACAAAGCCCCTAGACGAGATAGTTTCAATGGAATATTTACAAGCACTTGTGGAATATCATTGGGAATCAAGTCTCTCAGCTAGTGTTGAACATTCTCAATGGGCAACCGCTCCCACCTTCACTAACGACTACTAATATCACTCTCATTCCAAAATCCCCGGCGCCATTCATCTTAATAACTTCAGGCCCATTGCCCTCCTCTGCAACTTCACTTACAAAATCATCACAAAAGTCCTAGCCAACAGATTACAAGATTTCTTGTTGAAATTATCTCTGAAAAACCAATCGGGCTTTGTCAAAAAAAAGACTCATTACTGACAACGTTATCCTTGCTAGGGAGTTATATCATAGAATAGCCAAAACCCAAGCCACAACAAAACCCATGTTGCGTGTAAGATTGATCTGAGTAAAGCTTATGACAGATTAGAATGGCCAATCATTGATGAGATGGTAAAAGCTATGGGATTCCCTGACTACTGGAGAATCCCAGTCATGAATTGTATCACCTCAGTTAAAGGGTTTGTTATTATCAATGGTACTCCAGGAAAAACTTTCACCCAACAAAGGGGTATTTGTCAAGGAGGCCCCCTTTCCCGTTCATCATACTTGCCCAAGAAGCCTTGTCCAGATCCCTTAACCAAGCCATGACAGACAAGTTGTACCTAGGCATCAATATTAATAATGCCACCCCACCCACCTCTCATCTTTCTTTTGCAGACGATATGATCCTTTATGGTATAGCTACTTCACAGAATGTTAACTACCTTGCTAACCTCTTGGATAAATTCCTGAAAGCCTTTGGCCATGAAATAAACCATCAAAATCGGGGATTATCTTTAGCAAGAAAGTTAGACCAGAAGCAAAAACCTAAATGGCTACTTCCCTTAATGTCGAAGTGGTTTCCCACTTCAAAAAATACCTAGGCCTTCCCACAAAGATAGGTAGAAATAAGAATGAAACCTTTGGGTATATTCTGGATGCAATTACAAAGAGAGTCCACAACTGGAACAGACCTATGGCCCAAGCTGCTAGATCTGTTCTTACTTCCAGTGTACTCATGTCAATTCCCACTCTCACTATGTCCATCCTCAAAATTCCAAATCACATCACAAAAAAATAGACTCGATGATAGCTCGATTCTGGGGGGCACGAAACTCACTAGTAGAAAAAAGGTCATTTTCGGCCCCCAATGTAACACCCCAACCCGAAATCCAATAACCTGTACGGCGATCACTCCCAAATAAAATACAACTGCAGCGGAAATAAATACAACAACCGGGCGGTATATACAATGCCGTTGGCCACCCTTGTGACCAACAAGGCTAACTCCAAATACAATCTCCAAAAGTCACGGTCTGAATACGAATACAATCCGAGATACTAGGAATCAAACTCAAATGTAAAATACTTAAGTAAAACAAATAACTAGTAGGAGATTCCCATAGCTTGAATCTACCCCACCTACACTCGGTGTGGTAATCTTCTCAACTTCAGGTACCTGAAAAATGGGGGTGCCCCCAAAGGGGCTCAGCAAACAATGCTGGTATGGAAAACGTGCAGCCCATCGTCTACCGGGCCACACCAACTACTTTGTCGAATACATGCAGTTCATTTTTTTGTAAAGCTGTAAACAAGCATAGTATGATAATAACAAGCATCCATACAAGGACAACAATGTTACATAAAACAAGACTTCAGAAGGTCAAGTTAGATGAACTATAATCATTTGATAGTTGTCGGGTCCACACAGTGGGACTGACATGGTATATAAGAGTGTGTCAATATAATGAAGGTATAGTGACCTTGTTATAAGAGGTGGGTACCAGTTCCCTCAGAAGATAACGTAGGTTAACTCCTGTACTTCAAATGGTGGGTATCATACCCTCGAGAGAAATAGAGTCTTCCTCTCAACTTAAAATGTTCCGGTACGGTCCCGGTGAGTGACATAGTGCACCCAGAACTCCCGTCGCGACGTAAATTGAATAGGAGACGACCTGAGACAGGTACAACTCCTGTAGCATGCATGGCCAGATCCAACTGGGCTCCTCGTTCTCGTAGTATAAAATTGTTAGGTGTCAACCAAGTATGTTAAACAAGAACTCAATGTGCATTGCCTGTTGTCACGTTTAGGACAACGACGTTTGTTATAAAGTGAAGTTAGTGAGAGACTTGTGTACAAGTTCTCGGTATAATAAAGCGCAGGTATTTAGTCCACTGGTATAGTAGTGTTTGTATGCGTGGGACATACACGTTGTAGTTAGCATCTTTCACGCACACAAAATAATACAACAGTGCACAAGAGTAACAACATTTTACATTAATTATCTTGGTCGTTATTTCAAACAACAGATAGCACACAAGCCGGTGTAATCCGGTAGAAAACAGGTTGCAAGAATCCCATACCGTTCACCGTAGGTTGCAGTTGATTATACCCTGGTCAACGTCTGGTCAAACAAAGTCCTAGAATAGGATTAACTGAGAGGGTTAATTTATGTTACCCTTATATAATAATTTTATTGGATCATTCAACAAATTTCGTATTTGTTATTTCATGTGAGGTTTATTTCTTTTAATTACCTCATGATTTATGTAACTTATTTGTTATTCCTTTTGATTTATTTATAAATCCTTTAATGTACATATGTATTTATATTTCATGTACTATTTGTTTTTTTTTTAATTGTCTAGGTGACATAACAACTTATAATTCTTAACTATATTTATATGTCATACATGGATATAAATTCTTATAGTTTTATTATTCCTCCTTTAACCATAAATAATAAATTGGTATTTTTAATTCCTTATAACTATTAAGTCATAGTTTAATTCCATAACTCCTTAAATCAAAATTCTTCTTCTAATTCCTCCAAATATCCACATGGGACCTATATTTATTTAAATCTAAATTATTACCCTTATATTTCGGTTATTTACAAAACAACCACATTAATTCATAAACTTTACATTTAAATTCTAATCTTTTATAACATAGTTTTAATTCCTTATTTAATTAAATCACAAAACTACCATTAATATTTTGGTATACTTTTAAATATTATAACTTTTGAAAATTACAACTTAGCCCCTCCAATTCTCGGCCTATATATATATATTTCTATAATTGCAATTTACCACAAAATCTTATAATCTTTACATAATGCCTTATAAACTATAGTTTTAATTTTAATTCTCCATAAATGCCGAATATATATATATATAAATTCTTAAATTACCAAACTACCCCAAAGTAATTCGGCTTTGTCATTATTTTTCCTTAATTACATTTTCATCCCAAAACTTTATAATAGTTCTTAATAACTTATAAACTATAGTCTAAATATTTAATTCCTCAAAATTTCGAAGGTGAACCTAATAATCTCTTAATTATGAATTCGCCCATATTAAGTTCCAAACTTTCATAACAACTTTTATAAATTACATAATAGCCCAAAACTTTATAAATGTTATTTTAACACTTGTTTAAATTATCTAAAATTCATAAACTTAATTCTAACCTTATATTATATCATAATACACCAAACAGACCCTTAACTCTCGGTTTTCACATTAAACACCAAACTTTGTAAAAATTACATTTAAGCCACATAACTTAATTAATTAGCCATTTAAGCACTAATAAAATATTTTTAACTCACCAAACTTTATAGTATAAGTTTATATACATAAGTAGCTCATTAAAATCTATTTCACTTAGACCATTCGGCCATAATTAATAGTGACCATATAGTATATAAAAGTGGATTTATATGTCAAAATAATATACATAAATTCATAGGAGTATATAACTCATGTAAAATTATTGTAATGTCTTATATGATTCTTAGCTCAAAATAGAGTATTTTTGCCCTTGACATTTCGGCTTGAATTGTATGTAACATAAATAAATTTTGTGACACAAAAATGTGTCTTAAGGTAAATATTTTCCATATATGTTATAGATTATATTTTTGGCATATACCATATAGTTTCGGTTTAATTAACCTAGGAGATGTACATAATTTTTGTATAATTTTTAGAAGCTTAACCAAGCTTAAAACATAAATATTAGCTTAGTAAACTTACTTCTTAACAAAGGTGGTTAAGTGCTTGAACTCTTCTTGAATCTCCAAGCTTTCTCCAAGGAATTTTGATGCTCCACTTCGGTTATATGCAAGTGGTGAAGGAGTTTAGGAGTTAGATCTTCAATAAAGATCTTAAGTAGATTTGTAAGTAGTTTTACAAGAATTTACCTTAAGCTTTTCTCCTTATAAATTCGGCTCACTTAAGGTGGATGAAGAACAACTTTCCTTCATGAAAATGAAGAAGAAAGAACCTTAGAAGAGTAGAATGGTTACACATAAAATGTGCTTTAAGGATTTTCAAGCTTAAAACTACCTTAAGATAACCTTGAGATGCTCCTTGGATTAATGTTGGTTTGGACAACCTCCTTGGAACATTAGTTGATGCCGAATGCTTGTGTGCTAGGAAGAGTTTTGCTTCAAGGCTTGACAAGAAATGCTAGGAAATTACCTTAAAGATGAAGATAGAAGTTAAAACTCCATTAATGGACTTAAGAGCTTCAAAGGAAGAAGATGAAGATGAAGAAGAAGAGAGAGGAGGGAGCCTTACCAATTCGGAAGTGAAGTGTGCAAGGGGAAGAATGAGACTAAGCTCACGTAAGAAGAAGAGAATGCAATTGGAATTGATTTTTGTTTTGTTAATTTTTAATGTCAATTGACTATTCTTTTCCTTAGTTTATTACATAGGTTATTGGCTCAATAAATGCCCATGTTCCAGCATGTGTTCGGCCATAATGCAAGACAAGGCAATGTGGAGGAAATAATGTGAGCTAGAGACAAGGTAAGAAAAGTAAGGTTTATTCCTTTGATTTTTCAAGTTTGTAACTTGTCTTCTTCTTCTTGTAGGTGCACGATTTCAAGCTCAAATGGGGGTCTCAATCGGTAATGAAGAGCCAAGGACAAGCATGTTAGGTCACTTGAATTATAAGAATCAAAAAGGTGGAATCTAGATCACTTTTACTTTTTGCATTTTGTTTTTGTCTAGCTCACATGGCCTTGTTCCATGGCATTATTTCGACAGCTTGATGGTCAAATGAGACCTACATACTTTGACATTAAGTTTAACACATGGGAAGGTGAGTCACCATGTTTATGCCTTTTATAAATTTTTAATGTAAGTTTTATACTAGTTTTTGGACATAAAATCGGCCCCTATAGAGCACCTTGTTTGACACTGCCATTAATTTATTAGAGGTCATTTTAACCCTATTTAAGATTCTTAATTCGTGGCATGTCAAAAACTACAAGGTAATTGCGTAAAACGCGTTTTGTGACACCCGAAGGTGTGTTTTTGTGCTCTAAGGAAATTTTGGGAAATAAATTGTCTTTATGAGTTCCAAGTGTTTATAAACACTTATTATAGTAAATAAACATATATTAAGATGTTACATTGAGTTATATGGGGTTACATAACCCGTGACATAATTTACGGGCCATCGGGACACTCCCGGGCAAAAAGGAGCGCTAAGAAATCCTCCTGTGGTTTTGTTGAATTTTGAGAAACCACTTCGTGGGTTTCTTTAGAATGGTTAATAATGATGTTAGGAACTCTAGGAATTAATTTTATAGGAGTTCGTGCCACCTCGGCACTCCTCCGGGCTTTTCGTGCTTTAAGGGGCGTGCGTGAGCACTCCCGAGCGTTTTGCGTTTTTGACTGGATATAGCCTAGGAATATGTTTATATATTCATATAATGAGTGTATGACCATTTGGTTTAAGTTTTAGAAGGTCATACAAGGTCATGCTTGACCTATGTTTCTAAGGCGTTTTAGCGTTTATGGAGAAACGACTATTTTTACGTAACGTTCTCATGCATGGGTTTGCATGCGTACGTGAAATGATTTATTTTGGATTATTTTCCATTAAATAATGGTTTTATAATGTTAATTAGATTTGGGGTATTTCAATCTACCCCCCTTAAAAAGGACTTCGCCCCGAAGTCTCATATCTAAATTTATAAGGTTGTGGGGAATCAAGTTCCACTAAGTATCCACAACTCAATCTAGTTTTTAGGGATCAAGTCCCAAGTCTCTATTCCTAAGTTCATAGTGTATATCAAACATAACAGGAATACTTTGGAAGGTCATATCATATACCTACATGTGGTGCAAAGTAGTAAACACAATCATGTTTCATTTCAAATAGTGCAACGTAGTGCACATAATCTTTCCATTGTAGTGTAACGAAGTACACATCAGCAAGTAGAAGTACAAAGTACATTCAAATACAGTGTTACGCAAGAACACATACAAGATAATTGTCATAGAAATGCACAAAATGAACTCACAAACGAAAAAGGCTCCCCCCCAAAAAGAAAGGGGTACCCCCGTACCCTAGACTAAAGTGTCTAGTCGGTGAATAATGAGGGAAACTTCGCTCGCATATCAGCTTCTAGTTCCCATGTGGCCTCTTCCACATCGTGGTTCGACCAAAGAACCTTTACGAGGCTCACAGACTTGTTTCGAGTATCTCGTGTCTTTCTATCTAAGATTCGTTGCGGTGTTTCCACATACCGCATTGTTGGTTCTAATGAGAGTGTCTCTGGTTGTAGAACATGAGAAGGATGAGGCATGTATTTCTTAAGCTGAGACACGTGAAAAACATTGTGTACTTTGCCCAACTCTGCTGGCAAATCAAGTCGATAGCCACAAGGCCCACCCGCTCTGTGATAGCGTAGGGTCCTACAAATTTCGGGCTTAGCTTGCCCTTCTGTCCAAATCTGAATACACCCTTCATGGGTGATACTCGTAGAAATACCTGGTCGCCAACGCGAACTCAAGGTCTCGTCTCTCTCATCAGCATATGATTTCTGTCTGTCTTGTGCTGCTTTCATATTTTCTGATTGTTGTACTTCTGCCTGAACTTGCTCTAAGTACTCAGGCCCAATGATGACGGTCTCACTAGACTCGTCCCAGCACAATGGTGTGCGACATGGTCTGCCATATAAGGCTTGAAAAGGTGACATCTGTATAGAGGCGTGATAGCTGTTATTGTATGCAAACTCGATGAGATGTAATCTATCTATCCAGCTGCCCTGGAAATCCAAGGCACATGCTCGTAGCATGTCCTCTAAGGTCTGAATAGTCCTCTCTGACTGACCATCGTCTGAGGATGAAATGCTGTGCTAAGCTTCAATTCAGTCCAAGTGCTTCGCGAGTAGCTCGCCAATATCGTGAGAGAAATCTAGTATCTCGATCTGAAACAATAGTCTTTGGTACTCCATGATGTCTGATAATCTCCTCAAATAGTTCTGCCAACTTGGCACTTTCCAAGTGTCTTTCATCGGAATAAACCTAGCAACTTAGTCAGTCGATCAACAACAACCCAAATCATATTTAGTCCTCCTCTCGTAGGTGGTAGTCCCACCACGAAGTCCATAGAGATATCATAAAACTTCCACTCTGGAACTGGCATAGACTGTACCATACCTCCTGGTCGTCTATGTTCGAATTTCACTTTCTGACAAGTGAGACATCGAATCACATATTCTGTCACGTCGCCCTTCATACCACTCCACCAGAAATACCTCTTTAGATCTTTGTACATCTTAGAAGCTCCTGGATGGACAGATGTGGAGTAGTGTGGGACTCTCGAAGAATATGCTCCTTTATATCTGTGCTGTCTCTGGGAATACACAATCTGCCCTTCAATCTGATCAACCCATCATCGTGTAACTGGAATTCGTACTTCCCTCCCTCAAATGTACCGTCAGACAACTTCTGACTGATCTCCATCATTCGCTGATCATTCTGCTGAGCGCTACGTATGTCGTCCATAAGACTCGAGCTAGCCACAATGGCATTTAAAGAATGTGCTCGTCGACTCAATGCGTCTGCTACTACATTAGCTTTTCCTTCCTTGTACTGCAAATCAATGTCATAATCCTTCAGAAATTCAACCCATCTTCTTTGTCTCATGTTTAACTCCTTCTAGGTGAATACATACTTCAAACTTTTGTGATCCGAGTATACGGTCATCTGGACACCATACAGGTAGTGGCGCCAGATCTTCAATGCAAAAACGATTGCTCCAAGCTCCAAGTCATGTGTAGGGTAATTCTCTTCATGTTTCTTCAGCTGTCGGGAAGCGTAGGCGACTACCTTCCCATTCTGCATGAGTACACACCCTAATCCTCTGCCTGATGCATCACAGTAAACTTCATAACCCTCTGTGCCTTCAGGTATAGTCAAAACTGGTGTTGATGTCAAAGCATCTTTCAAATACTGGAATGAGGTCTCACATTCTGTAGTCCATGTGAATGGTGCGCCTTCTTCATTAAACTGGTCATAGGTTTTGCTATTTTGGAGAAGTCTCTGACAAATATCCTGTAGTAACCTGCTAACCCAAGGAAACTCCTGATATCAGTCACTGTCTTTGGTCTGGGCCAGGTGCGAACTGCTTCTATCTTTGCTGGATTCACTACGATCCCAGCATCTGAGATAACATGTCCTAGAAAGGAAACTCTGTCTAACCAAAACTCACACTTGGAGAACTTAGCATAAAGCTGGTTCTCCCTTAAGATCTTAAGTACATGTCGGAGGTGACTCTCATGCTCTTCCTTAGACTTTGAATAAATTAGGATATCATCGATAAATACAACTACTGTCTTGTCCAGATGCTCTCTGAATAATATGTTCATCAAGTCCATGAAGACTGCCGGTGCGTTTGACAAGCCAAAAGGCATAACTGTAAACTCATAGTGGCCATATCGTGTTCTGAATGCTGTCTTTTCTCTGTCTTGCTCCCTGATAGGTATCTGGTGGTATCCTGATCTCAAATCGATCTTTGAAAACACCTTTGCTCCTCTTAACTGATCAAACAAGTCATCAATTCGTGGTAGTGGATATTTGTTCTTCACTGACACTGCATTAAGCTCTCTGTAATCGATACATAACCGAAGACTTCCATCCTTCTTCTTCACAAAAAGAACTGGTGCTCCCCAAGGAGATACGCTAGGTCGTATGTATCCCTTGTCTAATAAATCTTTCAACTGCTCCTTCAACTCAGCCATCTCTGCTGGTGCCATGCGGTACGGTGCCTTAGCTATGGGACCGGTACCTGGTAGTAATTCAATGGAGAACTCTACCTCTCTGGATGGCGGTAAGCCTGGAAGTTCCTTTGGAAAAATATCTGGAAATTCTGACACCACTGGCATATCTGGATCAAAATCAGGGTCATGCTCTACATCCTGAACATAGCATAAATACACTTCCTTCTGCTTCCTGACGTGTTTGTACATGGACATAGCTGATATCACTTTTATCGATGGTGCTCTAGGGCTCTGGCGGTATGATACTGTCACTCCTGATGGGCTCTTAAGTAACAGTCTGCGCTCTGCACAAAGAATGCGGCCTCTGTGCCGCCCCAACCAGTCCATCCCGGCTATAACGTCGAATCCTAGACCTCTGAACTCAATAAGGTCAATGGGAAATTCCTCCTCCTTAATACGGATAGTGGCTCCTCTATAAAGACGAGTGCAACTGATCTTCTCCTTAGACGGGAGTGCCACCTTAAAATCAGGTAACTCTACAGCGTCTAGCCCCAACTTCCCCGCAAGCGAAGGCGAAACGAAAGTATGTGAGGCTCCGGAGTCGAACAGTACTAATGCATCCACTCCATTAACAGGAAAGGTACCAGTGAGGATCGCGCCGCCCTTGCTGGCCTCCTCCTCAGTAAGAATACTTAAGGCACCTCCGTCTCCTTAGCACAACCTAACAATAGAATCTGGGTAAGTACTTTGGTATATGATGGAGGTCGAAAAACATTCACTTTTCATAAAATTAAAGCTTCATTGATGAGATGATCCTTTCTCAGATGTCCAAAACAATTACAACACTAGTACTTCCTAAAAGTCAAACTTAATCTTCCTGGTTTCATGTGAGTGGTGTTTATCACTGTCGAAGGTGCTGTGTTTAGTTTAATCCTTTTAATTCCATGGTAAAGCAACCTTGACTTTCCACCCATTATTAAAACATCTCCTGAATTCAATATGATTTTCTTTGCAAGGTCCACACGCTTCTGCTCGCCATAAAGGAACTCCGCGTCATCTCCAATTGACAAAGACAATACTGGTATCCCCTGATCGAGGGACCCTTGTGTTTCATCCTTGTCTTGATGTAGCCCTAAGCGACCTCCTTCTTCATAGAAGTTGATGATACATAGATCAGCCCTTAGATTGGGAACTGGATCTTCTTCTAGCTGTTGAGCTGTATTAACTGCTTGTTCCACAATTTGTAAAAATTCTTCTAGGATTTTTGGTACTTGTGCTCCATCTCCATTTCTTGTATCCTGGTAGGTCTTTGAGTAAGGATTCCAATCCTTTCCTAAGCACATCATTTTCAGCTTTATCTTTGATCCTCTTGGAAATTCTGGAGTGTAGAACCCTCCTGGTCCTGCTCCCAATTCTTGACATCTTCTGATGATTGCAATTTGTGTCTCCGGTGTTAGGTATCCTTTGAGTAATATCAAACCTGGTTGGATAACCTTACATTGTTCGTTCCCAGGTTCTTGTACTTTGATAATGTTTTCTTCCAGGGAGGGTGGTGAGGGGATAGGAAAGCATATCTTATAGCTTCCTACGTGGTTTAAAATTCTACTAGTGAGTCTTACTAGTTCCTTCCTACTCAATTAGGCACTTAAGGCATGCAAGCACTCATTCACAACATTCATTGCTCAATGACATGTTCGTATGGGTTTAGAATTACCTGGGTTGGTAGAAGTACCAGCTTCATCTGAGCGGTCCATGACATGCAGGGCGGGTCCCGATGCTGGGCCTTTGCCCTTATTTCCCTGAGTTTGGTTTGTTGGTGGAGGGCGAGTATCGCTGGCTCCATTCTTGTGGCCGGTGTTTGCCTTTGCTCCCGGGCGGTAGTTCCTGCTCTCCGGGTTTCGGATGCACTCGAAGGCACGATGTCCATATATCTGACAGTGGCGGCACTGGACTTTCTCTCCTTGGCAGTCCACGCCGGGGTGATCTTTTCCACATTGTCTACAGTTGAAGTGGCGGACAAACTTCTGGCCCGTATTGGAGCCATGTCCAGAACCTGATACAATCGAGGTCAATTACATATCTCAACGGTACTGAGGTAATCACAAAAGTTTCAAATTTAACTACTTGTTTAGGGTGCCTACCCTTAGATGGGTAGGTTTTCTGTGAGTTCGTAGCTCCGTAGGTTCCTGACTGGGGGTTCCCAGTAGTCTGGTTCCCCTTCCCTTGATAGGACCCCTGGCCTTTTTGATAGGGCTTGTTCCTTCTGTTGGAGTTTCCCTGCTTGGCATCCTCACTGCCAGGTCCGTCCTTTCTCTTTTGGGAGCTCAAAGCATCCCTTCTCTTGCATGTAATCTCCACAATGGAGGCAGCATGGTAACATTCCTGAAATCTCAAGGTATCAATCTCCAAATCTCCCATGACGGGGTATAGTAGGTAATAAAATTTTCAACTGGTTTATGTCTCTCCTGTTTTACCTGTAAACTGGTGGGGATGATTGGTCCCATCCCAAACTGGAGTCGAGGGCTCAGTCCCCCATAGAACCAGTCGACCAAAACCTGGTCCGAGTAACCTAATCCGGGCAATAGTCGGAGTTGTGAAGTAAACTTCGCATAATATTCATCTACAGTCATCTTTCCTGTCTGCTCCAGTGCATCAAACTCCCTCGTCTTCACCATCCTGGTGTGGGCCGGGTAGTATTTGCCCCTCAGTAGTGCAGTGTAGTGTCCCCAAGTGAAAGCTGGGTCATCCAGGTGGTCGGCCTTCACCATATTCCACCAATCTCTTGCTGCATCTTTCAGGTAGAAGGCAGCGAGTCTCACTTTTTCCCTAGCTGGGACTGCCAGTGTCTCGAACGCTGTTTCCATCTTCATAATGTAAGTCTCCAAGTGTGCAGGGTCAGTCTGCCCCTTGAATGCAGTTGGCCTCAGATCAGCCAAACTCTTCACCCAATCTCTCTCTCTGGGTGGTGGTGGTGGGGGTTGCTGCTGCTGTGCAACCCCCGCCTGTGCAAATGCTTGAGCTATTAAAGTAGCAATGTCTGCCAGCCTGATGGTTGGCTCCTCTTCGGCCTGTCCACGGCGTCCTCCTCTTCCTGACATCTGCAGGATGTTGAGGTATATTAGATACTGTGGTCACAATCTTGGTCTTGGATAGTAGTCTAAGTAACAACTAACTTAAACTCCTTGCTAAACTATCTCTCAACCCGTAGCCTAAAGCTTTAGAAATCCTAATCTCGGTGTATCCTTGTATCCAGAGCGTAACTACGCTCTGATACCACTTTTTGTAACACCCCAACCCGAAATCCAATAACTTGTACGGCGATCACTCCCAAATAAAATACAACTGCAGCGGAAATAAATACAACAACCGGGCGGTATTACAATGCCGTTGGCCACCCTTGTACCAACAAGGCTAACTCCAAATACAATCTCCAAAAGTCACGGTCTGAATACGAATACAATCCGAGATACTAGGAATCAAACTCAAATGTAAAATACTTAAGTAAAACAAATAACTAGTAGGAGATTCCCATAGCTTGAATCTACCCCACCTACACTCGGTGTGGTAATCTTCTCAACTTCAGGTACCTGAAAAATGGGGGCCCCCAAAGGGGCTCAACAAACAATGCTGGTATGGAAAACGTGCAGCCCATCGTCTACCAGGCCACACCAACTACTTTGTTGAATACATGCAATTCATTTTTTTGTAAAGTGTAAACAAGCATAGTATGATAATAACAAGCATCCATACAAGGACAACAATGTTACATAAAACAAGACTTCAGAAGGTCAAGTTAGATGAACTATAATCATTTGATAGTTGTCGGGTCCACACAGTGGGACTGACATGGTGTATAAGAGTGTGTCAATATAATGAAGGTATAGTGACCTTGTTATAAGAGGTGGGTACCAGTTCCCTCAGAAGATAACGTAGGTTAACTCCTGTACTTCAAATGGTGGGTATCATACCCTCGAGAGAAAGAGTCTTCCTCTCAACTTAAAATGTTCCGGTACGGTCCCGGTGAGTGACATAGTGCACCCAGAACTCCCGTCGCGACGTAAATTGAATAGGAGACGACCTGAGACAGGTACAACTCCTGTATAGCATGCATGGCCAGATCCAACTGGGCTCCTCGTTCTCGTAGTATAAAATTGTTAGGTGTCAACCAAGTATGTTAAACAAGAACTCAATGTGCATTGTCTGTTGTCACGTTTAGGACAACGACGTTTGTTATAAAGTGAAGTTAGTGAGAGACTTGTGTACAAGTTCTCGGTATAATAAAGCGCAGGTATTTAGTCCACTGTATAGTAGTGTTTGTATGCGTGGGACATACACGTTGTAGTTAGCATCATTCACGCACATAAAATAATACAACAGTGCACAAGAGTAACAACATTTTACATTAA
Source organism: Limonium bicolor (assembly GCA_023374045.1). Taxonomy (NCBI): domain Eukaryota; kingdom Viridiplantae; phylum Streptophyta; class Magnoliopsida; order Caryophyllales; family Plumbaginaceae; genus Limonium; species Limonium bicolor. The sequence goes on from CM041778.1 coordinate 46,009,593, forward strand.
TTATCTTGGTCGTTATTTCAAACAACAGATAGCACACAAGCCGGTGTAATCCGGTAGAAAACAGGTTGCAAGAATCCCATACCGTTCACCGTAGGTTGCAGTTGATTATACCCTGGTCAACGTCTGGTCAAACAAGTCCTATAATAGGATTAACTGAGAGGGTTAATTTATGTTACCCTTATATAATAATTTTATGGATCATTCAACAACTTTCGTATTTGTTATTTCATGTGAGGTTTATTTCTTTTAATTACCTCATGATTTTATGTATAACTTATTATATTCCTTTTGATTTATTTATAAATCCTTTAATGTACATATATGTATTTATATATTCATGTACTATATTCGTTATTTTTTTTTAATTGTCTAGGTGACATAACAACTTTATAATTCCTTAACTATATTTATATGTCATACATGGATATAAAATTCTTATAGTTTTTATTATTCCTTTAACCATAAATAATAACTATTGGTGATTTTTAAATTCCTTATAACTATTTAAGCCATAATCTTAATTCCATAACTCCTTAAATCAAAATTCTTCTTTCTTTCCTCCAAATATCCACATGGGACCTATATTTATTTAAATCTAAATTATTACGCTTATATTTCGGTTATTTACAAAACAACCACATTAATTCATAACTTTACATTTAAATTCTAATCTCTTTATATAACATACTTTTAATTCCTTATTTAATTAAATCACAAAACTACCATTAATATTTCGGTGTATACTTTTAAATATTATAACTTTTGAAAATTACAACTTAGCCCCTCTAATTCTCGGCCTAGATATATATATTTCCTATAATTGCAATTTAGCCACAAAATCTTATAATCTTTACATAATGCCTTATAAACTATAGTTTTAATTTTAATTCTCCATAAATGCCGAATATATATATAAATTCTTAAATTACCAAACTAACCCCAAAGTAATTCGGCTTTGTCATTTATTTTTCCTTATTACATTTTCATCCCAAAACTTTATAATAGTCTCTTAATAACTTATAAATATAGTCTAAATATTTAATTCCTCAAAATTTCGAAGGTGAACCTAATGAATCTCTTAATTATGAATTCGCCCCATTTTAAGTTCCAAACTTTCATAACAACCTTTATAAATTTCATAAGCCCAAACTTTTATAAAGTGTTATCTTAACACTTGTTTAAATTATCTAAAATTCATAAACTTAATTTCTAACCTTTATTATATCATAATAACACCAAACAGACCCTTAACTCTCGCTTTCACATTAAACTCACCAAACTTTGTAAAAATTACATTTAAGCCTCATAACTTAATTAATTAGCCATTTAAACACTAATAAAATATTTTTAACTCACCAAACTTTATAGTATAAGTTTTATACATAAGTAGCTCATTAAAATCTATTTAACACTTAGACCATTCGGCCATAATTAATTAGTGACCATATAGTATATAAAAGTGGATTTATATGACAAAATAATTATACATAAATTCATAGGAGTTATATAACTCATGTAAAAATATTGTAATGTCTTATATAAATTCTTAGCTCAAAATAGAGTATATTTTCCCTTGGTATTTCGGCTTGAATTTGTATGTAACATAAATAAATTTTGTGACACAAAAATGTGTCTTAAGGTAAATATTTTCCATATATGTTATAGATTATATTTTTGGTATATTATACCATGTAGTTTCGGTTTCATATAACCTAGGAGATGTACATAATTTTTGTATAATTTTTAGAAGCTTAACCAAGCTTAAAACATAAATATTAGCTTAGTAAACTTACTTCTTAACAAAGGTGGTTAAGTGCTTGAACTCTTCTTGAATCTCCAAGCTTTCTCCAAGGAATTTTTGATGCCCCACTTCGGTTATATGCAAGTGGTGAAGGAGTTTAGGAGTTAGATCTTCAATAAAGATCTTAAGGAGATTTGTAAGTAGTTTTACAAGGATTTACCTCAAGCTCTTTCTCCTTATAAATTCGGCTCACTAATGGTGGATGAAGAACAAACTTTCCTTCATAAAAATGAAGAAGAAAAGAACCTTAGAAGAAGTAGAACTTGGTTACACATAAAAATGTGCTTTAAGGATTTTCAAGCATTAAAACTACCTTAAGATAACCTTGAGATGCTCCTTGGATTAATGTTGGTTTGGACAACCTCCTTGGAACATTAGTTGATGCCGAATGCTTGTTGTTATGCTAGGAAGAGTTTTGCTTCAAGGCTTGACAAGAAATGCTAGGAAATTACCTTAAAGATGAAGATAGAAGTTAAAACTCCATTAATGGACTTAAGAGCTTCAAAGGAAGAAGATGAAGGAAGAAGAGAGAGGAGGGAGCCTTACCAATTCGGAAGTGAAGTGTTCAAGGGGAAGAATGAGACTAAGCTCACGTAAGAAGAAGAGAATGCAATTGGAATTGATTTTTGTTTTGTTAATTTTTAATGTCAATTGACTATTCTTTTCCTTAGTTTATTACATAGGTTATTGGCTCAATAAATGCCCATGTTCCTAGCATGTGTTCGGCCATAATGCAAGACAAGGCAATGTGGAGGAAATAATGTGAGCTAGAAGACAAGGTAAGAAAGTAAGGCTTTATTCCTTTGATTTTTCAATGTTTGTAACTTGTCTTCTTCTTCATTGTAGGTGCACGATTTCAAGCTCAAATGGGGGGTCTCAATTGGTAATGAAGAGCCAAGGACAAGCATGTTAGGTCACTTGAATTATAAGGAATCAAAAAAAGGTGGAATAAGAATCCACTTTTTACTTTTTGCATTTTGTTTTTGTCTAGCTCACATGGCCTTGTTCCATGGCATTATTTCGACAGCTTGATGGTCAAATGAGACCTACATACTTTGACATTAAGTATTCTAACACATGGGAAGGTGAGTCATCATGTCTTATGCTTTTTATAAATTTTTAATGTAAGTTTTATACTAGTTTTTGGACATAAAATCGGCCCTATAGAGCACCTTGTTTGACACTTCCATTAATTGTTTTAGAGGGTCATTTTAACCCTATTTAATATTCTTAATTCGTGGCATGTCAAAAACTACCAGGTAATTGCGTAAAACGCGTTTTTGTGACACCCGAAGGTGTGTTTTTGTGCTCTAAGGATATTTTGTAAAATAAATTGTCTTTATGAGTTACAAGTGTTTATAAACACTTATTATAGTAAATAAACATATATTAAGATGTTACATTGAGTTATATGGGGTTACATTAACCCGTGACATAATTTACGGGCCATCGGGACACTCGCGGGCAAAAAGGAGCGCTAAGAAATCCTCATGTGGTTTTTGTTGAATTTTGAGAAACCACTTCGTGGGTTCTCTTTATAATGGTTAATAATGATGTTAGGAACTCTAGGAATTAATTTTATAGGAGTTCGAGCCACCTCGGCACTCCTCCGGGCTTTTCGTGCTTTAAGGGGCGTGCGTGAGCACTCCCGAGCGTTTTGCGTTTTTGACTGGATATAGCCTAGGGAATATGTTTATATATTCATATAATGAGTGTATGACCATTTGGTTTAAGTTTTAGAAGGTCGTACAAGGTCATGCTTGATCGTATGTTTCTAAGGCGTTTTAGCGTTTATGGAGAAACGACTATTTTTACGTAACGTTCTCATGCATGGGTTTGCATGCGTACGTGAAATGATTTATTTTTGAACTATTTTCCATTAAATAATGGTTTTATAATGTTAATTAGATTTGGGGTATTTCACCCAATTTTCGGCGCTTTTAACATTTTGGCCGAAAAAGAGTGTCTGGTTAGTGAATTTTCAGCGGTTGTATACAGGAACCGCCGAAAAACTTTTTTTTTAAAAAAAACATCATTTTCGGCAGTTGTATACAGGAACCGCCGAAAAAGTGATTATTTTCGGCGGTTCCTATATACAACCGCCGAAAATGATGTTTTTTTTTATAAAAAAACACGTTTTTTGGCGGTTCCTGTATACAACTGCCGAAAATGCCTATTATTTCTACCCCCAGATCGAGCTCGACAGTACTGAAATCAGTATACGCGACTCTCACCCCCATTCGAACCCATCTTCTCCAAATCGCCACCCTTCTTTCCGTCGAACACCGCTGCGCCAGCAGCCGCCGTCGCCACCGCCTGTAGTCGCCGCCGCTGCAGCTGCCAAGTTCAGTTGCAAATAGAGGCGAATTAGGTTAGTTTTTTCCAGATTTTAACTATCGAATTTTTGTTGAATTAGGTCTTAATTTGTTGTTTATATGTCATTGTTGATTGATATATGTCATCTGGAGTGTAAGTTATTGATTGGTTTAATTGGAAATACTATATGTGGTGAATTTTTGAAAATAATCTATATGCTCGCAAGGTGTTCGATGAAATGACTTAACCAATTTCAGTGACTTTTTTTGCTATTTTACCATTGTTTGTGTGAATTGTTGACAAGTAAATGACATTGGTGAATTATCGTATAATTTAACATTAAAAATGTTGACTAATAGTACTAAGTTGTTGATAATTATTAGTTTTTTACATAACTATAACTATTATACTCACTTCTAATTTATATAATTCTTTACAGTTACACCCTTTGACATTCCCTTTGTCGTTGTCCTCCGCTCTATTACCTCCCTTTGAGCTCCGCCTGAGAATCTCGTCCTTTCGTTCAACATTTATACGTGGTGCACTTATACCAAGACAGGTTAGCTTTATTTTTCAATTAACCTCAATCAATTACCGTTTATCATAATTGTTTGTGTAATTAGTTTATTTTTATGTAATAGTTAGTTGAGATAAGTTTATATAACCAAATAGTATTTATATATATATTTAGTAGATGTAGATGTTATATATAATACAACCTATTATATAAAATATATATACAATAGTCAGTGACTTTTTATGCTTTATCACCATTGTTTGTGTGAATTATTGATGAGTAAGTGTCCGTGATGAACTGTCGGTATGAATTAACATTAAAAATGTTGATTTATAGTTTACTTGTTTTTATGTTTTGATTCTCCAATAAGTCATATATAGTATTGATTATATAATGTCAACGAATTAGATTACTATACAAGTCGTCGGTGTATCTACTCGCGTCAGCTCTTCGCTGCCTTCCCTCACCGCCCACCTCTGCTACTCCCATCCGCCCTGTTATCTCCCTCTGAGTTCCACTTGCTCCTCGTCCTTCCATTCACCCTCATATACGGTATACATATACCAAAGACAGGTTAGTTTTATTTTGTCAATTAACATTAATCATTTGTCATTTATTATGATTGTTTGTGTAATTAGTTAGTTGATTAATTATACATATATAGTACAACACAATAAGATAACAAATTATATATATTATAGATATATGTATATACATATCACCAAGTAGTACATATATATTATATATAGACGTATATACATATAAGTCAACCTACTAAATATATATATATATATATACAGACTCGCCATGCAAGAACCATATCATTATATATCATTTCCAAAGATAGTTTAGTTATTGTTGTTTTATATTTATTATTTTAAATATAAGTTAATTTATTATGCATTATCAATATATTTTTGTAGTTATTTTTTAGCTTTAACTTTCATTTGGAGTTTGTAGAATGGACCGTGAATGGATGTACGGTCAGCGAGGGAATTATTTTGAATCAAAAGTGGATAATGAATTTTGCAAAGCAGCTCTCGATCATCAGAAAAGGATGAACGAGACACACATTCCCTGTCCATGTGCACAATGTGAACTTCGCAATAAGTTTCCTAACCTACATACAATCAGATTTCATCTATCAAGGCGTGGATTTATGCCGAACTATAAGATATGGTTTTTGCATGGCGAGTCATTAGAAGCCAGTAGCAGGGTGCAAACTTCCACTGAACCGAACAGTGAACCAGAAATGGTTACAGACGATACTACATTTCCTGATAATACGTGTGATCTGAGTGACACTGATATCAACGACGACAGTGATAAGATTGAACACCTGGACTCTATGATGCAAGATGTTGAAGATAATTTCACAGACAAGCCGGCTGAATATCAAAGATTACTTGATGCATCACGTTCCCCTTTGTTTCCCGGATGCACCAAATTTACAAAGTTGACATCCGTGCTGCATTTGTTCAATCTTAAAGCAAGATTTGGCTTGAGTGATAAGAGTTTTACGGCAATACTAGAACTATTCCACGACATGCTTCCAGATGATAACAATCTTCCTACTTCCACTTATGATGCAAAAAAATTGATGTGTCCTATGGGTGTGGAGTACAAAAAGATACACGCATGTCCAAACAGTTGTGTATTATACAGAGGAGAGAATAAACATTTGAATGAGTGTCCAAAATGTCATTTGTCACGCTATAAACAGACGGACGGTCAATCATCCAATTCTAAGAAAAAAAGTCCTCCAGCAAAAGTCATTTGGTATTTACCCATAATACCAAGATTCAAACGTCTTTTTGCAAATGTCAGAGATGCACAAAATTTAAGATGGCACGCAGAAGGAAGAAAATGATGATAAGCTGAGACATCCAGCTGATTCACCACAATGGAGGACAATCGACAGAAGATTTCAAGATTTTGCCAGTGACAGTCGAAATTTGAGACTCGGGTTATGTACAGATGGGATGAATCCTTATGGCAGTCTAAGTAGTCAGCACAACACTTGGCCTGTTCTATTGGTGATCTACAATCTTCCCTCGTGGCTGTGTATGAAGCGGAAATACATATTGTTATCATTGTTGATTTCTGGACCTAAACAACCAGGACATAACATCGATGTATACCTTGCACACTGATTGACGATTTGAAATTGCTATGGAATCAGGGGACAGTGGTTTATGACAGTTACGCCAGACAAAACTTTACACTTCGTGCCATGCTTTTTTGCACAGTGAATGACTTTCCAGCGTACGGGAACTTATCTGGATACACAGTAAAAGGCGCATTTGCTTGCCCAATATGTGAGGACGACACTTGTTCTGATCGTCTACAGTTTTGTGGAAAAAAGTCTACATGTGTCATCGTAGATTATTGCCATCAGCTCACCCGTACCGTAAAAAGAGGAAGTTATTCAACGGAAAGACTGAGACACGTGTTGCTCGTATACCTCTGAGTTCTGAAGAGATTTATGAAAAAGTGAAAGACATTGACAATGTTTTCGGTGTTCCGTCCAAGTCTACCCAAAAAAAATCTGGAAAAAATGTTCAATATTTTGGGAACTTCCGTATTGGAAACATTTATCTGTTAGGCATTGTCTTGATTTCATGCATATTGTCAAAAATGTTGGTGAGGCTGTTGTTGGGACTTTGCTTAACATACCTGGGAAAACTAAAGACGGAATAAAGGTTCGAAAAGACATGCAAGCTATGGGCATACGTGAGGAGTTGCATCCCCAAGAAAGAGGCAAACGAACATTTTTACCTCCAGCATGTTACACTTTGTCTAAGAATGAGAAGAACAACTTTTGTAAATGTCTTCATTCCCTTAAGGTTCCTACGGGTTACTCATCTAACTGGAAAAGTCTTGTGTCAATGAAGGACTTGAAGTTGATCGGGTTGAAGTCTCATGATTATCACATTCTGATGTTGCATCTACTTCCTGTTGCCATTCGAGGTATATTGCCGAAAGATGTGCGGAATGCAATTACAAGACTATGTTTCTTTTTAAATGCAGTGTGCAATAAAGTCGTGGATGTTGATACACTAGACAGTCTGCAACGTGATGTTGTTGTTACGATGTGTCAACTTGAAATGTATTTTCCACCCTCGTTTTTTGACATCATGGTCCACTTGGTTGTTCACATTGTAAGAGAAATCAAATTATGTGGTCCTATATATTTAAGATACATGTATCCATTTGAGAGATACATGGGAATCTTGAAGGGAAGGATGAAGAATAGATATCGACCTGAAGGGAGTATCATAGAAAGGACAATAACCGAAGAAGTGACAGAATTTTGTACTGAATACTTGAAGGGAGCTGTAGCTATTGGAGTGCCACAACCGAGACACATAGGAGGGACAGAAGGTCAAGGTGTTATTGGGAAAAAATTGTGGCAATTGATTCATCCTCAATGGAGTCTGCACATCTATTCGTTTTACATCACCTTGAGATTATTGAGCCATTTTTTGAGAAACACATGACTGCACTAAGAGCTCAATATCCTGGGAGGAATATTATTTGGTTGATAAAGGAGCAAAACAAGACCTTCTGTTCATGGTTTAGAGATCATGTCATGAAGATTGCATCACTAGCGCCTGATAATGTAAGTGAAGAGCTCCGTTGGTTAGCCTTGGGACCTGGTTCCACTTGTATATCTTATGAAGGGTATGACATCAATGGGTTCACCTACTGGACAAAACGGCAAGATGATAGATGTTTAAACCAGAATAGCGGGGTTAAAGTAGAAAACAACAACTGAGTATACCAGAGGTGATCCAGCTTCAACGATTTCAACCTCGAGGTTGTATTATGGATTCATTGCAGATATTTGGGAGCTTGATTATCAGTTTCAAAAGTTTGTTATTTTTAAATGCAAATGGGTGGATAATAGAAACGATTATCGGGTTCACGATGGGTTTAACTTGGTTGATTTATCACGCCTTGGTCATACACAAGATCCTTCATATTTCCCAAGGATTGTGAACAAGTATTTTACATAGAAGATCCCATCGATTCCAGGTGGTCAGTTGTATTACCAGGGAAAAGATTTGTCAACATTAATGCTGATCAAGATGTTGATGATGATGAATTAATGTTCGATGAGACACCACCTTTTTCTACCAGTATTCCTGTCACAGACATTGTTGATGTTCCAGACGATGTAGTGTATACTAGGTCTGATCACGATGAGGGTTTATGGGTTGAAAACCATAAATGATGTGTTCAGTTGTTAGGTAATTAAAAAATATTTTTATTGTTTGTTTGTTCATTAAATAATTTGTTGGAATAATAACGATGTCTTATTATGTATTCATTACATTATTTGTTGTGGTGTTATTGATATACGGTTGTTTATCTTTGCAGATAGTTAAATGGATGATATGGATGACCCGATTGGCGAGTTATTGACAGAGGCAACCCGACCAAAGAAGAAGAAAACATGGAGGGAAAGGTCACAAGTCACAGGCCCGAGCTGATGAGGGGGGTAATGGCGTGGATGAGATTACTCCAGCCTCTGTGCCAGCTGAGGACACAGAGGCTGGACCTTCTGGATCACAAATCCAGCTTCCTAGGACCGTAAAACCTCGAGGTCCGACGAAAGCTCTCAGATCAAAAAAGATTGAATCAAAGCCGTTACAGTTTAATGCGTATCTACAGCCGATTGGGGAATGGGCTACAGACTTCACTACAGAGCTAGGCATCATTGTGCGAGAGTATTGTGATATTACTCTCACCTGGCCTCAAGTTGATGAAGGACTAAAGAAACAGATGTTTGAGATCGTACAGGTAAATAAACAATAGTTAAAGTATTATTTTTGTACAATTTGTAGGTATCCATCACTAACATTTGTTTCATTTATGGTAATATGCAGAAACGATATCAAATACCTGCAGAAAGTGAGTACTACTCCATGGTCAAATCAATGATGCGCAAGAAATTTTCAGATCATAAGCATGATCTGGTTAAGTGGTTTATCACCAAGAAGCTTAAGAGGTCGGACGGCGACACACGCCAGCCTTGGGAGATTTACACACCAATAACCAAAGAGAAGTGGCAGGAGTTCTATGATAAGAAGATGGAGACAAAGGTATGTATTAACTTTTAAATAATTAATTATTATATAAATATATATTTTTGAGGTATTATATTTACATATGTATATTTTTGGTCATCTTAATTGTATGTTTATTTGATAACAGGAGTACCGAAGCCCAATCCGCGAATGCGAAGAAGAATGAATATCATCACGTGTTGGGTGCGAAAGGGGTTAATAGAAGAGTGCCTGAATGGGTGGCAGAAGGAGAGTTGCCATCAGATATGAGCACTCTTGATGAGCACCAGCTACGGGGTACGTTTTGGAAGCTTTCACGTACTAAGAAAGACCCGAAAACTGGAGAGCGTTTATATCCCTTCGAGAAGACGAAGGAAATTGTTGATAAGATGGTAAGTACTTTTCTTTACTTTCAAATTTTTTGACAAATTTATTTTTATCATCTTAAAAATTATAATTAACTTCTTTCTACATTTAATTATAAAGGGTGAGCTGAATGAACAAGTTACCCAAGGGACTTGGGTACCTGATCGACATGATGACCAGTTGTCTCGTGCGCTTGGAAAGAAAGATCATCCAGGCCGAGCTGTGGGGTTAGGGGGTGTTAACATAGGGATAAGAAAACTTTTTGGTAACCCCGGGTCAAGGAAAGGGAGTAGTCAAGGACAGACAATTTCTTACGAGCAGCATATGCGTGCCATTAATGACATGAGAGAGCAGTGGAAGAAGGAGATCTTTGATGAACTACGTCAAGGCAGTCGTGCATCCCAGCCATATGTTCCTGCTTCTGATCCTCATGCTTCTAATCCTTCTTGCCCCAGTTTTCATGATGATCCTCTCTCATACCCAAGAAATGATGACCCTACTCCTGCTGGAGTGTACACAAGTGTGGATTCCAATGACCAGTATCCTTACGCTTATGTACAGGTAATTTTTTATACCTTTAACTGTTCTATTAGTTGTCATATCTTTTATTACATATTTTTAGTTCAACATCTACTAATCTGATGAAATTGTAGGATCCTATAAACTGTAACCTCCTGCATCCATACAACAATGAAGAAATATATGTCACGGAAGGAAGGGTGTACTCATCAGGCCCTAATGAGGTGACCCATGGAATACCACTGAAGCCGTATCACGGGAGAGTCTCTGTGGACGAACCGATTTATAAGGTTCCTGATCTACCACTCCCTGTACCTACGGAGGAGTACACTACAGTTCGGTCTGCAAAGGGTGCATTCGTTCAGTGGCCCATTCGTCTGATTCAGAAGTGTGTGAAGGTATGTCTAATACTAACCACTAGAGTAGTTATTATTGTTCATTACATGAATATAATATGTGTGGACGCTCAGTTCATGACTAGTATTGAATGTCGGTTGTAAATAGGCATTAAAAGGGAAATCTGCATCTCCTGAGAAAAAGAAGTCAAAGATTGGATCCTCTGAATACAGAGCATCCACCAATGTTGTAGAAAGAGAAAATTTGGTGAACGATTCCGTATATACACGCTTGGGGCCAAACATGAAATGCTTGCATGATCTAATCCGCGACTTCCCAGATGTCAGAAATTCTATCCTACTCAGTTTTGACAATGACCTTCTTCACTACGGACGAACTGTAGAAATCGACATGTGGACGACTGATGTTAGGGACATCCTACAATTTGATTGGGTGCCTGTTGCAGTAATGCATTCATTTATTCTGTAAGTATTAGTTTTGTTTTATAATTAAGTTATAAATTGATGTTCTGAAACATTGTTAATTAATTTTATGTCTTTCTATTTATGAACAGGTTTTTGCATGACAAGATGCAATCTTTTGCCCTTACCAAGTATGGATTTTTGTGTCCTGAAAGAGCATCATTCACTGCTCTGAAGTGTGATACAGAAGCGTGTAAGCTGTACATACAGCGTGCGATGGTTAACAGCATCAGAGCAAAGAAGAAATATCTTATGCTACCTTATCATCAAAAGTATTAACTTCTGTTTATCATTTTAATTTGAATAAGTGTTGTAGTTATCTGTGCACACATGCATTATAATGACATGTGAGTGTTTTGGTATTACACAGTGGCCATTGGGTTTTACTGGTGTTGTGTCTGGATCGTTCGCGGATACTATTTCTTGATCCTCTACAAACCGGAAATCCAAAAGACATCAAGATAAAGCCACACCTTAGCATGTGAGTACATTATGAAGCAATTCTTTATGTATTTCAACTCCTTTAATTTAATTTTATTATGAATCGATATCCTAATTTAATTAATGTATGTTGATGATAATAATTATGCAGTGTGTAACAAAGTGTTTTGATGGCAGAGCTTGGTGTAAGGTCAAAAAATTCTATCCAATGGACTTCAGTGAAGGTAAACGCGTCATCAGTTACTTGTTTATTATTGATTGGTTGTAATCACAAATAAATGTCTTATATAATTAGTTCTGTTCTTCCTGTGTTTAAGTGTTCACGTCAACCCGGAGGTTCAGAGTGTGGGTATTATGTCATGAGGTATATGCGTGACATAGTCACTCTATTTGGTGAGATGGATGATCAGTTAGAAAAGGTATATCGAAGTTATATTTATTTTTCAATTACTAATATAATTGTTTGATGATTAACCAATTTTGTCTTGTTTAGTTTTTCAAAGGTTTTTCCTAGTGTTGGAGAATATAACGCAGAAACCATCAACGGGACGCTAGAGGATTGGGCGGATTTCGTCTACATGAATTTGGTTTGATTTTTGCTTTTTGTTCTCGAATTGTTATTTAGAACTTTCGTTATACTTTTATAGTTCAATAGATTGTAAAAAATGACCACTTTGAGTATATTAGTGAACATTTGATCAATTATGTATGTATATGGTCATTTGTGACTATGTGAATTGTGGTGTATGGTCATTTGTGACCATTTTAAATGTGGTGTGTATGGTCATTTGTAAGCCGTGTCATTATTTTTTGGATTTTTTTGACAATTTACTTACAAAGAGTGATGAGATCCTCTACCATGTGATGTAGAGAGATATGTGGACATATTTGGACGCATATTAACAGGTTTTGTGACATATGTGAGATTATAAACGAAAACGAGAAAAACTGAAATACCCCAAATCTAATTAATATTATTAAACCATTATTGAATGGAAAATAATTCAAATATAAATCATTTCACGTACGCATGCAAACCCATGTATGAGAACGTTACGTAAAAATAGTCGTTTCTCCATAAACGCTAAAACGCCTTAGAAACATGTGATCAAGCATGACCTTGTATAACCTTCTAAAACTTAAACCAAACGGTCATACACTCATTATATGAATATTTAAACATATTCCCTAGGCTATATTCAGTCAAATACGCAAAATGCTCGGGAGTGCTCACGCCCGCTCCTTAAAGCACGAAAAGTCCGGAGGAGTGCCGAGGTGGCACGAACTCCTATAAAATTAATTCTTAGAGTTCCTAACAACATTATTAATCATTCTAAAGAGAACCCACGAAGTGGTTTCTCAAAATTCAACAAAAGCTCAGGAGTATTTCTTAACGCTCCTTTTTGCCCGGGAGTGTCCCGATGGCCCATAAATTATGACATGGGTTAATGTAACCCCATATAACTCAATGTAACATCTTAATATATTTTTATTTACTATAATAAGTGTTTATAAACACTTGGAACTCATCAAGACAATTTATTTCCCAAAATTTCCTTAGAGCACAAAAACACACCTTTGGGTGTCACGAAAACGCGTTTTACGCAATTGCCTTGTAGTTTTTGACATGCCAAGAATTGGTAATCTTAAATAGGGTTAAAATGAACTTCTAAATCAGTTGGAGAGACTAGTCAACAAGGCTCTCTATAGGGGCCGAATTTATGGGCAAAAACTAGTATAAAAATTGCATTAAAAGTTTATAAAAGGCATAGAACATGGTGACTCACCTTTCCATGTGTTATATTATTTAATGTCAAAGTATGTAGGTCTCATTTGACCATCAAGCTGTCGAAACTAGGCCATGGAATAAGGCCATGTGAGCCAGAACAAAAACAAATGAGAAAAGGCAAAAAGTAGATCTAGAATCCACTTTTTTTTTTTCCTTCTTTTCCATGTGACCTAACATGCTTGTCCTTGGCTCTTCAACACCGATTGAGACCCCCATTCAGCCCTTGAAATAGTGCAACACAATGAAGAAGAAGACAAGTCATTAACTTAGAAAAATCAAGAGAATATACCTTACCTTTCTTACCTTGTCTTCTAGCTCACAATCATTTTCTTTCCAACTCTTGCCTTGTCACACACCACATGTCCGAAATTATGCAGAGAACATGGGCATTTATTGAGCCAATAAACCATGTAATAAACTAAGGAAAAGTAAAGTCATTTGACATTAAAAAATTGACAAAGCAAAAATCAAATTCCAAATGCATTTTCTTACCTTATACAATTCGTGAGTCTCATTCTTCTCCTTGCCCTCTTCATCCACGAATTGGTAAGGCTCTCTCCTCTCTCTTCTTGCTTCATCTTCTTCCTTTGAAGCTCTTAAGTCCATTAATGGAGTTTTATCTTCTATCTTCATCTTTAAGGTAATTTCCTAGCATTTCTTGTCAAACCTTGAAGCAAAACTCTTCCTAGCATATCAACAAGGGTTCGGCATCAATTAGTTATCCAAGGAGGTTGTCAAAACCAACACTAATCCAAGGAGCATCTCAAGGTTATCTTAAGGTAGTTTTAATGCTTGAAAATCCTTAAAGCACATTTTTATGTGTAACCAAGTTCTACTTCTTCTAAGGTCCTTTTCTTCTCCATTTTGATGAAGGAAAATTTGTTCTTCATGTACCTTTGGTGAGCCGAAATTATAAGGGAAAAAGCTTAAGGTAAATTCTTGTAAAACTACTTACAAATCTACTTAAGATCTTTATTGAAGATCTAACTCCTAAACACCTTCACCACTTGCATATAACCGAAGTGGAGCATCAATATTACCTTGGAGAAAGCTTGGAGATTCAAGAAGAAGTTCAAGCACTTAACCACCTTTGTTAAGAAATAAGTTTACTAAGCTAATATTTCAGTTTTAAGCTTTGTTAAGCTTCTAAAAATTCCACAAAAATTATGTACATCTCCTAGGTTAGTTAAAACCGAAACTATATAGTATTATATGCCAAAAATATAATCTATAACTTATATGGAAAACATTTGCCTTAAGACACATTTTTGTGTCACAAAATTTACCTAAGTTACATACACTTCCAAGCCGAATTATCAAGGGCAAAAGTACCTTATTTTGAGCTAAGAATTTATATAAGACATTACAATAATTTATACATGAGTTATATGACTCCTATGAATTTATGTATATTTATTATGACATATAAATCCACTTTTATATACTATATAGTAACTATTTAATTATGGCCGAATTGCCTAAGTGAAAAATAGATTTTTATGAGCTACTTATGTGTATAAACTTATACTATAAAGTTTGGTGAGTTAAAAATATTTTATTAGTGCTTAAATGGCTAATTAACTAAGTTATGTGGCTTAAATGTAATTTTTACAAAGTATAGTGCATTTATTGTGAAAGCCGAGAGCTAAAGGGGTGTTTGGTGTAGTTATGATATAATATAAGGTTAGGAATTAAGTTTAAGAATTTAGATAATTTTGTAACACCCCAACTCAATCCAATTGTGGCCTCGCAACTTAACAGCATATATACATACATGTCACAGCGGAATTCTTTACAATCCAGGACCTTGCCACGGTCTGACTACAGAATATACCGAACATTAGTACAACAATCTTAACCATATACATATCCTTCTTACAATCCCCTCACATCCTATACATCTTACTAACTCAAATTGCCATACGAGTGTACATGCACAACTCGTAGGCCACACTAAACCCTTAACAGCTGTATCCCCTTCTTACTCTCGCGTCGGCCGCTTCCTGATGTACCTGTGTAGTAAAAACAGCCCCCAAAGGGGGTCAGCACGAATGCTGGTACGATCCCCTCATGGCCCCCAAGCTAACGTGGCTACGACGACTAATTGTCGATAGCATGGAGGTTGATTATATGCACAACATGATAATGAATGCTGTAAACAACAACTCAGATATGAACAATCAAAGTTCACACACAATGAACGACTTAAATGCGTTCCCTTAATTGGAGAGTTAGTTATTTAACTCCTTAAGTAATGTTTCCTCTTAATCTTAGTCCATCCTTATCTTACCTCAATCTGATTCTTATCTTAATCTTAGAAACAACCATCCTTTAATGAGGAGTGGATGTAGCTTATCTCAATCTTAATATTACAAACCATCCTTTAAAAAGGAATGGTTGCAACTTATCTTAACCTCACCTTAATCTTAATCTTAATAATACAAATCATCTTTTAAAAAGGAATGATTGTAACTTAACTTAATCTTACCTTAATCTTAATCTTAATCTCAGTCTTAATCTCTATATACAAACCTTTCCTGGAAGGGATTGGCCGTATCTAATTCGAACCTGGGATTTAGGTGATCCCACCGCACCATCTTAATGCCACCTACTCTGGACGGGAGTCCAGCGTAGCTGAGCCGGCAACCGGCCCTAGGCAACAAGTCCGAAGACAAGTCCTTAATCGGAGGTCGAATCTACTATAGATAACGACCCCCTTTTTCCTTAGCATGCATGACCGGAGATCGGTCCCGGGTTTCCTCACTCAAGTTCCAGTTAGTAGTTATCTCAAAACCCTGTTTGTTGGTTAACCTCTTTCGGTTCATATCGTCCCTCATTAGGGGGCGTCCCTTAGTCTCACACAATTCCTTACTAAGCATTGGTTAGTAAGTTCTCACGGTATGTTGTGTTAGTTTTCAAACATCACACAACAATACAATATATATAATATGTTCCGGTTGCATGCTTTATCTTGTTTAGTGAGCACACAAAACAAATAGCACACAAGCCGAGGGACACCTCGTTAGCAAGCAGGTCACAAGAGAACTGTACCGTTCACCGTTGGTCGTTCGGCTGCTTACTCTCTTCCGGAGTCCAATTTCCAAGTCCTAAAACATTCATTCAGTTTTAGGTTGTTAATCACTTAACTCAATTCAACTTACTTATCTTACTTAACTTACTTAACCCTTAATGACTCCAACCTAACACCTCTTAAGTCTTACAACTTAATCTTAAACTTTTAAGTTAATTCTTAACTTAATCCCTTAGGTCTTTATACCTCTAATCATCATTGCCCCCTTAATGGGGTACCATCAATACCACTAAACTCTCTTAGGGTTTCTTTCTCTTTTTTTTTTTTTTATGGTCCGACCGACCGACCCACCGACCGACCCACCCCCTGGGTAGGTCGGCTGCAGAAAACATCCAACTTCACAGTTTCAGCCCGACCGACCCAGACTGGGGTCGGTCCCCTGGGTAGGTCGGCTGCAGAAACTTCTCATACATTGTCAAACTTTCTCCAATTTTTCCTCAAGCCTCCTAATGTGTTCTAACATCATTTGGCACATCAAACCTACCTTATAACCTCCACCAAACTCATTAAAACAACTTCCAAGATCTTCTCAAACTTTTACTCAATTCTTACAAGAATCCTAACACTTGTCAATTAATTCCTTATTTTCTAACATGTACATTTTGCCTAAAACTTCAAACTAACCAAAGTGTTCTTTTCTACCCATATAACTCCTTCTTAACATCATTGCACTCCTTCTTTGCTTGTTAAACCTTCCAAGGTTATCTTGCATGTCCATGCACAATTTCTCTTCTTTTCACTTGTTACTCATCACTCTTAAACTCTTAAGCTTGCTTATACATTTCTTTCCATTATCTTAATACCTTGACATTGTTCTTCATTTACCTTAACCATGCAACACCCTCCTTAGACATTTCCACTTCTCTTATGCAACTTACTCACCATTCTCATGATCATACCCTCTTATACGTTTCTAGTCATTTTCCTTGATGACTTACAACATCCTCCTTCATTTTCACTTCCATCACCCAAGTCCACACATTACCATTCAACTAAACCTTACTAATTCCCACTAACATCACCACCTCTACACAACTTCCCGAACTCTCATTGTTCTTCTCTTAGTTCATACCTAAATCATCTCGAAGCATTATACATCATTTCCTTAAAACTTATGCACAAGTCTTACATTCCTCATATCATGATTTTGGTGTGTTTAATACACTCACCAATCCTCTAATTCCTCCTAGACATCTCTAGTCATTCTAAACCTCAAGAACTCCTTAGTTAACTCATTTCCACCCAATTTTCTTTTCATGCTCCCTAGTAAACCCTAGGGCATATTAGCTCACCACTACCACTTAAACACTTTGTTTTCTACTCAAATTTTGCCATAGCTTCTCTAGCATCTTATCATGCCCAACTGCATTGTTTTCCTCATTCAACCATCTCACACACATCAAGTTCTTTCTCATCATATCTCATCACCCAAACCAACTCATTCTCAACAAACTCAAGATATTGCAATAATCTTAAATTGCATAGCACTAAGGCTCTTAAATGACATGGCTCTTAGGCCCTTAAATGACTTAAACTTAAACACTGAATTTCCCACTATATAAGCTTTCAACCTGCAAATACACTCATCAATCTCATAGTAGTTATAATGCTCTTAAAATCCACCTTAAACTTATATTAAATCATTCTCATTAGCTCCTTAATCACAAGTTCATAAGCTTGTTTAAGTTCTTTTTTCTTAGGTTATATAACCCAATACACAATGTAAGCTCTAGCCACATTGGTATTATCTAAACTCATTCCTTAATCTTAAACCACCATTAGGTAAGCATTTTACCTTGTTTTCTCAAGCTTATCTTAATCTCCTCCTTAGACCTTCTTCTTGCATAGATCTCGGCCACCACTTAAATTCCCTTGCCAATGTTCTAATCAATATTCAAGGACTCATATGAGTACTAAACAATCACTAACCTCAAGGAAAAAACCTAGGTTAGAAATGTGTTCTAAGGCATAAAAGTGGATGATTACCTTTGAAGTCTCAAGGTAGACTTTGGCATTGAATGAAATAGGACCCACTAGTCCTTGGTGAATAAATCAAGCTAGAACAAGGCATAAAAACAAGCCCCATGAGTGAATTTTCGGCCATGTAAGAAATGGTGGAAACATGATTTTTCTTACATATTCTTTACCTTAAGAGAATGGAGAAGCTAATGAGCTCTTCAAACTTGATTTTCCCCATCAATGGAGTTTTCTCATGGCACCAAAATGGAGCTTTGAAAGATTTGAAAAGATAGAAGATAGGTCTTGACCTAACTAAGACAAATATGCAATTTGTTTTGGATTTGGAGCTTGGAGTTGTATTTGGCAAGTGATTGAAGATGAGAACCATGGAGAGCACACTCTCGGTTTTGGAACAGAGAGAAGAAGAAACCGTGGTGAAGGAAGATGGAGAATAAAGGAGAGAAGTAGCTAATATAAGATATTTGCTTTAATAAAGCAAGTAACTTCTTTACTTATCTCTTCTTTTCCTTTCTCATTTGATGACTCATGTGGTGACTCCCCACATAAAAACCGGCCACCCTCTTAATATAAGGCTAACATGGTCTTTGTTGACCAATTAATTGACTTATATTGATTAAAACTTAAACTAGTCACTAAATAGTTCTATTCACTAAACAAGGCACATAATCGGGAAATTTTTGATTTCCCATTGATTTAGACCTCCTAATGTGATACTAATTAGTACACATGTTGATTAAAGAGTAATGATGGACATTTAGCCACTCAAAACTCAATTCTAAGACAATTTCTCAAAATGTGCTTTAAGACTTCTTAAAGCACTTTTGTGTTTTAACTTGTTTTCAAGCTTGGTTTTCTTTGCTAATTGATTTAAAATGACCATTAGGATATTACTAAGGTCTTATCATGATATTTGGGTACTCACCCAAGTCTCTCCAAGCTTAGAGCACGTTTTTGCCCTGATTGCCTTTAAGGCACTTTCTTGTGTTTTCCTTGGTTTAAATTGTCTACCAATCTTTCTAAGGCATATTTTAGCCTTAATCATCATGATTTGATGTTTACTTAACATACTTAGGTTTGGGGTATTTCAATCTACCCCCCTTAAAAGAACTTTGTCCCAAAGTTCCCATGCATCTTATCTCATTAGAACACATGTCTTACCTCATTCCTTAGATCATATATCATACTTATGTATACTTGAATCTCATTGGATCATTGGATCCACCATATTCTTATACTTATATCACCCAACATGCTTAAGCATGTGTAGCACTCAAAATTCCTTTTTTTCCTTTTTGATGATTAAAACATTCACATAACTTCCAACGTATTCTCCCATGTCACCGTCCGTAGACAATGGCTCATTCGTCCTCGTCACCATGGGCCAGAATACAAACACGCTGCTCTCCCCATCCCACGTCCGAAGACAAGGCTCGTGCGTCCTCTCACTTCATGGGCGAGACTCAGTAAAAAGGTAATCCTTTTTACGAGGTCATGTGAGGAATAATTCCTCTAATTAAATACAAGCAACTCCAATTTCATTTTATCCTAAGGTCTCTATCCTTAGTGTGATTTAATTGTGACCAGTGGTAGGAGTTTCAGGAATCATCCAACCCTGATGTGATCAGCATCAGTGTAGAACTATCCTTCCACCCCAATTTGTGTTCGGTTTCCCTTGATCCCTAGAAAATCAAGTTCCACCTCCCACGTCATTTTCAAACATCCAATAATTCACACTCATGTCCAATTTTCTATCTTTTTAGTTCTTCTAATCATATCAATACATCTCCAAAGTGTGGACTTAGTCCATCAAACATTCCCAATTCATCTCTTAATAATTACCTCAAGACTTAAATTCCTACTAAGTTCTATATCAGTCTCATATCAACTTCCACTGTCTCATACCACATAGCATTACTATCTCCTAACTCATGCTCATATCAATAATATCTCATAGTGTTATCTTATTCTTATCTCACACATAGTCTCATATCGACTCATACCTCATATATTCTTATTTCTTAGTCTCTTTAATCCTCTTCCTTAATTCTCTTAACTTGTACTCACACCGGAGTTAACAAGATAGGTACTTAATATGTATGGTATTCACATCTTTCGTGTGCAATAACCATGATTTACCTCAAAATGTTTATGTAAAACATATTCTCAAATTATTTTGTGCTATGCACACCGTAGTTTATGTACTCAGTACACAAACACGCTTAGCGGTTTTCGCTCTACCCCCCCCTTAAAATGGATTACGCCCACGTAATCAGCGTTACATCATCTTTGAACATAAGTTCAAGATGTCTAATTCTCACCAAGCATTCTAGCTTCCACGTCATCTATCTTACTTATAATTCAATCAGAAATGACTTAGTCTCTGTATCGAGGATTCTTAACGGTACTTATACCGTTTCCCTTAACTTGTTTGGTCTAATCTGAAAGGTATGATCTGCTAGCTTCCGCTGCACCACTCTGATGTTCTTAGCTTAACTGCCTCACTTAGCTTTTAATAACATTGTATATCCTTCTGCATCCTTACTGTTTAGGAATATTGTCTCTCAATGGACACGTGTTATCTTTATATATACCCGGCCTTAATGAGTTGTAACTCGTCTATCCATTCTCCTTGAAGATCTTACGCTCATACTTTTAGTATTTTCTCGAATATCTAAATTGTTCTCCCTAACTGACCTTTGGTCTGAGGATGATTCTTAGTCTGAAAACTGTTTAGTGCATATCGCGCTTTACAGTCTTAATCCCTTACATCTTAAGACATTCCAATGTCTGTACTTAACAATCCGTGCTCTTCGCACTTCATAGTCCTTAATTATCTGCTCTCCATTCCTCTGTGTTGCTGGTTCAACTGAATTCTTTTTCTTCAACTGTTGTGGTGGTAGATGCTCTTGTCTGATCTTGCGTCGTTGTCGGTGGTACGGTCGACTACTTCCCGTGTTCTTTAACACCACTCGTCCACATGCATGGGGTACCTTACTGGTACATTACTACTTACCCAACTAACTCATAATGAGCGTGTCAGGCCTGCAAGCCCCTGTGGGGTGCAGTCGTCCACGTCTCGTTTTAGTAAACTCATAGTGTCCGTCACACGTTTAGCTATTGCTAATTATGAAGTATTCTGTTGTCGATCTCCTCTTTCATCGTTCCATACTAACATTTATTGTTCTTCTTGAAGTTAATCAAGGGAAGTCCATTTACTGTGTTCTTGGTATTGTATGCTCTAGCTCTTCCTGTATCCCGTACTGATTCGGTTCTCTTAATAATTGAGGTCTCTTTCCGTAGAGCCTCTTATCTTGTTTCTCATATTTATGCTACTAGGAACGCACTTCCAGTTCCTTAAGGAATGGGTAGTGTGCTTCCTACGAAATCTTACCTAACAAGGTCCAGACTACTGGCACCAATGCTCAGTTTGTCTACCATCTTATTTTCTTACTTATACTGGTCTTGACTCATAAATCTAATTGCCTCAGTGTCAATATTTGACGGCTCATTCATAATGGTCGCCTTGCCGCGCACCATGACTTAATCCACCTTTCTAACTATTGTACTCACGACCACTACTACCGTGGTAGTTGGCCCTTACCATGTTGCCCATTGATGGTGCAACCTCTTATTCACTTATTCTAATGTCTTACCTTATACTCAATCCCTTCTTAATGTAAACACACTGGGAGTTCTCTCATTCCGGTATTGGCGGTTGTCGTACCGTGTTGTAAAATAGTTGACTCTTGATATGAAGATGTTCTGTTCCAATCTCAGATTCGTAAGTAGGCTAATTTCTTTCGCTTTCTTTCATCCTTAGTGATGTTATCTACCATGTAGTTTTAACTGGTTACTGAAGAAGTCATCCACTGAATCACAAGCTTTTCTGAGCATTGATTAATTGACATGCCATAATGTGCAGTCACCATGTTTATCTCTGACCATTACTAATTCTTACATCCTGGGTGTTGGATATGGGGTCTATCTGTGCAACCTTCCTTATTATTCTAGTGTATCTGGTATGTTCTAAGGTAATCTCAAGGTTCATAGTTTCCATTTTCTAAATAAAGTGTATTTTATCTCTAATATGTGAAAGCCCTTTTGAGGGGTTCATTCCCACTCATGGCCTCACAACAAGGAGAGGTATCCCCACCCTAAAAGGTATGGTTCGTTCTCCGCTCCTGTCCTTAGCATTATCTCAATATTCTCATTGGTACCCTTTCTTGGTAATGTTCTTCCCAATCTAAGTTATAGGTTTGGTAACCGTTCATATCTACAAATTGTAGTCCCTTCGTGGCTTAAACAAGCTCTCTTTAACTTATTGCGCCTCGGCTCTGATGTGGTTAACATCCTTGGCTCGTAGGCTCTTAATGCTTAATGTCTCAGTTCATTATTTGTACTCTTACTCATCTGCAGGTCATCCCTATAAGATTCTGGTTCTTTGAGCTCTATCCACCGTTAGGTTATATACTAAATGTAGTATCGGATTTCATGATAAGTTGTTGCATCCTGCTTCCTGCCAGGGAAGTTGTTCAGGTGATCTGAGGTTACTTAATGTCTTTGACAATGCTGTCATTTTACTAGACTTATGTCTTTTAATAGTCAAGGTTAGGTTCGTATTAGGCGTTCGCCTTAAGGTGTCCAAGTTGGATATAATCCTGTTATCTTATACTCCTATCTCAACGCTTGTTCAACTTCCGTTGACTATGCCACCCGTTGATGATCAATCATACTTGGGTGTTAATGAGTTAAACAAATAGTGTTAACTGTCATTCATCAGTTGTTCGGCTCGACTATGCCCGCTCTATGGGGGTAGTCCTCTGAGCTTTCCTTTTCCAGGGTTGTACGTCTTTAATCCTCAGCAGGTTATAGCTTACGTTTATTCTCATTTACCCTTGTCTCTTGGGTTTTCCAACATCTTCATTGAAGAATGTTGTTATTGGTATCCTTAATGGTCACTCTGGGAGTCTTATCCTATTTTCGTTGTAAGTCGATGCTTCAACAGTCTCAATAGTATCTTATAATACATCCCTTGTATATCATTGCTTATATAGTGTTTTTGCTCGCATTTCCGAGCGATCTCTTAGGTTTTTCCCCTTGGAGTTTGGAATTGATGTTCTTACCGCACTGTCGGTTGTTGTTGTACTGTTGCTAACATCCATATGGTCTAATATTATGTCGAAGTTCTACTCCCGGCTGACTGGTGTGTCACCTCATCTCATCATGATCAGGCCATCGGGCCTTTCCAAGGTCTTATTTTTCTGTCCTTATGGATTTACAATCCGGTATTAATATATATGCTACAACTGTAGCGTTCTCCTATCTTGCCATGATGGCTTTCCGTGTAGCTTAACCGTGGTAGCACTTGCTATGGCAAGTGCGCCATGCAGGATGGGTTATTGGTACAAGGTACATCGGTAGTGACACTTCCTTCTAGTTTCCATGTAATTGGTAGTCCTCGGGACTCCTTCGATAATCTCTTATTTTGGATAACCGTCCATCCGGCAGTTTCCCTGTTATTTGACAGTACTGTCATACATCAGGGCGTTCCTCTTTCTGAGGGAATCCCTTAATATTTCCTTATGTCTTATTCCTCGCTCCTGTCTCCACACATTTTGTTGTGGTTATTATGTAATAATTCTCTTTTAGGCACTACCTCGTAGTCCTATTTCGGTATACATTTGTATGAATTTCTACCGTCGTCCCCATTATTTCGGCCAGGTCTTATAACCTTCCTCATTGTATGGGGTTTGGAGTTCCCGGTTCTCAACTGGACTCTCCAGTAATCTCAATCCTCGTGCTTTGTATTATTCTACTGTTATGCTCCTTCGGACCACTGTCCGGTACTCATGTCACTTCCCCTTTTCCTTTCTATTGCACCCGTAGTGCTTCCCTTATCATTGGTATGGCGGGTTATTTCGACTGCTTAGCATGTCGACCCATGTTGCCGGTAATTACCGTTCTTTTACTGGTAAGGTTCCATTGGTAACGCCTGTTTCTCTGTTGCGCTCCATTAAAAATCTCCCAATTCTCCTTAACTGTTGTACAACAAGTTGTTTCTCGTATTGCTTACTGTTAGCTAACTGCCAGATCGGGTTTCCCCGAGTAAGAGAAGACTTTCTTCTCTCTGGCGTTTGTTCCACATACTTAGGGTTAGGGATGTGGAGGGCGGGCCTAGGTACTATGGATATCCGGTAAACACCGGGGAGTCCTGGCTAACGCACCTCACACTCTATCTCTCAACCCTTAACCCATAACTCAATCTCAGCCTCAATATCCTCCTAAGTTCGGTATTTCTTGTCTTCAGAGCGTAACTACGCTCTGATACCACTTTTTGTAACACCCCAACTCAATCCAATTGTGGTCTCGCAACTTAACAGCATATATACATACATGTCACAGCGGAATTCTTTACAATCCAGGACCTTGCCACGGTCTGACTACAGAATATACCGAACATTAGTACAACAATCTTAACCATATACATATCCTTCTTACAATCCCCTCACATCCTATACATCTTACTAACTCAAATTGCCATACGAGTGTACATGCACAACTCGTAGGCCACACTAAACCCTTAACAGCTGTATCCCCTTCTTACTCTCGCGTCGGCCGCTTCCTGATGTACCTGTGTAGTAAAACAGCCCCCAAAGGGGGTCAGCACGAATGCTGGTACGATCCCCTCATGGCCCCCAAGCTAACGTGGCTACGACGACTAATTGTCGATAGCATGGAGGTTGATTATATGCACAACATGATAATGAATGCTGTAAACAACAACTCAGATATGAACAATCAAAGTTCACACACAATGAACGACTTAAATGCGTTCCCTTAATTGGAGAGTTAGTTATTTAACTCCTTAAGTAATGTTTCCTCTTAATCTTAGTCCATCCTTATCTTACCTCAATCTGATTCTTATCTTAATCTTAGAAACAACCATCCTTTAATGAGGAGTGGATGTAGCTTATCTCAATCTTAATATTACAAACCATCCTTAAAAAGGAATGGTTGCAACTTATCTTAACCTCACCTTAATCTTAATCTTAATAATACAAATCATCCTTTAAAAAGGAATGATTGTAACTTAACTTAATCTTACCTTAATCTTAATCTTAATCTCAGTCTTAATCTCTATATACAAACCTTTCCTGGAAGGGATTGGCCGTATCTAATTCGAACCTGGGATTTAGGTGATCCCACCGCACCATCTTAATGCCACCTACTCTGGACGGGAGTCCAGCGTAGCTGAGCCGGCAACCGGCCCTAGGCAACAAGTCCGAAGACAAGTCCTTAATCGGAGGTCGAATCTACTATAGATAACGACCCCCTTTTTCCTTAGCATGCATGACCGGAGATCGGTCCCGGGTTTCCTCACTCAAGTTCCAGTTAGAAGTTATCTCAAAACCCTGTTTGTTGGTTAACCTCTTTCGGTTCATATCGTCCCTCATTAGGGGGCGTCCCTTAGTCTCACACAATTCCTTACTAAGCATTGGTTAGTAAGTTCTCACGGTATGTTGTGTTAGTTTTCAAACATCACACAACAATACAATATATATAATATGTTCCGGTTGCATGCTTTATCTTGTTTAGTGAGCACACAAAACAAATAGCACACAAGCCAAGGGACACCTCGTTAGCAAGCAGGTCACAAGAGAACTGTACCGTTCACCGTTGGTCGTTCGGCTGCTTACTCTCTTCCGGAGTCCAATTTCCAAGTCCTAAAACATTCATTCAGTTTTAGGTTGTTAATCACTTAACTCAATTCAACTTACTTATCTTACTTAACTTACTTAACCCTTAATGACTCCAACCTAACACCTTAAGTCTTACAACTTAATCTTAAACTTTTAAGTTAATTCTTAACTTAATCCCTTAGGTCTTTATACCTCTAATCATCATTGCCCCCTTAATGGGGTACCATCAATACACTAAACTCTCTTAGGGTTTCTTTCTCTTTTTTTTTTTTTTTTTTTTTTTTTTATGGTCCGACGACCGACCCCCACCGACCGACCCACCCCCTGGGTAGGTCGGCTGCAGAAAACATCCAACTTCACAGTTTCAGCCCGACCGACCCAGACTGGGGTCGGTCCCCTGGGTAGGTCGGCTGCAGAAACTTCTCATACATTGTCAAACTTTCTCCAAATTTTTCCTCAAGCCTCCTAATGTGTTCTAACATCATTTGGCACATCAAACCTACCTTATAACCTCCACCAAACTCATTAAAACAACTTCCAAGGATCTTCTCAAACTTTTACTCAATTCTTACAAGAAATTCCTAACACTTGTCAATTAATTCCTTATATTTCTAACATGTACATTTTGCCTAAAACTTCAACTAACCAAAGTGTTTCTTTTCTACCCATATAACTCCTTCTTAACATCATTGCACTCCTTCTTTGCTTGTTAAACCTTCCAAGGTTATCTTGCATGTCCATGCACAATTTCTCTTCTTTTCACTTGTTACTCATCTTAAACTCTTAAGCTTGCTTATACATTCTTTCCATTATCTTAATACCTTGACATTGTTCTTCATTTACCTTAACCATGCAACACCCTCCTTAGACATTTCCACTTCTCTTATGCAACTTACTCACCATTCTCATGATCATACCCTCTTATACGTTTCTAGTCATTTTCCTTGATGACTTACAACATCCTCCTTCCATTTTCACTTCCATCACCCAAGTCCTCACATTACCATTCAACTAAACCTTACTAATTCACCACTAACATCACCACCTCTTACACAAACTTCCCGAACTCTCATTGTTCTTCTCTTAGTTCATACCTAAATCATCTCGAAGCATTATACATCATTTCCTTAAAACTTATGCACAAGTCTTACATTCCTCATATCATGATTTTGGTGTGTTTAATACACTCACCAATCCTCTAATTCCTCCTAGACATCTCTAGGTCATTCTAAACCTCAAGAACTCCTTAGTTAACTCATTTCCACCCAATTTTCTTTTCATGCTCCCTAGTAAACCCTAGGGCATATTAGCTCACCACTACCACTTAAACACTTTGTTTTCTACTCAAATTTTGCCATAGCTTCTCTAGCATCTTATCATGCCCAACTGCATTGTTTTCCTCATTCAACCATCTCACACACATCAAGTTCTTTCTCATCATATCTCATCACCCAAACCAACTCATTCTCAACAAACTCAAGATATTGCAATAATCTTAAATTGCATAGCACTAAGGCTCTTAAATGACATGGCTCTTAGGCCCTTAAATGACTTATACTTAAACACTGAATTTCCCACATATATAAGCTTTCAACCTGCAAATACACTCATCAATCTCATAGTAGTTATAATGCTCTTAAAATCCACCTTAACCTTATATTACTAACTCATTCTCATTAGCTCCTTAATCACAAGTTCATAAGCTTGTTTAAGTTCTTTTTTTCCTTAGGTTATATAACCCAATACACAATGTAAGCTCTAAGCCACATTGGTATTTATCTAAAACTCATTCCTTAATCTTAAACCACCATTAGGTAAGCATTTTACCTTGTTTTCTCAAGCTTATCTTAATCTCCTCCTTAGGCCTTCTTCTTGCATAGATCTTGGCCACCACTTAAATTCCCCTTGCCAATGTTCTAATCAATATTCAAGGACTCATTATACTAAAACAATGCACTAACCTCAAGGAATAAAACCTAGGTTAGAAATGTGTTCTAAGGCATAAAAGTGGATGATTACCTTTGAAGTCTCAATGTAGACTTTGGCATTGAATGAAATAGGACATCCACTAGTCCTTGGTGAACAAATCAAGCTAGAACAAGGCATAAAAACAAGGCCCCATGAGTAGAAATTTTCGGCCATGTAGAAGAAATGGTGGAAACTTGATTTTTCTTACATATTCTTTACCTTAAGAGAATGGAGAAGCTAATGAGCTCTTCAAACTTGATTTTCCTCCATCAATGGAGTTTTCTCATGGCACCAAAATGGAGCTTTGAAAGATTTGAAAAGATAGAAAGATAGGTCTTGACCTAACTAAGACAAATATGCAATTTGTTTTGGATTTGGAGCTTGGAGTTGTATTTGGCAAGTGATTGAAGATGGAGAACCATGGAGAAGCAACACTCTCGGTTTTGGAACAGAGAGAAGAAGAAGAAACCGTGGGTGAAGGAGAGAAATGGAGAATAAAGGAGAGAAGTAAGCTAATATAAGATATTTTGCTTTAATAAAGCAAATAGTAACTTCTTTACTTATCTCTTCTTTTCCTTTCTCATTTGATGACTCATGTGGTGACTCCCCACTAAAAACCGGCCACCCTCTTAATATAAGGCTAACATGGTCTTTGTTGACCAATTAATTGACTTATATTGATTAAAACTTAAACTAGTCACTAAATAGTTACTATTCACTAAACAAGGCACATAATCGGAAATTTTTTATTTCCCATTGATTTAGACCTCCTAATGTGATACTAATTAGTACACATGTTGATTAAAGATAATGATGGACATTTAGCCACTCAAAACTCAATTCTAAGACAATTTCTCAAAAATGTGCTTTAAGACTTCTTAAAGCACATTTTTGTTTTAACTTGTTTTCAAGCTTGGTTTTCTTTGCTAACTGATTTAAAATGACCATTAGGATATTACTAAGGTCTTATCATGATATTTGGGTACTCACCCAAGTCTCTCCAAGCTTAGAGCACGTTTTTGCCCTGATTGCCTTTAAGGCACTTCCTTGTGTTTTCCTTGGTTAAAATTGTCTACCAATCTTTCTAAGGCATATTTTAGCCTTAATGCATCATGATTTGATGTTTACTTAACATACTTAGGTTTGGGGTATTTCAATTTAAACAAGCTTTAAAATAACTTTTTATAAAGTTTTGGGCTATTATGTAATTTATAAAAGTTGTTATGAAAGTTTAGAACATAAAAAGGGGCGAATTCATAATTAAGAGATTTAATAGGTTCACCTTCGAAGTTTTTAGGAATTAAATATTTAGACTATAGTTTATAAGTTATTAAGAAGATATTATAAAGTTTTGGGATGAAAATGTAATTAAGGAATTAAATGACAAAGCCGAAATTCTTTGGGGTTAGTTTGGTAATTTAAGAATTTATATAAATATATTCGGCATTTATGGAGAATTAGAATTAAACTATAGTTTATAAGGCATTATGTAAAGATTATAAGATTTTGTGGCTAAATTGCAATTATAAGGAATATATATATATAGGCCGAGACTTAAGAGGGGCTAAGTTGTAATTTTCAAAAGTTACAATATTTAAAAGTATATACCAAAATTTAATGGTAGTTTTGTGATTTAATTAAATAAGGAATTAAAACTATGATATATAAAGAGATTAGAATTTAAATGTAAAGTTTATGAATTAATGTGGTTGTTATGTAAATAACCAAAATATAAGGGTAATAATTTAGATTTAAATAAATATAGGTCCTATATGGAGATTTGGAGGAATTAGAAGAAAGAATTTTAATTAAAGGGATTATGGAATTAGAACTATGGCTTATATAGTTATAAGGAAGTTAAAAGAGAACAATAAATATTTGTAACACCCCTTCCAACATAAACACACTTAACAACAAACTGCAGCGGAATACACACCTCATCAAATAACTCAACTCGTTGGTGTTACACGCCGTTAACCACCCACGTGGCTAACAAGGCTAATACACATACATTGTACCGGTCTGATGGGCTAAATTCCCGAGCGACTACACATTACTATCCCTTTCCATTAACAACAACAACAACGTACACCTTCCAACTATACCGAGTATTTATAAACTGATGCCGACAACAATTTCGGTCTTACTACACCTACTGTATATATACACTTAAATGATTACCCATGTACAATGTCTACCCCGTCCTACTCTCGAACGGCTTCCAGCTCTCTGTACCTGAAATAGGAAAAAGAGAAAGGGTGGCCCCCAAGGGGCTCAGCACCTTTGCTGGTATGGTAATCCCGCAGCCCACATGCTACCGGGCCACGCACAACTAATTGTCGTCTTAGCATGCGGTTGATTATATTTAAATCGAGCATGCTACTGTAAACACACAACACATAATCATTTCGCCTCAACGGGCTCAACAAACGGATAATATATCCTTACTTAATAAGTCACTCATGGTATTCATTATCCCTAGCGTGTTCCTCCTCTAATGGAGCTACTTCCTTAATAGACGACACTTACCCTTAAATCGGGTTATCCTTAAACGCCTCTTTTCTCAAACTGAGATTCATATCCATGATCCACATACTCCACATTTTACAACATATAACATACAATACATAACAACACATAACAACACTTTGCACGTTTCAACGTGCACAACATAACACCGCAATAGATATTGCATCACAACAAAAATACATAACATAACGGGAATGGTTCTCTTAGGAACCGACCCAAACATTGTTTATACACTGGTGAGCCTAGAGAATGTTGCCAGTCTCATGATAAGCTCGTTACATAACTCGTTACCGTCTCGTTAAATGAACGGATAACTTAGCACAAGGTGTCTCAGATATAGTGATCCAAGCACACCGAACAAACATAACATAGTATGCCCCTGTGGCCCGACGTGAGTCAGTAATAGCCTTGGTTAAGCTAAAGGGAAGGATGGGAACCAAATTGGAAAACAACCATAACATACGGAGAGGATCGAACCTGCTATGACAACGACCCCCATACTCACACGCGTGGCCGGAACAGACCGGACTCCTCAGTTCCCCCGTTAGCACTTGTTAGAAGTTCATCATTGAACTTAGTTAAACAATCGCAACATTGGGTTAAGTCTTGCTAGACACACACAAGGGAAGGGAGAGTCATACATTCACACACAAACATCACACACAAACATCACATAACTAACTCACGCATAGCCGTGGTTAGAACGTTCCTTAGGTCGGAAACGTTGTTACCGGATACCGTTCTCCTACGTTTACCTAATAGTGGTTAACTAGCCCTTCAAGCGCATTCGAGGTTACCGGTATCGGCACGTAAACATACAACAACAATAACGACTGTAAACTCGTTTCATGTTTTATCTTATAACGTGGCAAACACACAGAAAACACATTGGCATACAAGCCGGTGTAATCCGGTAGGACACAGGTTGCAAGAAAACCATACCTGTCACCGGAGTCCACTCTACCATGTCCACTTACGTTCCTCGAACAACTGGCACATTAAAGTTACCTTCATTAACGTTGGGGTAATATGTTTGTGTAACGTTGAATGACCATAGTTAACCCCGTTTACTAGTTAAATATCTTTACATTTTAACATGTTTCACTCTTTCACTTTACTTCAACTTTTCACCCACCAAATTGTGACTATAACTCACCTGACATGTCCTACACAACCTTATAACATCATTATCCATCAATCCCCATCATTAGACATCATTTTCATACCTTAAACAACATTTTTAGAGTGGTCCGGGACTTGGTCCTTACCTTAAGTCCCGGACCAACACTTGTAGAAGCTCTCGGCTATTTTTAACAGGGTGGTCCGGGACCTTGTACTCACCCCAAGTCCCGGACCAAAGCTCTTGTGAACTCTCGCCCCTTTTTTTGTGTATGGTCCGGGACATCATCCACTACCTAGGTCCCGGACCACTGTAATAGAATCCCAAATATGACATTTTCAAGTCTTGTTTCATCTATTCTCTTCATCCATTGATTACCCAAACTTCATACATGAACTTAGGCATATTCTAATACCAAAATGTCACTTTGATTCTCCTTACAACATTGTCTTGTTTTTTTTTTGCATAATTTTGGCCGTCCGACCCACCGTCCGACCCACAGCTGGGTCGGACCGTTCCAGAAACTTTTCCCGTCTTTTAAATACACATGTCCGAACATGTGTCCGGACTTCCCAAGTTCGGACACAGTTCGAGTGTGCCAAATTCTTACCCAACAGAGCCTGTCCGGACTTCCATGTCCGGACGGAAGTTCGGACAAGGCAAAATGCTCAATTTCCAAGCCCTTAAACACTTAGCCAAATTCCTCCAAAGCCTCCAACACTTATAGTATCTACTCCCTAGGTTCCTAAGTGATGTTTCATGCCTGTTCTAACCATTATACCAAGACATATCTTCCACACAAACATCATCATCCAAACATCCTTTCTTACCAATCAAAACTCCTTATGTCATTCTTACAATTCCTTTTCCAAGCTTACACTTTCTCCTCAATTTACCAAAGTTTGCCTAAGTCTCAGCTTAAGTCCAAAATGACTTTGGTATATACTAAAACCCCAAAATAATGCCTAAATCCATATTACACTCTAGAACACTTCCTAGTTCACCAAAATTCCTTTAAAACACTTTGAACTTCTTATACATTTTCCTAAATGTTGACATGGGTTCTCTTAGCACATTATCATTCCAAAACTCATGGTTTTCACCACTAAATATTCAAGAACACCTAAATCCATCAAAAATACCATCTCACACAAGACTTCGCCAAATTTACACTACATCACAATATAGTGCATAACTTAAATTGCTTGACACTTAGGCCCTTAAATAGCATGGCTCTTAGGCCCTTAAATTGCTTAAACCTTAAACACTGAATTTCCACAATATATAAGCCTTTGACCTGCAAATACAACCAACAAGACATATGTCCTTTTACTAGTCTCCTTGAGAACATTTTCCTAAGTCATGCACCATTAGCTCTTTAGGTAGTTTTAACAAGCATTATTAGCTCTTTTTTTTACTAAGGCATTAAACCACATTAGGTTAGTATATTTACCTCTTTTCCACACCAACTTCTTTCTTGTTTCCTTATAAAACCGGTAAGGTATTTGATTCCTTGCCAAGTTCTAAACAATATATAAACATCATAATGAGTATTCAAGCTTTAAGCTTCATCTCATTGTAAACCCTAATTTTACATTGTTTCAAAAAAACATTAATGTAGTTGTTTTACCTTGATCTTTGAAGAGAGTATGAATATCTATCAAGAGAGGACTCCACCTAGTCCATGAAAGGTTGGAATGGGGCTAGAACAAAGTCACACAAGGAGCACCATTAATGTGCATTTTCGGTCAAAACAAAAACATGAAGGAAACATGATTTTTCTTTGAGATTCCTTACCTAGAAGCAAAGGAGAGTAATAATATGTAGAAATACAAGCTCAAGCTCCTTCAATGGTGGAACTCCATGGCACCGAAATGGTGGTCTTGGAATTTTAAGAAGATAGAATTGAAGAGCTTGATGAGAGGAAGAGATTGGTGGTGTTTGTTTTTGATTTGGATAAGTGAGCTAGATTTTACAAGGGGTCAAAGATGGAGTTAATGGTGGTGTTGGTGTATTACCGAGAGAGAAAAAGAAGAAGAGAGGTTGAAGAAGAGTGGAACCGTGTGAAATGAAGAAAGAAATGAGAGAAATGAGATTGGTTTTGCTTTTTGAAGATATTTATAACTTAAAGCAAATAGTAACCTATGAGTCATCTTTATTTACTTAACAAGTTAACATGTTTGGTGACTTATTACTACAAAAACCGGCCCCGTTTATATCACTAAGATTATTATAGTCTTTGTTGGTCAATTTAATTACTTATAACAACATATGTTACAAACTAGCTTATAAAAATCACTATTCACAAAAACAAGGCACATAGAAGTGAAATTTTTAATTTCCCATTGATATAGACTTCCAAATGTGATACTATATAGTAAACATGTTAATTAAAGAGTAATGATGGACATTTAGCCATTCAAAACTCATTTACAAGACAATTTTTCAAAAACGTGCTTTAAGACTCCTTAAAGCACATTTTGTGTTTTAACTTGTTTTCAAGCTTGGTTTTCTTTAGTAATTGATTTAATATGTTCATTAACATGTAAATAAGGTATAGGTATGACCATTAGGTCTTATACAAATTTATCCCAAGCTTAGAGCACATCTTGCTCTTATTGACTTTAAGGTATTTTCTTGTGTTGTTTGGTTTCATTGTCTACCAAGGTTCCTAAGGACTTAATTAGCCTTATTAAATCATACTTGAATATTATTAAGTCTTGGTAGGCTCTTTGGATCCCAACCAAGTTCACTCATAGCTTAGAGCATGTTTTTGCTCAAACCGTGTCTTAGTGTTTTATTGCATTTACTATAGTTTAAATGGTTCACTGATGTCTCTAAGGCACTTTTTAGCCTTTACATACCATAGTTTAGTATTTTAAACCACATATCAAGGTTTGGGGTATTTCAATCTACCCCCTTAAAAGAACTTCGTCCTCGAAGTTACATTTCCCTCACATCTTGTTAGAATACGGGGATTACTTATAGAGATAAAACTTCCATAACCAAACACACTTTTCATCACAACCTCGGACTTAATGGTCCGGGCAACACATTCACATCCACACATAACATAACATATTCACATGATAACCTCGGACTCAATGGTCCGGGTATCTTAACAACATTTACATATACATAACAACCCCTTTGACTCACTGGTCTTGGGTAACATAACAACCTTTAGACACATAGGTCTTGATAACATAACACATTTAGACTCGTAGGTCTTAATAGCATACACTTTAGGAGATCAAAGCCAAAATAACATTTATCACACATACCACACAACATGTCATAGCATGTATAGCAAACAAAAATATCTTTGATATACACTATTATCCCGCAGAACCCGGTCGCGATGGACACCTTCCGTCCCCGTGCCTTTGGGAGATTAAAACAATCACTTAAATTTGAAATTTTTTTCCTTGTGAGGTTAAGTAAGAGAACTTTAATTATGTAAAGAATCTATCGACGTTATAAATACCAATTGAAAATCCTTTTGAAAACACATACAACTCCAAGTCCAACTTAGCTCTGCTTCTTTTCTTAGCGTGGTTATTTGTGACCACTTATAAGGAGCTTCAAGAGTCATCCAACCCTGATGTGATCAGCATCAATGTTGAACTATCCTTCCACCCAGTTTGTGTTTGGCTTCCCTTGATCGCATGCAAATCAAGTTCCACTTCCACTTCATTTTCAAGCATCAAATAAATCACTCATTTCCAATTTTCTATCTTTTTAATCATTCTAATCATGATCATAACATCTCCAAGGGATAGAACTTCATCTATCAATTATTTCCATACACTTTAATGTTGTTACCTAGGGAATCTTATTCTCATTAGGTTTTATATCGATCCCATACCCTTTCATGAATCACTATATAGTATATATATACATATTTTATCAAAATACCACACACCATTTCACATTTATACACTGTTGGGGTTTTGTTCCCCGGGAGTTTCTCTACTCCCACACTTGTACTATCACACACAATTGTTAACAAATACACACACTTATCACAACGGTATTCACATCTTCTGTGCGCAATTACCATAATTAACCATGAATGAATGCGTATGTTTACATAACACACACACCAATCATCAAAACAAATTATTTTATGCTATGCACAACATAAATCACGTACACTTGTACGGTAATACACACTAAGTGGTTTTGCGCTCTACCCCCCCCCCCCCTTAAAAGGGATTACGCCCACGTAATCAATCACTAAACATTGGCTTAAAATGTTCTGCCGTCGTGAAGTGTTTTAACTTCTACGCGGTCTATTATACAATGCATTCTGATTAGAGGATCTTAACCATATTAGCGGTTTAGTTCCTAAACCAAGAATTCTCATTGGAGTTTGCTTAAACTCTTAGTTGGTTTCGATTCTGGCCTGTTAGGCTTCTAGGTGTTAATAATTAGCCATTCACTCATGTTCACCATGTACATTCAACACTTGAATCACTGGCTCACTAGTTCCTGCTGCGAAACTCTAATAACTGTAGAGCTTAATTGCCCCATTTGTTATTCTTACTGTATTGTATATCCCCAATTGTCACCTTCATCTTGGTAACAACAGTTTCTCAACCGACGCGTGGTATTTCTTACCGTTAGCGAATTCGGTGAGTTATAAACTTTCTATCCACTTCCATAATAATTTACTGTGTAAATAGTTATGTATTTCACAATGATTGACTTGTTCCCTTCCGACTTACTGTCGGTTGAGATTGAGCTACTACCTAGTGTGTAGTGCTCTCTCACCTATTTCCAACATTTGGGGTATTTTCCATATCGATATTTGGCAGTTAGTGCTACTGTAGTCACTTACTGTTAATCACGTCTCCACATTCGGTTTTGTACAAGTACTCTTTTATTGGTGCGGCCTTGCATTTCCTATGCATCGGCCATTATAACATTATTGCTCCACAATTAACATGTTTCCAATTCCTAGCTATCCCACTCGATCATTACTGCGCAAGTGCAATACCAAAACACTCAGTCATACAGAGTGCAGAGGCGTAAACTCTTGAAAATAAATCCCCTATGCGATTCGCCATGGAATTCACACTGAGTTCCTCATCACATAGTACCTACCACTGGCTTATTGTCCAGTCTGCTTAACATCACTTATCTTGCATCTCCACTGAGTTTAACTCATAACTGGTCTTATCTGCCACATTAACTTCCACATATGTACTCACATCATTCGTGTTATGGTTCGTCCTTTATTTGGATGACTACCGAATGCTCCTTGAGCATTGATCACTCGAGTCACTAACCGGCGTTACTCAGCTCGGTGCTTCACTTTATACACACATACTGCTAAACTAACTGCTCTCAGATAATAAGAATGATAAATGTCCAAATGAGCATGATTTATAGGTGTATTTCATATATTATATTAACACTTTTCTTGCTCATTTCTCCACTTCGGTTAGTTTTCCTCTAGTTTATGTTTTATTGTTTATCTCACAAATTTATTGGTTTAACATGAGGAAAACCAAGCTGGGAGTAAAGTAGACAAAGAGACGAATGCATAGACGCAAACGGCTCAGAAAACGGAGTCCAAACGAAGAATCTAGAGCCGGTCAAAGTTTGAAGGAAATAAGTCAACGTCCACATGCAACCGCATGGTATGGAGGCGGACAGCGAGGCGGAACTCACAGAGACGTCCGCTTCATTATTAGGCGGACGGTCATGCGGACAGATGGAGAAGGCCGGGCGAACAGGAAAAAAAGACAGAGACGTCCGCGTGGAGACAGCGAGGCGGACGCGACTAAAATCGCACGCATCACAGTTTTTCTTCTTCGCGCGCCGTCTGCAACTTGCCTTCGTCGACTTCGCCCGTCGACTTCGCCTGTCTGCAACTTATCCATCTACTCTTCACGTTCTGTCCCCTGGTTAATCAATGAGCAAATCTTTCCACCGCCTCAATCATTCTTCCTTCTCCTTCTTCCTCTTCATTTTCCTTTCTCCTATATAAACACACGTTCCTTCTGTAGAAAGAATCCATCCACCACCCATACAATCCACGACCACTTCACAAACCTCACGCCATCTCATTCCTCTTCTCCCGTCTTCTCCATTTTATTTATTTTACAGTCCACCAAATCCACCTCTAGCCCTACGTATACAAAATAGCAGAGTGAGCCGGAGTGATTATGGATGATTTCTATTACTCTTGTCTCTGTATCTATTTAATATGTTAGGCTAGTTTACGTATACTCTGGGAATGGTTATTATGTGTTTGTATTAATTATGCATTATTTTTACTGGTTTTAATTATATATAGTTTGTTACGTTTTAAAGGTTATCTCGCACCTTTTTAATAAATGTCATGAGTTTATTAAATTGCTTTCCTAAGTCTGTTTTGATCAGACCGGTGATAAATAGATAGGTTAATTAAGACGTAAAACTGGAGGAAACTTGTTATGATTAATAAGTTAGTATTCAGTTGCAAATGTAATTCCTCAATACTCCTCTGCCGTTCGCAGGCTTTTGCTTGAACCTTGATTAGAACCTTGCATTACAGGTGAACGAGTTCTTATGGGGCTATGACTTAGTCCTTAAGATAATTACAGGAACCTTGCCAAATTATTAAACCAGTAGAGATAGCTTAATTATGCAGATTATATTAACCTGACCCAGAGTTCCATTTTATTTATCTATTAACTTAGTTTATTTTATCTTTTCTTTTTATTTATTTTACAAGTCAATTAATCCCCCCTCTTGTGACACGCTTAGGTACTATTATATGTACATTAGTCCCACGGTTCGACATCCGGTTGCTTACATTTTCACTATACTACTGCGACCGGGATTTGTTTGCAGCCCGACGTTTAATTTGAGTTTTAATTTCTTTTCTTTTAATTTTACACCAGTTTAACCACTCACTTTATAACGTCTGCAAAATGGCGCCGTTGCCGGGGACTAGTTTATTCTAGTCCCTAAGCCCCGGATTATTCACTTGTTATGTTAGAATATTTAGTCTATATTATTTTTGTTTGTTGTTTACATTAATTTTCTTTTATATTCTGTTTATATTATTTTTATGTTTGTTCCTAATCCTTTTATTTTCTAATCTGTTTCAGTAATTTTGTTTTATATGCAAAAACACAAAAAAAACACAAAAAAAAAAAATGGAATTGGAACAGGTGTTCGACCAAGGGTACTGCTATTCGCAGTATTTATACTGCTCCGTTTGTGGGGGAGCTCATGATTATGAAGATTGTCTCATATTACAAGAACAACACTGGTTAGAAGATCAACCAGATTCCCTGGAGAGACTCGCTCACCCAGAACAACAACCAAAGAGCGAAATAATTCATGAGGAAGAACACCCCACTACGGATGTAAGTTATTCTCTTCCCTCTACAATCGCCTACCGCCAGTTTCCATCCTTCTCTGTGCTCTATCCAGAAGATGAGGATATTTATATCCTCGAAAATAAAGAGAAGGAATTGCCATCACCTCCCACCAAAATATCCAAACAAAACGCCACTATCACTTTCAAAGAATTAACTTTCTCTGAAGATGATAACGAGCGTTCTTTCTACGAGCCTCACCTACAAGAGGATGATGTTTACATCCTTCAATTTGAGGAAGAAAAATCATCATCGCCGGATCTTCTGTTAGAACTACGTTCCCGGCAGTACCTCCTCAAAAATCAGATTTTGTGGAGTATTAAATTTCTTATTTTATATGCCGAGGTAACGTTTTGTTTTGATCCAGGATAACAAAGCAGGCGTCTTGCCAAAGACGTTAAATAAGGGCAGCTTCCCGGGAGGCAACCCGGGTGTACTTTTATTTTATTTTGCTTTTATGCTCTTTTAATTTTCAGGTTCTCTTAAAATTTGATTTTTGCTAACTTTTAACCCCGTTTTTAGTATGGATGCTTCTAGTGTCTTATGCAGGTGCACCTCCATGTGGACACCGCAACCAATCTACGCTACTTGAGGCTGAAGCTCAAGTGTGGGGGAACTCCTATAAACGCAAGCAAAAATAAAATCAGGGGAGTACCAGTTTCTTTTAAATATGCTTTTATTTAAATAAAAACTGCAGAGGAGCGTTTATGTGCTTAATTGTTTATTTGTGATCTTTGTGTTATCTCTATTTTATCTACTTACCGAAAAGGTCTTCTGAAACCTTCCCTTGTTTTTTCTGGTGAACAATGAGGACATTGTTCAAATTAAGTGTGGGGGAGTGTGCCCTTTTCGGTGACATTTTGTGCTTAAATGTTTAATCTCTCTCCTTATCTTGCATTTGTCCAATTCAAATATCGTGGACCCTTTATATGTGGGTTGTTCTCTTTAAAAATAAATATTGTTATGAATTGTAGGATAAATAGTACAAATTTTAAATTTTTGATTACTTTCGAGGAGCATTTTATATGCGGTGTGACCAAATAATCTGCAAATGGTTGGATTTTATTGCTCAGGGTTTCTTTCTGTTTTCTCTCTTAGGGATTGCTAAGGGGTGCTTCTCTGTTAAAAAAAAAACAAAGAAAAAAGAAAAATAATAAGGGACTTGTGAGACACCATTGGTAACCAACAAAGAGAGTTGAGTGTTCTTAAAATACAAAGGCGTGACGCCTACATTTTCTCATCCCTTATGCAAAAGTGAAACAAATGCATGAATCTATTTTTCCTTTTGTTTTCTCCTCAATGCCCATTCTTGAGAGAAGTTGGCCATGGTTAAAGTTCTCAGTCACCTAAAAGAAACATTGAAGTACCTTAGATCATACCCCGAAACTCTATATTTTATTTTTACCCTGAGCACACCTATGCCACCAGCAGTTAATTTTTCACACTCCTCAATAAGTTTAAAGATCATGTTTATCCTACCCTTCATAATAATATTTGTTAGTATTGAGCATTCCCTACTTACTTGGTTACGTGATTTTGCTTGAGGACAAGCAAAAAGATAAGTGTGGTGGTGTGATAAGTGTCCAAATGAGCATGGTTTATAGGTGTATTTCATATATAATATTAGCACTTTTCTTGCTCATTTCTCCACTTCGGTTAGTTTTCCTCTAGTTTATGTTTTATTGTTTATCTCACAAATTTATTGGTTTAACATGAGGAAAACCAAGCTGGGAGTAAAGTAGACAAAGAGACGAACACATAGACGCAAACGGCTCAGAAAACGGGGTCCAAACGAAGAATCTAGAGCCGATCAAAGTTAGAAGTCAACAACTCGTCTCCACCTAGGCAACCGCCTAATAATCAGGCGGACGTGAGTGTGGTCTGGGAGTTGCAACCGCCTAAAAGATTGGCGGACTCATGGGCGGTTTTGGAGGCGGACAACAGAGGGGGTAACCGCCCCTTAACCAGGCGGACGTGACCATGA
This sequence comes from Limonium bicolor, assembly GCA_023374045.1. Taxonomy (NCBI): domain Eukaryota; kingdom Viridiplantae; phylum Streptophyta; class Magnoliopsida; order Caryophyllales; family Plumbaginaceae; genus Limonium; species Limonium bicolor. The sequence goes on from CM041778.1 coordinate 46,050,983, forward strand.
AGAATCGCATGCGGACGTGAACAGAGGCGCAGGCGGACGTGAGGCAAGCACGCGTGTAAATGTTCCCAAATTAGCGCGAGCTTATCTTCTTCGCCCGTAGTGTCTGCAACTTACCTCCGTCTGCAACTCGCCCAACTCGCATCTGCCTTATCCATCTACTCTGCACGCTCTGTCCCCTGCAATTAATGAGGAGCAATCAATGAGCAATCAACTGGCACCTCCCTTATCTTCACGCGTGATCTAGCCTTTCTTCTCCTTCTCCTTCCTTCCTCTTGTTCTTTTCCTCTATATAAACCCACGAGTCATCGATCAATAATCTAAAAAAAATCCACCACCCTTACAATCCATCCATGACCCAACTTCACCACAAACCTCACGCCATCTCATTCCTCTTCTCCCGTCTTCTCCATTTTATTTATTTTACAGTCCACCAAATCCACCTCTAGCCCTACGTATACAAAATAGCAGAGTGAGCCGAGAGTGATTACGGATTTCTATTACTCTTGTCTCTGTCTATCTATTTAATATGTTAGGCTAGTTTACGTATACTCTGGGAATGGTTATTATGTGTTTGTATTAATTATGCATTATTTTTACTGGTTTTAATTATATATAGTTTGTTACGTTTTGAAGGTTATCTCGCACCTTTTTAATAAATGTCATGAGTTTATTAAATTGCTTTCCTAAGTCTGTTTTGATCAGACCGGTGATAAATAGATAGGTTAATTAAGACGTAAAACTGGAGGAAACTTGTTATGATTTAATAAGTTAGTATTCAGTTGCAAATGTAATTCCTCAATACTCCTCTGCCGTTCGCCGGCTTTTGCTTGAACCTTGATTAGAACCTTGCATTACAGGTGAACGAGTTCTTATGGGGCTATGACTTAGTCCTTAAGATAATTACAGGAACCTTGCCAAATTATTAAACCAGTAGAGATAGCTTAATTATGCAGATTATTAACCTGACCCAGAGTTCCATTTTATTTATCTATTAACTTAGTTTATTTTATCTTTTCTTTTTATTTATTTACAAGTCAATTAATCCCCCCTCTTGTGACACACTTAGGTACTATTATATGTACATTAGTCCCACGGTTCGACATCCGGTTGCTTACATTTTCACTATACTACTGCGACCGGGATTTGTTTGCAGCCCGACGTTTAATTTGAGTTTTAATTTCTTTTCTTTTAATTTTACACCAGTTTAACCACTCACTTTATAACGTCTGCAAAATGAAATGGTTCCGTTGCCGGGAGTACCAGTTTCTTTAATTTTGCTTTTATTTAAATAAAAACTACAGAGGAGCGTTTATGTGCTTAAATGTTTATTTGTGATCTTTGTGTTATTTCTATTTTATCTGCTTACCGAAAAGGTCTTCTGAAACCTTCCCTTGTTTTTCTGGTGAACAATGAGGACATTGTTCAATTTAAGTGTGGGGGAGTGTGCCCTTTTCGGTAACATTTTGTGCTTAAATGTTTAATCTCTCTCCTTATCATGCGTTGTCCAATTCAAAAATTATGGACCCTTTATATGTGGGTTGTTCTCTTTAAAGAATAAATACTATTATGAATTGTAGGATAAATGGTAAAAATTTTAAAATTTTGATTACTTTCGAGGAGCATTTTATATGCGGTGTGACCAAATAATCTGCAAATGGTTGGATTTTATTGCTCAGGGTTTCTTTCTGTCTTCTCTCTTAGGGATTGCTAAGGGGTACTTTTCTGTTAAAAAAAAAGAGAAAGAAAAAAAAATAATAAGGTACTTGTGAGACACCATTGGTAACCAACAAAGAGAGTTGAGTGTTCTTAAATACAAAGGCATGATGCCTATATTTTTCTCATCTCTTATGCAAAAGTGAAACAAATGCATGAATCTATTTTTCCTTTTGTTTTCTCCTCAAATGCCCATTCTTGAGAGAAGTTGGCCATGGTAAAAGTTCTCAGAGTCACCTAACAAAAGAAAACATTGAAGTACCTTAGATCATACCCCGAAACTCTATATTTTATTTTACCCTGAGCACCTATGCCACCAGCAGTTAATTTTCACACTCCTCAATAAGTTTAAAAGATCATGTTTATCCTACCCTTCATAATAATATTTGTTAGTATTGAGCTTTCCCTACTACTTGGGTACGTGGTTTTGCTTGGGACAAGCAAAAGATAAGTGTGGGGGTGTGATAAGTGTCCAAATGAGCATGATTTATAGGTGTATTTCATATATTATATTAACACTTTTCTTGCTCATTTCTCCACTTCGGCTAGTTTTCCTCTAGTTTATGTTTTATTGTTTATCTCACAAATTTATTGGTTTAACATGAGGAAAACCAAGCTGGGAGTAAAGTAGACAAAGAGACGAACACATAGACGCAAACGGCTCAGAAAACGGAGTCCAAACGAAGAATCTAGAGCCGGTCAAAGTTTGAAGGAAATAAGTCAACGTCCACATGCACCGCATGGTATGGAGGCGGACAGCGAGGCGGAACTCACAGAGACGTCCGCTTCATTATTAGGCGGACGGTCATGCGGACAGATGGAGAAGGCCGGGCGAACAGGAAAAAAGACAGAGACGTCCGCGTGGAGACAGCGAGGCGGACGCTTAGGCGGACGCGACTAAAATCGCACGCATGACAGTTTTTCTTCTTCGCGCGCCGTCTGCAACTTGCCTTCGTCGACTTCGCCCGTCGACTTCGCCTGTCTGCAACTTATCCATCTACTCTTCACGTTCTGTCCCCTGGTTAATCAATGAGCAAATCTTTCCACCGCCTCAATCATTCTTCCTTCTCCTTCCTTCCTCTTCATTTTCCTTTCTCCTATATAAACACACGTTCCTTCTGTAGAAAGAATCCATCCACCACCCATACAATCCACGACCACTTCACAAACCTCACGCGATCTCATTCCTCTTCTCCCGTCTTCTCCATTTTATTTATTTTACAGTCCACCAAATCCACCTCTAGCCCTACGTATACAAAATAGCAGAGTGAGCCGGAGTGATTACGGATGATTTCTATTACTCTTGTCTCTGTCTATCTATTTAATATGTTAGGCTAGTTTACATATACTGGGAATGGTTATTATGTGTTTGTATTAATTATGCATTATTTTTACTGGTTTTAATTATATATAGTTTGTTACGTTTTAAAGGTTATCTCGCACCTTTTTAATAAATGTCATGAGTTTATTAAATTGCTTTCCTAAGTCTGTTTTGATCAGACCGGTGATAAATAGATAGGTTAATTAAGACGTAAAACTGGAGGAAACTTGTTATGATTTAATAAGTTAGTATTCAGTTGCAAATGTAATTCCTCAATACTCCTCTGCCGTTCGCCGGCTTTTGCTTGAACCTTGATTAGAACCTTGCATTACGGTGAACGAGTTCTTATGGGGCTATGACTTAGTCCTTAAGATAATTACAGGAACCTTGCCAAATTATTAAACCAGTAGAGATAGCTTAATTATGCAGATTATATTAACCTGACCCAGAGTTCCATTTTATTTATCTATTAACTTAGTTTATTTTATCTTTTCTTTTTATTTATTTTACAAGTCAATTAATCCCCCCTCTTGTGACACGCTTAGGTACTATTATATGTACATTAGTCCCACGGTTCGACATCCGGTTGCTTACATTTTCACTATACTACTGCGACCGGGATTTGTTTGCAGCCCGACGTTTAATTTGAGTTTTAATTTCTTTTCTTTTAATTTTACACCAGTTTAACCACTCACTTTATAACATCTGCAAAGAATATCGTCCATCTTAACATATTTCTTGAGCTTGGTTCACACAACTACCGCTCCAGCGGTTTCACAATATCGAGAGGTATCCCCACTCTTTAAGTAGTGGTTCGTTCTCCGCTCTATTTACTTGTACCATATAAACTTCTACAATTAACTCAAATTTACATAACACATTTTATTTGTGGCTTATAAGCCTTATTTGCCTTGAGCTACGCTCATTGTAGGCTGTCCACATACATGTACTTCTTTGTACAACATTACATAGTTTGGATATCATATTGAGCTCCATGACAAGGTCGTTGCATTCCGTTTCCTTTCATGGGATGCCCCTTAGGATTGTCAGTCCGTCTCCTGACAGCTTATGTCTAAACTGGGTGTTAGTTTCAACCCTCGTGTTTCTGTCATGTTATCTTGTTCAACTATCGTTGATGCGAACACCCTTCAAGGATTGCTCCTGGGTGTTGCTAAGTTATGCCTTTACATTTAGTTCCCACTTATTGGTACATTCAGTTAGCCACGCCTTTTTGCGTTCTTAACTGGTCATTATTTTCTTCTGTGAAGATCAACATTTCCTGATAGTGTAGGTACTCATTCTGGGAGTTTCATCCCGTTCATTGCACATTAATGTGTCCACATTAGTCATCTACTTGCCATGTACAGGCTAGGTCACCGTTCCAGCTAACATGTTTATCCTTGAGGATCCTTAAGACGTATAAGATGTCTTTACATTACAGTTAGTGCACTTTGCACCTCCTGACTCTTAAACATTTCCTTAAAAATGAAGTCACTAATTCCTTTAGTCTCGTTAACTTGACTGAGTTCCTTTACTTCCACCATTCATGGTAATCCTTAGCTGTTGTTTGACTTATACTGCTGACCGTAGAACGGAGTCGACTACTTCCCGTGTTTCGGACTCCACTCGTATACATATGTGGGGTACCATACTGATACATTACTACTTACCCAACTAACCCATAAGTAGGTCTGTCAGGCCCACAAGCTCCTATCGGAGTGCGGTCGTCCCACAATTCAGTTGGTCACTCGTAGTGTCCGTCACACGCCTAGGTGAAGTATTCTGTTGTCAACTCCCTTATATTGTCCCGTGACAATATTCATTCCTTGCTTCCCGAACTTAATCGAGGGAAAGTTTATCCACTGTTGTATCTTTATCAACTGCCCTTGGTTTTACTGGTTTGGTTTAAAAGAAGGTTAGAAAGAAGTGTTGATTTGAAAGAAAATCTGGTTTTGAAGGAAAATTTTCATGGTTTCACAACATCTTCTTACCTTAACCAAGTCTAGCATCTTGTTGACTGGTGTATTTACAATTACAGAGGTTAGGCTAGCAGGCCCTTCCACTGTTATGACGATCACACTTAACTTTATGGTACTTTACCAAGTACTTTGTAGTGGTTATAAATTTCCCGAACAGCCCTGTTATAGCAGCACTTGCTATGGCAAGTGCGCCATGCTAACTGGCTATCGGTTTAACACATACCGGTTTGTGGTATTGTTTTTACCCATACTGTCATCAGTGGCCTTGTTGGCCCTCACTGATCTTGCTGCCTTGATAATAACTCTTCTAGGTGACTTCTCACTGTCTTCACATGACGATCATCAACTAGGGTGTTTCCCATTCTAGGAGACCCCTTTTTTCTTAGTATTGTATTCTCTTTGTAGCCCGTTCCACGTATTTTGGCACTACGTTGTAGTTTCCCTTGTCGGTTGGTATACCGTTGGTGTATTATTATCAACTGTGGTTCCGTAGACACTCGTCTCGGGTTTTATTGATCATTTCTTGCCTGTTGCACTGTTGGTGCGTTGCAAGTGGTTATTCTCGACTGCTTAGCATGTTGACCCAGGTGTCGGAAATTCTATTCTTCTATACCTGATTCTCATTCTTGTTATGAAATGCGGTTAGCATTGTTCAATGCGCACCGTCTCCGGGATTCCCAGTTTTTGGGATCTACCGTATGACAGGTTCTCCGTTCTCATAGAGGTACTTAATAACAGCCAGATCGGGTATTTCCGAGTAAGAGTGGACTTCCATCTCTCTGGCGTTGTTTCCCCAAGTTATATACAGGGATTGTGGAGGGCGGGATGGATATTGTAGGTTTTCCATATTCACTGGTAGTTCCTAACTAGCGTATCTCTCACGCTATATCACTCACCCTTAACCCAAAGTACTAAATCCTAACTCGGTACTTCCTAAGCTCGGTAATTCAATCATCAGAGTGATACTTCGCTCTGATACCACTTTTTGTAACACCCTTCCAACATAAACACACTTAACAACAAACTGCAGCGGAATACACACACCTCATCAAATAACTCAACTCGTTGGTGTTACACGCCGTTAACCACCCACGTGGCTAACAAGGCTAATACACATACATTGTACCGGTCTGATGGGCTAAATTCCCGAGCGACTACACATTACTATCCTTTTCCATTAACAACAACAACACGTACACCTTCCAACTATACCGAGTATTTATAAACATGCCGACAACAATTTCGGTCTTACTACACCTACTGTATATACACTTAAATGATTACCCATGTACAATGTCTACCCCGTCCTACTCTCGAACGGCTTCCAGCTCTCTGTACCTGAAATAGGAAAAGAAGAGAAAGGGTGGCCCCAAGGGGCTCAGCACCTTTGCTGGTATGGTAATCCCGCAGCCCACATGCTACCGGCCACACACAACTAATTGTCGTCTTAGCATGCGGTTGATTATATTTAAATCATGCATGCTACTGTAAACACACAACACATAATCATTTCGCCTCAACGGGCTCAACAAACGGATAATATATCCTTACTTAATAAGTCACTCATGGTATTCATTATCCCTAGCGTGTTCCTCCTCTAATGGAGCTACTTCCTTAATAGACGACACTTACCCTTAAATCGGGTTATCCTTAAACGCCTCTTTTCTCAAACTGGGATTCATATCCATGATCCACATACTCCACATTTTCAACATATAACATACACTACATAACAACACATAACACACTTTGCACGTTTCAACGTGCACAACATAACACCGCAATAGATATTGCATCACAACAAAAATACATAACATAAACGGAATGGTTCTCTAGGAACGACCCAAACATTGTTTTATACACTGGTGAGCCTAGAGAATGTTGCCAGTCTCATGATAAGCTCGTTACATAACTCGTTACCGTCTCGTAAATGAACGGATAACTTAGCACAAGTGTCTCAGATATAGTGATCCAAGCACACCGAACAAACATAACATAGTATGCCTCTGTGGCCCGACGTGAGTCAGTAATAGCCTTGGTTAAGCTAAAGGGAAGGTTGGGAACCAAATTGGAAAACAACCATAACATACGGAGAGGATCGAACCTGCTATGACAACGACCCCCATACTCACACGCGTGGCCGGAACAGACCGGACTCCTCACTTTCCCGTTAGCACTTGTTAGAAGTTCATCATTGAACTTAGTTAAACAATCACAACATTGGGTTAAGTCTTGCTAGACACACACAAGGGAAGAGAGAGTCATACATTCACACACAAACATCACACACAAACATCACATAACTAACTCACGCATAGCCGTGGTTAGAACGTTCCTTAGGTCGGAAACGTTGTTACCGGATACCGTTCTCCTACGTTTACCTAATAGTGGTTAACTAGCCCTTCAAGCGCATTCGAGGTTACCGGTATCGGCACGTAAACTCAACAAAACAATAACCTGTAAACTCGTTTCATGTTTTAATCTTATAACGTGGCAAAACACACAGAAAACACATTGGCATACAAGCCGTGTAATCCGGTAGGACACAGGTTTGCAAGAAAACCATACCTGTCACCGAAGTCCACTCTACCATGTCCACTTACGTTCCTCGAACAACTGGCACATTAAAGTTACCTTCATTACGTTGGGTAATATGTTGTGTACGTCGAATGACCATAGTTAACCCCGTTTACTAGTTAAATACTTTACATTTAACATGTTCACTCTTTCACTTTACTTCAACTTTTCACCCACCAAATTGTGACTATAACTCACCTGACATGTCCTACACAACCTTATAACATCATTACCATCAATCCCCATCATTAGACATCATTTTCATACCTTAAAACAACATTTTTAGAGTGGTCCGGGACTTGGTCCTACCTTAAGTCCCGGACCAACACTTGCAGAAGCTTCTCGGCATTTTTAACAGGGTGGTCCGGGACCTTGTACTCACCCCAAGTCCCGGACCAAAGCTCTTGTGAACTCTCGCCCCTTTTTTTTTGTATGGTCCGGGACATCATCCACTACCTAGGTCCCGGACCACTGTAACAATCCCAAATATGACCTTTTCAAGTCTTGTTTCATCTATTCTCTTCATCCATTGATTACCCAAACTTCATACATGAACTTAGGCATATTCTAATACCAAAATGTCACTTTGATTCTCCTTACAACATTGTCTTGTTTTTTTTTTTTGCATAATTTTGGCCGTCCGACCCACCGTCCGACCCACAGCTGGGTCGGACCGTTCCAGAAACTTTTCGTTCTCTTTAAATACACATGTCCGAACATGTGTCCGGACTTCCCTAGTTCGGACACAGTTCGAGTGTGCCAAATTCTTACCCAACAGAGCCTGTCCGAACTTCCATGTCCGGACGGAAGTTCGGACAAGGCAAAATGCTCATTTCCAAGCCCTTAAACACTTAGCCAAATTCCTCCAAAGCCTCCAACACTTATAGTATCTACTCCCTAGGTTCCTAAGTGATGTTTCATGCCTGTTCTCCATTATACCAAGACATATCTTCCACCCAAACATCATCATCCAAACATCCATTCTTACCAATCAAAACTCCTTATGTCATTCTTACAATTCCTTTACCAAGCTTACACTTTCTCCTCAATTTACCAAAGTTTGCCTAAGTCTCAGCCTAAGTCCAATGACTTTGGTATATACTAAACCCCAAAATAATGCCTAAATCCATATTACACTCTAGAACACTTCAGTTCACCAAAATTCCTTTAAAACACTTTGAACTTCTTATACATTTTCCTAAATTTGACATGGGTTCTCTTAGCACATATCATTCCAAACTCATGGTTTTCACCACTAAATATTCAAGAACACCTAAATCCATCAAAAATCCATCTCACACAAGACTTCGCCAAATTTACACTACATCCAATATAGTGCATAACTTAAATTGCTTGCACTTAGGCCCTTAAAGCATGGCTCTTAGGCCCTTAAATGCTTAAACCTTAAACACTGAATTCCACAATATATAAGCCTTTGACCTGCAAATACAACCAACAAGACATATGTCCTTTTACTAGTCTCCTTGAGAACATTTTTCCTAAGTCATGCACCATTAGCTCTTTAGTAGTTTTAAAAGCATTATTAGCTCTTTTTTTTACTAAGGCATTAAACCACATTAGGTTAGTATATTTACCTCTTTTCCACACCAACTTCTTCTTGTTTTCCTTATAAAACCGTAAGGTATTTGATTCCTTGCCAAGTTCTAAACATATATAACATCATAATGAGTTTCAAGCTTTAAGCTTCATCTCATTGTAAACCCTAATTTTACATTGTTTCAAAAAAACATTAATGTAGTTGTTTTACCTTGATCTTTGAAGAGAGTTTGAATATCTATCAAGAGGACTCCACCTAGTCCATGAAAGGTTGGAATGGGGCTAGAACAAAGTCACACAAGGAGCACCATTAATGTGCATTTTCGGTCAAAGCAAAAACATGAAGGAAACCTGATTTTTCTTTGAGATTCCTTACCTAGAAGCAAGGAGAGTAATAATATGTAGAAATACAAGCTCAAGCTCCTTCAATGGTGGAACTCCATGGCACCGAAATGGTGGTCTTGGAATTTAAGAAGATAGAATTGAAGAGCTTGATGAGAGGAAAGAGATTGTGGTGGGTTTTTTTTTGATTTGGATAAGTGAGCTAGACTTTACAAGGGGTCAAGATGGTTAATGGTGGTGTTGGTGTATTACCGAGAGAGCAGAAGAGAGAGTTGAAGAAGTGGAACGTGTGAATGAAGAAAGAAATGAGAGAAATGAGATTGGTTTTGCTTTTTGAAGATATTTATAACTTAAAGCAAATAGTAACCTATGAGTCATCTTTATTTACTTAACAAGTTAACATGTTTGGTGACTCATTACTACAAAAACCGGCCCCGTTTATATCACTAAGGGTATTATAGTCTTTGTTGGTCAATTTAATTACTTATAACAACATATGTTACAAACTAGCTTATAAAAATCACTATTCACAAAAACAAGGCACATAGAAGTGAAATTTTTAATTTCCCATTGATATAGACTTCCAAATGTGATACTATATAGTACACATGTTAATTAAAGAGTAATGATGGACATTTAGCCTTTCAAAACTCATTTACAAGACAATTTTTCAAAAACATGCTTTAAGACTCCTTAAAGCACATTTTGTGTTTTAACTTGTTTTCAAGCTTGGTTTTCTTTAGTAATTGATTTAATATGTTCATTAACATGTAAATAAGGTTAGTAGACCATTAGGTCTTATAAAAATTTATCCCAAGCTTAGAGCACATCTTGCTCTTATTGACTTTAAGGTATTTTCTTGTGTTTTGTTTGGTTTCATTGTCTACCAAGGTTTCCTAAGGACTTAATTAGCCTTATTAAATCATACTTGAATATTATTAAGTCTTGGTAGGCTCTTTGGGTCCCAACCAAGTTCACTCATAGCTTAGAACATGTTTTTGCTCAAACCGTGTCTTAGTGTTTTATGCATTTACTACTATAGTTTAAATGGTTCACTGATGTCTCTAAGGCACTTTTTAGCCTTTACATACATACCTAGTTTAGTATTTTAAACCACATATCAAGGTTTGGGGTATTTCAATATAATTTATGACTAAAAGGAGAATAATGAGATTATGAGAATATTATGTCATTGTAAGACATTTAAATACAGTTAAGAAAATTTTAAGTTGTTGTCACCTACGACAATTAAAATAAACAACAATATAGTACATGAATATAATACATATATGTACATTAAAGGATTTATAAATAAATCAAAAAGGAATAACAAATAAGTTATATATAAATCATGAGGTAATTAAAAGAAATAAACCTCACATGAAATAACAAATACGAGATTTGTTAAAAGATCCAATAGAATTATTATATAAGGGTAACATAAATTAACCCTCTCAGTTAATCCTATTCTAGGACTTTGTTTGACCAGACGTTGACCGGGAATTAAACAAGTACATCTACGGTGAACGGTATGGGATTCTTGCAACCTGTTTTCTACTGGATACACCCGGCTTGTGTGCTATCTGTTGTTTGAAATAACGACCAAGATAATTAATGTAAAATTGTTTACTCTTGTGCATTGTTGTATTATTTTATGCGCGTGAATGATGCTGACTACAACGTGTATGTCCCACGCATACAAACACTACTATACCAGTGGATTAAATACCTGCGTTTCAGTATACCGAGGACTTGTACTCGAGTCTCTCACTAACTTCACTTTATAACAAACGTCATTACCCTAAACATGGTAATTGACAATACACATTGTGTTCTTGTTTAACGTCTTTATATGACACTTAACAATACTATACTACGAGTACGAGGAGCCCAGTTGGATCTGGCCATGCATGCTACAGGAGTTGTACCTGTCTCAGGTCGTCTCCTATTCAATTACGTCGCGACGGAACATTTCAGTGGAGAGGAAGACTCTATTCCTCTCGGGTTTCTAATGCCCATCAGTTCAGTGGAGAGGAAGACTTCATTCCTCTCGTGGGTTTTATTTCCCATCAGCTCTCAGTACAGGGTTGAAATACCCCGAACTTTAATATGGTGATTATATTATTCTAATATAGTATTTAAGGGCCTAATAGTGCCTAAGTAATTTTGGTAAAGAAAATAAATCCAAAGGAATGAGAAAAACGCTTAGAAAGCGGAAAACGCTAAATGAGCGTTGAATAACCATAGGAGGTACGAGACCTCAGTTATAGTATCATAAGGATTCTTAAGGCTTATTCATGCCTAATTAGTATACGGGAATGATTCCCGAAGAAAACGGATCCGAATAATGTATTAAAACGCTAAGAGCTTTAGCGCATTTTCGAGGAAACCCGAAAACGTGATTCTAAGTGGTCAAACAGACCCGTAAAAAAATTATAAACCAAAAATAATAATTATTAAGCATTTATGGAAGCTTAATAACCAATAAAAATAATTAAACGAGAAAATTCCGGAAAACGGGCCCGGTTAACGAATAGTACCAAAACCGGGTAAATAACGAGCGTCTCTGTAAAAGACGAAAAAACGCTCCAGCTAGTTTACAGAGGGGGCCGGTTTTACTGTTGTAAACAGCTCCCTCTCACACACACACAAGTAACAAATAAGTAAATCTAAGAAAGCAAAAAGTAAAAAGGTACAAAAGTAAATACCCCTCTCTCTCTTACTCTCTCATTTCTCTTCTCTCTCTCCAACCCTCCCTCTCTCACGATGGAACCCCCTCTCTGCAGCTCTCTTCTTCCTTCCTCTCTTCTTGTGGGCGATTTTGGAGCTCTCCAAACAGCTCCCATGGCAGCCCCTCTTCATCCTCTTGCTCTACCCCCATGTGAGCTCCAAATGAAAAATAAAACACATATTTGAACTCCTCTCTTCAAGCTCTACATTTCTATCTTTTCAAAATCCGAAAATGAGCAACTTCATCTCCATGGGTTTTCCCCATTTGAAGAGAAAAGCACACCATTGTGAAGCTTGGAGTCTCCTCTTTCCAACAAGGTAAAAATCTCCATAAAAGATTCAAGTTTCCTCCACCTTCCTTGGAAACCGATTTTGGCCCTTTGTAATACCTTGTTTTTCTCTCTCTTTTTGAGCATCAATTTCACCTAGCAATGGTGGTGGATTCTCCTTCTTGAACCAAGGGCTAAAACCCCTCCTAAAGCACTCCAAAGGTAAACCCTAGAATTTATTAAACACTTCAATGAATAGTGTTATTATGAGGGTTAGTAGGTTAATTATGCTTGTCTTTGTGTGCTTGGGTAAAGGGGATGGAGTTTGGCAACTCCATTCCCACAATCGATTTGGACAAGAAAGAGAAGAAGAAGAAATGGAAAAGAAAGAATGAAGTATAAGCTCAAGGTAAGAGCTCTTCCTAATGAAAATTTATTGCATTAGAGTAATGGGAATGGGCAAAATATTTAAAGAACCCAAAACCTTGTACTAGTATTGAATTGTGAAGTTTGAGTATTTAAGAGCAAGTATGTGGATTGTAGGCCTTAGAGCCAAATAAATGTATGAGTATTTGTATGTGGATTGAGGAAATATTGATGTATTAAGATTGCTCAATATGTGTGCTGGTAGAACCCTTGTGGTTTGGCTAGAATAGGGATGAACTTGATGAGAAGGGATGTGTGTGGATAAGTAAGGAAAGTAGATGAGTTATGGCAAATTTTGGTAGGAATTGTGCATTAAGGAGTGACTTGGTGAATGGGAGAACCAAGGTATGTATTGAGGATAGTAGAGATGTTTAATGACCATTGGAATGGCAATTGTAGTATGAGGAATAGGAAGTGTAAAATCTGTAGCAAAGTGTATAAGAACACATTGGAGGAGTTAAGAGAATTTAATGTGCAAGATTTGTAAGTGGAGAGTTGGACTTGGGTGTAGGTAATGTAATGGCTTGGAAATGTATTTGGGATGCTAGGAGTGACATTGGTAGAGGAGATATTGAATGGTAGGAGTTGTAGAAAAATCTGTAGCATTAGAGAATGAAAAACTGTTGTAAGTGTTGAAAGGAAGTGAGGGAAATTGTGTAAGTTGTTTGATGGATTTAGTAATGGATTTGGTGGATGAATTAAGGTGATTTAGAATGTTTAAATGGTACTAAAACATGTTAGGATGTATGTAGGAAGATTGGGGAAACAATGGGTGAAATTGGGAAGGAAAAACAAAATCTGTAACAAGGTTCTGGAACCGTCCGACCCAGAGTCTGGATCGGACGTGGGTCGGACAGGGCTTAAACAACGAGATGTAAACTTTCTGGAATGGTCCGACCCAGAGCCGTGGATCGGACGTGGGTCGGACAGGCTAAAATTTTCCGTCGTCGAAGTTTCTGACTTCGTCCGACCCAGACGTTGGGTCGGACGGGACGGAGCTTGGACGACAGGACCAAAACCTTCTGGAATGGTCCGACCCAGAGAGTATGGGTCGGACGGAATAGTGCTGGGTCGGACAGGGAGAATTTCTGAGAGGAGAATCTACTGGAACGGTCCGACCCAGGGCTTGGGTCGGACGGTGGGTCGGACGGCCCTAACCTAAAAAAAAAATATATATAGTAACATAGTAATCATATGTATGTATGTATGTAGGTCAGTACATGAATAAAGAACCTTAGTAATATACCATTAATGTAACACCAATGGTAAGGAAGTAAGTACTTGAGTAGGAAAACAAGTATGGAAAGTAATTAAGAAAGTGGAGAGTAAAAGAACATTAAGTACCGGTGGGGTAACGGGAGTAGTAATTATTTGTGTATTGTATGAACATCGTATTAATGACAATGTTGGAAACATTATCAGTGGGAACAAGTATGAACCAAGGAACAAGGGAACACACGGTAAAGCTAACCCCGGTGAAAGGTATGATTTCCTCATGCCCCGTATGCTAACCGAGTTACGTTGATTTGTGTTGTATGCCGGCTAATCAAGACTAAAGCATGAAAACGGTTTATTGCCTTTCGTTATGTCTTGCTGTATGTTGATTGAGCTAACCTTCTTGATGATTGTGTGGCCTTACTTAGTGCGTAGACCGACTCATAGATGAGTCTTTTGTGTATGACTCGTGGAGAGTATGTGTGAACAATGGAACCGTAGCAACGCACTAAACCAACAAACAATAAAGATAACGTAAACCAATGAACTCACTAGAATGTGAGAGAGTGTACGGGAGTAATAACCTCCCGATAACGGTAGGAGAAACGAAATGAATAATCCACAAACGAACAGTAGTGGAAGTATATAATAACCTCTATTAGAGGAACTAATCTTGGTGCAAAACATGAACCATGAGAGTAGTAACGAATGATGAGGGATCTCCAAACCCCTTAGTAATTAGTCGACCCATTATGAGAGGACCCGACTGATGTAAGTATGCCCCGAACGAGAGAGTATTCGATATGTTGGGGAAACCCTTAAATCTGAGGATACTAGACGGTGGTAATTCCCTAAGCTAACAGAGGTTATCGAGAGAGATACTTCTAGGCTAACCCATGAGGTTGTATTGTGCTCTGAGAGAAGAGTGTTGGGAATTCGTGTAGTCCGGTAGAACGGACATTTGAGTATTTGAGGAGCTAAGCGTATAGCCCTCGTATTGTAGGTCCGGTGGCGAGTCTTGTATGACTCCGCCCGGTGACCAAAGTAATGAGTATTGCGTATGTATGAGTAAGTAATGAGTAATGAGCAAGAAGCGTAGTATGAGTATGTACGAGTATCGAGTATTGAGTATGTGTGAGTAAGTATCGAGTATCGAGTAAGTATGAGTAAGTAAGGAGTATTGAGAATGAGTATGCATAAGTGTAGTAACGAGTACGGAGTAAGAAACGTGTACGAGTAAAGTATCGAACATGGAGTGTTGAGTATGTAGGAGTAAGGAGTAGGTATGAGTGGAGTGTGATACCGAATATAGTACGAAGAGTAATGAATGAATAACAAATACGAATGGTTGACCATCGATCTGCCTTCCTTAGTAAGTATTGAATTGTATGTGCATGTAAGTATGTGTTGTATTGTTGTAGCATGAGTATGTATGTAAGCATGTAAATGAACTCCATGTATATTCGACCCAAAGTAGTCGATGTACCGCGGTTAGCACGCGGTATATGCGGAAGTCATATTCAGCGTAAGCTGACCCCCTCGGGGGACCATTTTTAGTGTGCAGGTACCCGAAGCTGATCGCCGTTCGAGAGAGTAGGACGGGGACTGCTGCGTAAGCATGGGTAGTTGTATAGTAGGGATTGGTACTCGTATTGTAATGCGAATTTGGAAGTTTAAACTGTATCGGTAATGTCAGGATTGTAGTATACTCGGTATAGTAATGTATTGGAGT
The DNA here is from genome assembly GCA_023374045.1 of Limonium bicolor. NCBI lineage: Eukaryota > Viridiplantae > Streptophyta > Magnoliopsida > Caryophyllales > Plumbaginaceae > Limonium > Limonium bicolor. The sequence continues at coordinate 46,066,844 of CM041778.1, forward strand.
TGTAATTGGGTTATGGAGGAGTATGAAATGGAAAGTATTGTATTGTGTAGAGCACTCGGTATATTCATAATCATCAGACCGATAGTATGTAGTATTGTAATCCGCCTTGTTAGTCACGTGGGTGACTAACGGCATTGTACACCCGCCGTTGAGTAAGTATTATCCGCTGCGAAGGTAAGTATTTGTACAGTAATGACGGTATTAGCGGTAGGGGTGTTACAAAAAGTGGTATCAGAGCGAAGTATCGCTCTGATGGATGAAATACCGAGTTTAGGTAAATACCGAGTTAGGAAGTAGAGACTTAGGGCTAAGGGTTGAGTGCTAGTGTGCGAGGACGCTAGTTAGGAACTTCCGTATGAATCGGAAACCTACAACAACCATACCCGCCCTCCGCAACCCCCGGTATAAAGTTGGAATAATAACGCCAGAGAGATGGAAAGACCTCTCACACTCGGGTAAAACCCGATCTGGCATTACAAAACAAGCCTTATTAAGAAAGAACCTGTCCTACGGAAGAGTCCAAGAACTGGAAGTCACGAAGACGGTTCCCGTTTGATGACAAGGACCGCACTTAATGGCGGAGGAAAGAAGATCCTAAACACAAGGATAATGGAATTTATGGCACCATGGGGCGACATGCTTCGCAGTCGCGAGAACCATGTGTAGCCAGCAAGAAGAGAAGCACAATCGTGCAATGAAGCAAGGAAGATGGAGTAACAAGCCAAGACAAGAGAGTCTACGGACTGTAACCTTTGATGATACCAACAACGGTATACAAACCGACTAAGAATTAGTCGAGGTTGGATTAACACCAAACCTACATGCCAAGAGGCTGTAATAACCGAACAACATAGTTCAGATAACTATGAAAGAAATCATAACACATACACCTATAGGACCACAACCTGGTTCCTAAGGATAAGTCAAGTCTCGTCAACCACACTGAAGGTGTGAGACACCCGGATGGACGACAATCATGTCAAGTATACTGAGAAGCGACTCAGGAGATCGATCACCAAGATCAAAAGATCAAAGAAAGATCTAATAAGACCACCCAATAAGGATGGAAACGATACCGTAACTGGTATACGTTGACTGAAAAACAACCTACCCGCGCACTTGCCTAGGGCAAGTGCAGCAACTACAGGACGGTTGGAATACTTTTACCAACCCGCAAATACTTCCTACAATACCGCTACGACGAATGGAGCAAATATAGGATCACCAATCCTCAGTATCTAAATAATGAAACCTCGGAAAGGCCTAACGGCCCGACCATTGTATTAAGAGTATACCAGTCAGCGAGAAGCTGAACTTGGTCAAGACCTCAGACATGGCAACACCATGAAAATTCTTTTCACACCAAACTGTTATTTCAAAACCCAGATTTTTCTTTCAAAATCACCACTTCTCTTTTAAACCTTGGATTTTAACAACCAAACAGACGGAATTACGGTGAGTATCATAGGATGATACAAGAGGAGTTGACAATAGAATACTTCACCTAGGCGTGTGACGAACACTACGAGTGTACCCAAATACGGGATGTGGCACGACCGCACTCCGAGGACTTGCGGGCCTGATAGATAGTTAGGTAAGTGGCACTGCCAAGACGGTACCCCACGTATGTATACATGTAGTGTACGACACACGGGAAGTAGTCAACTCCGCTCTACGGACCATAAGTAAATTCGAAACGGAACATGGTTACCTCAACCGAACAAAGGAAGCTCAGATAAGCTACAAGCTAAGGAGTCAGGAACTCAATTCAGGAGACCATTAAGAGTTGAAAGTGCAAGAAGCACTAACAACGGGATAAGACATTGGACATGTCTCGAATATATCTAAGTAAAGCATGATAACTGGAAGGAATACCCAGTCTAAGCACAGTAAGGCAAACGCCTAACATTAACACAACAGTGTTCAACGAACGGGATAGAATTCCCAGATCAACAACCACAACACACAGGGTGATGTTGTAAGGTACTAGAAATACCATTCATCACCGGAAGGGATATCAAATCCGTTATAACACACAAGGAAAAACCCAATGGTCTACCCTAAGAACGGGAGACGTTACAACCCGAAACGGATAACTCAGATCCAGAACCGCAAGGCAGGACAACCAACTGAAAATACTCATACATGCCAGATGCTACCGCATAATCGGTAATACCCAGGAGCAATCCATAAAGGGTAGCAAGTCAACACAGTTGAACGAGATGTCGTGGTAAAAACACCACAATCGGAACGAGCAACCGGTTAGAACACCGACGAGATCCCACTTGATAGGGGATACCCCAAATTAATAAATGGTATCGATCAATACCAAAATACAAAGAGGGTCTCCAACAGACGGAAGCGTGATGTGACGATCTTGTCAGGGAGCCCAGTATAACCTCCAAATCCAGCGATGGGTTATGGGAAATAACCACTTGGAAACAACCTATGATGAGCAGAGCTCTAGGCAACATGGCTAGTAGGCCATGCAACTGTTACCACACAACCCAACGGTTGCAAAACCAAGGTGAACTATATGGAAGTGGTCAAGGATGACACCGATAAAAGAGTAACAACCAATGAATGAGGACGCCCCTCATAATGTGAGACCACAAGAGTGGAGAACACATGGATCCCAAGAAGGGGATACCATCAATACCTGTCGGGAGATATATCCCTTTCAGAACTACTAACGTAGTCAGGCTTGAGCATACAATTATTGCCAAGCAATTTGAAATAAGCTTCAACAGCAATTGATGACAACCAAGGAGTAACCGATTATAAACCAATGATGCTCAGGGAGCTCAGAAAAATAAAGGAATACCAAATTCGGTATTGCCAAATACATGGGAAACCATCGTATGAATGATAGACATGCATGAGCTGAAGCTAGCAACAACGGATGCCATGTGAACCAATACCGTGAAATCAGTAAGAACATGGTGCGCAACAGGCGACCAACGTATGTGAATAACCACCCAATACTATGGGGTTGTTAATACAAGATGGTAGACAGACCGGGCAACAAGCCAGAAGTCTGCACCAAATGATGAAGCACCACCTGAAAGAGTAACGATCAGTCCTATTGCGACCTCATAAGAGACTTACTGCCAAGAGTTTACGCCTCTGCACTCTGTATGACTGAGTGTTTTGGTATTGCACTTGTGCAGTTAATGATCAAGTGAGATAGCTAGGAAGATGGAAAATGTAAATCATGGTAAATCCCTCCTTTCACCAGTAAACATGGCATAAGCCAGTCAAGCAAAAGCTTAGAAACAAACCGTGCGGCCTAAGGCCAAAGAGCACGAAGGGTGTGAAACACACCAACAATCACAAGATGTGAATCCCATTGGAATAAAAGCGAAAGGAGACTTAAGAAAGTCACAAGGACCGACGCATTGAAAATGCAAGGTCATACAAGTAAAGAACACTTGTAATGAACCAGAGAAACTGGTATAATTCAAAAGCTACTAACAGTAGAGGAAGCACTACAACCAAGTAGTGACGTAACCTCAACCGACAATAAGTCGGAGGAACCAAGTGAATGATCACTACAAACACAACAGTGTACATACAGATTGCCAGAGAGCTGGTTAGGAATCTAAAACTCATCGAGTTCGAGCACGGTAAGAGAATACCACACTTGGCTAATAACCGTGTTCCCACAACAAGAGGGATAAAAAGGTGATGTGTAACACGTTCAAGATAACAAGAAGGGCGAATAACCCAAGTTATCAGGGTCGCGCAGCAGAAGCTAGTGGACCCAGAATTCTAAGCGAAATACACCTAGTGAATAAAAGGCTAATCACCAATGCCTCAAAGCCATTTAGGCTAGAACCGAATCCGATTAAGAGTTGAATAACTCCGATGGAAATTCTTGATGCAGGGACTAACCGATAGTACGGTTAAGACCCGTTGATCAAGGAACATTGTATAATAGACCGCATGGAAACTGAACCACTCCATGACGGCTGAATGCCTTCGACCAATGTCCAATGTTGACACATGGTAGATTACGTGGGCGTAATCCCGTTTAAGGGGGGTAGAGCGAAAACCGCGAAATGTATGTTTTACGTGATAGGTGCGTAAACTACAATGCGCATAGCGCAAGAGAATTCGTTTTGATGGTTGATACTTATGTTACATAAACATTTGTATTCACTCATCGTGTAATTGTGGTAATTTGGGAAGTAAGCATAGGAAAAGGAGTAGAGAAACTCCAGGGTAATGAGAAACCCGATTGGTAATAGTATGAAGAATGAGTATGTATGGGAGACTTGAGGAGTATAAATCGGTACGGAACCGATGTATGTAATGAGTATAAATCGGTATACAACCGACGTATGTAATGAGTATGAATCGGTGTACAACCGATGTATTTTATGAGTATAAATTGGAGTATAGCAAATTAATGGGATATTATACCATGAATTCTTAAGTATAGCAGTTGGAGAAGATGTAGCAATAATTGATGAAATGATTAGTAAGTAAGTAAGTAAATCATATAAATTGGAAAATGTATGTGTATGATTACGAGTAGCAAGATTAAAAAGATAGAAAACGATATAATGTTTGACAATCTGTCTGTTTGTATTGAGGTGGGAAGTGGAACTTGATTTGCTAGCGATCAAGGGAAGCCGAACACAAATTGGAGTGGAAGGATAATTCAACACCAATGCTGATCACATTGGGGTTGAAGGACTCCGGAAGCTCCCCTAAGTGGTCACAATAATAACACTAGTATTAGGCATGATCATCATAAATTGAAATTGGGAGATGTATGCAAAGTTTTCAAAATGAATTTCCAAAACTAATTTGGTACAATGTTTTCTTCAAACTTGAGAATGAGGATCGGTTTTAAAACCGCTCCCACGGGCGCTAGTGGATCTTCCATGCCTAGGCACGGGTATCCGGTCGAAACCATAGGAGGTGAAGCTAGTTTTGAGTCTGTGGAAGTGTAGAGTAGTTTGAAACCACTACACCGGGTGTACGGTAACAGTGTGTGTTTTGTATTTTTCCAAGGGCACTGGGGCAGTGTAGTCCCGAGTAAGTATGAGTAAGTATGAGTAAAGTATGAGTAAGTAAGTATGAGTAAGTGCCTGAGGATCTCTATATGTGCAAATGAATTTGATCAGAACCAAAGGACCGTAGAGCCAGAAAGCGTAAGTGCTCAAGTCATGACGGCCGTGAACCAGAAAGCGTAAGTGTTCAAACGTGACCGGTACCTGAGGGATCACTCTCCATTGGGGGAGGATTGTACCTAATTGTCTTCGGATGGACCCCCTTGGAGAGAAGTAAAACGGATATTTTTGATTGCTATGCATGCAGTGACATGCTGTTTGGATGCGTAGTATGCATCATGTCAGACATTTGGAGTTTGACAAGTCATATGTAGAGGTCATAACCTTAGCATAGAGTATTGGTACGAGTAACAGTATTAGATTCACCAACTTTGAGGGCAAAGTTCTTTAAGGGGGGTAGATTGAAATACCCCGAACTTAAATATGGTGATTATATTATTCTAATATAGTATTTAAGGGCCTAATAGTGCCTAAGTAATTTTGGTAAAGAAAATAAATCCAAAAGGAATGAGAAAAACGCTTAGAAAGCGGAAAACGCTAAATGAGCGTTGAATAACCATAGGAGGTACGAGACCTCGGTTATAGTATCGTAAGGATTCTTAAGGCTTATTCATGCCTAATTAGTATACGGGAATGATTCCCGAAGAAAACGGATCCGAATAATGTATTAAAACGCTAATAGAGCTTTAGCGCACGGTTTTCGAGGAAACCCGAAAACGTGATTCTAAGTGGTCAAACAGACCCGTAAAAAAATTATAAACCATAAATAATAATTATTAAGCATTTATGGAAGCTTAATAACCAATAAAAATAATTAAACGAGAAAATTCCGGAAAACGGGCCCGGTTAATGAATAGTACCAAAACCGGGTAAATAACGAGCGTCTTCTGTAAAAGACGAAAAACGCTCCAGCTAGTATTTACAGAGGGGGCCGGTTTTTACTGTTGTAAACAGCTCCCTCTCACACACACACAAGTAACAAATAAGTAAATCTAAGAAAGCAAAAAGTAAAAAGGTACAAAAGTAAATACCCCCTCTCTCCTCTTACTCTCTCATTTCTCTTCTCTCTCTCCAACTCCCTCCCTCTCTCACGATGGAACCCCCTCTCTGCAGCTCTCTTCTTCCTTCCTCTCTTCTTGTGGGCGATTTTGGAGCTCTCCAAACAGCTCCCATGGCAGCCCCTCTTCATCCTCTTGCTCTACCCCCATGTGAGCTCCAAATGAAAAATAAAACACATATTTGAACTCCTCTCTTCAAGCTCTACATTTCTATCTTTTCAAAATCCGAAAATGAGCAACTTCATCTCCATGGGTTTTCCCCATTTGAAGAGAAAAGCACACCATTGTGAAGCTTGGAGTCTCCTCTTTCCAACAAGGTAAAAATCTCCATAAAAGATTCAAGTTTCCTCCACCTTCCTTGGAAACCGATTTTTGGCCCTTTGTAATACCTTGTTTTTCTCTCTCTTTTTGAGCATCAATTTCACCTAGCAATGGTGGTGGATTCTCCTTCTTGAACCAAGGGCTAAAACCCCTCCTAAAGCACTCCAAAGGTAAACCCTAGAAATTGTATCTAAACACTTCAATGAATTAGTGTTATTATGAGGGTTAGTAGGTTAATTATGCTTGTCTTTGTGTGCTTGGGTAAAGGGGATGGAGTTTGGCAACTCCATTCCCCACAAAATCGATTTGGACAAGAAAGAGAACAAGAAGAAGAAATGGAAAAGAAAGAATGAAGTATAAGCTCAAGGTAAGAGCTCTTTCCTAGTGAAAATTCTATTTCATTAGAGTAATGGGAATGGGCAAAAATTTAAAGAACCCCAAAACCTTGTACTATTATTGAGTATTGTGAAGTTGAATTATTAAGAGCAAGTATGTGGATTGTAGGCCTTAGAGCCAAATAAATGTATATGAGTATTTGTATTGTGGATGAGGAAATATTGAGGTATAAGTGCTCAATATGTGTGCTGGTAGAACCCTTGTGGTTTGGCTAGAATAGGGATGAACTGATGAGAAGGGATGTGTGTGGATAAGTAAGGAAAGTAGATGAGTTATGGCAAATTTTGGTAGGAATGGCATAAGGAGTGACTTGGTGAATGGGAGAACCAAGTAGTTGTTTTATTGGGATAGTAGAGATGTTAATGACCATTGGAATGGCAATGTAGCATGAGGAATAGGAAGTGTAAAAATCTGTACCAAAGTGTATAAGAAAACACATTGGAGGAGTTAAGAGAATTTAATGTGCAAGATTTGGTAAGTGGAGAGTTGGACTGGGTGTAGGTAATGTAAGGGCTTGGAAATGTATTTGGGATGCAGGAGTGACATTGGTAGAGGAGATATTGAATGGTAGGAGCTGTGAAACATCTGTAGCATTAGAGAATGAAAAAATGTTGTAAGTGTTGAAAAGGAAGTGAGGGAAATGGTGTAAGTGGTTTGATGGATTAGTAATGGATTTAGTGATGAATTAAGGTGATTAGAATGTTTAATGGTACTAAAAACATGTTAGGATGATGTAGGAAGATTGGGGACAACACATGGTGAAATTGGGAAGGAAAAACAAATCTGTAACAAGGTTCTGAACCGTCCGACCCAGAGTCTGGATCGGACGTGGGTCGGATAGGGCTTAAACAACGAGATGTAAACTTTCTGGAATGGTCGACCCAGAGCCGTGGGTCGGACGTGGGTCGGACAGGCTAAAATTTTCCGTCGTCGAAGTTTTGACTTCGTCCGACCCAGACGTTGGGTCAGACGTGGGTCGGACGGAGTTGGACGACAGGACCAAAACCTCTGGAATGGTCCGACCCAGAGAGTATGGGTCGGACGGAATAGTGCTGGTCGGACAGGGAGAATTTCTGAGAGGAGAATCTACTGGAACGGTCCGACCCAGGGCTTGGGTCGGACGGTGGGTCGGACGGCCCTAACTTATAAAAAAAATATATATATATAGTAACATAGTAATCATATGTATGTATGTATGAAGGTCAGTACATGAATAAAGAACCTTAGTAATATACCATTAATGTAACACCAATGGTAAGGAAGTAAGTACTTGAGTAGGAAAACAAGTATGGAAAGTAATTAAGAAAGTGGAGAGTAAAAGAACATTAAGTACACCGGGGTAACGGGAGTAGTAATTATTTGTGTATTGTATGAACATCGTATTAATGACAATGTTGGAAACATTATCAGTGGGAACAAGTATGAACCAAGGAACAAGGGAACACACGGTAAAGCTAACCCCGGTGAAAGGTATGATTTCCTCATGCCCCGTATGCTAACCGAGTTACATTGATTTGTATGTTGTATGCCGGCTAATCAAGACTAAAGCATGAAAACGGTTTATTGCCTTTCGTTGCATGTCTTGTTGTATGTTGATTGAGCTAACCTTCCTTGATTGATTGTGTGGCCTTACTTAGTGCGTAGACCGACTCATAGATGAGTCTTATTGTGTATAGACTCGTGGTAAGAGTTATGTGCGAACCAATGGAACCGTAGCCACGCACTAAACCAACGAAACAATAAAAGATAACGTAAATCAATGAACTCACCAGAATGTGAGAGAGTGTACGGGAGTAATAACCTCCCGATAACGGTAGGAGAAACGAAATGAATAATCCACAAACGAACAGTAGTGGAAGTATATAAATAACCTCTATTAGAGGAACTAATCTGGGTGCAAAACATGAACCATGAGAGTAGTAACGAATGATGAGGGATCTCCAAACCCCTTAGTAATTAGTCGACCCATTATGAGAGGACCCGACTGATGTAAGTATGCCCCGAACGAGAGAGTATTCGATATGTTGGGGAAACCCTTAAATCTGAGGATACTAGACGGTGGTAATTCCCTAAGCTAACAGAGGTTATCGAGAGAGATACTTCTAGGCTAACCCATGAGGTTGTATTGTGCTCTGAGAGAAGAGTGTTGGGAATTCGTGTAGCCCGGTAGAACGGACATTTGAGTATTTAAGGAGCTAAGCGTATAGCCCTCGTATTGTAGGTCCGGTGGCGAGTCTTTGTATGACTCCGCCCGGTGACCAAAGTAATGAGTATTGGGTATTGTGTATGTATGAGTAAAGTAATGAGTAATGAGCAAGAAGCGAGTATGAGTATGTAGCGAGTATCGAGTATTGAGTATGTGTGAGTAAGTATCGAGTATCGAGTAAGTATGAGTAAGTAAGGAGTATTGAGCAACGAGTATGCATAAGTGTAGTAACGAGTACGGATTAAGAAACGTGTACGAGTAAAGTATCGAACATGGAGTGTTGAGTATGTAGGAGTAAGGAGTAGGTATGAGTGGAGTTGTGATTACCGAATATAGTACGAAGAGTAATGAATGAATAACAAATACGAATGGTTGACCATCGATCTGCCTTCCTTAGTAAGTATTGAATTTGTATGTGCACGTAAGTATTGTTGTTGTATTGTTGTAGCATGAGTATGTATGTAAGCATGTAAATGAACTCCATGTATATTCGACCCAAAGTAGTCGATGTACCGCGGTTAGCACGCGGTATATGCGGAAGTCATATTCAGCGTAAGCTGACCCCCTCGGGGGACCATTTTTAGTGTGCAGGTACCCGAAGCTGATCGCCGTTCGAGAGAGTAGGACGGGGACTGCTGCGTAAGCATGGGTAGTTGTGTAGTAGGGATTGGTACTCGTATTGTAATGCGAATTTGGAAGTTTAAACTGTATCGGTGATGTCAGGATTGTAGTATACTCGGTATAGTAATGTATTGGAGTTATAATTGGGATATGGAGGAGTATGAAATGGAAAGTATTGTATTGTGTAGAGCACTCGGTATATTCATAATCATTAGACCGATAGTATGTAGTATTGTAATCCGCCTTGTTAGTCACGTGGTTGACTAACGGCATTGTACACCCGCCGTTGAGTAAGTATTATCCGCTGCGAAGGTAAGTATTTGTACAGTAATGACGGTATTAGCGGTAGGGGTGTTACAAGGGTTTAACTACGTTATCTTCTGGGGACTAACTGCCCAACCTTTCTCTATAACGAGGTCACTATACCTCCACTATATTGATATACTTTTATACATCTGTCAGTCCCACTGTGTGGACCCGACAGCTAGCAAATGATTCAGTTCAGCTAACTTGACCTTCTGAAGTCTTGTTCTATGTGACATTATTGTCCTTGTATGGATACTTGTTATTATCAGACTATGCTTGTTTACAGCTTTATAAAAATGAACTGCATGTGTTCGACAAAGTAGTTGGTGTGGCCCGGTAGACGATGGGCTGCACGTTTTCCATACCAGCATTGTTTGCTGAGCCCCTTTGGGGGCACCCCCATTTTTCAGGTACCTGAAGTTGAGAAGATTACCACACCGAGTGTAGGTGGGGTAGATTCAAGCTATGGGAGTCTTCTTATAGTTACTTGTTTTTACTTAAGTATTTTACATTAGAGTTTGATTCCTAGTATCTCGGATTGTATTCGTATTCAGACCGTGACTTTTGGAGATTGTATTTGGATTTAGCCTTGTTGGACACAAGGGTGGCCAACGGCATTGTAATACCGCCCGGTTGTTGTATTTATTTCCGCTGCAGTTGTATTTATTTGGGAGTGATCGCCGTTCAGGTTGTTGGATTTCGGGTTGGGGTGTTACAAAAAGTGGTATCAGAGCGTAGTTACGCTCTGGATACAAGGATCACCGAGATTAGGATTTCTAAAAGCTTAGGTTATGGGTTGAGTGATAGTATTGAAAGGAGTTTAAGTTAGTTTTACTTAGACTACTATCCAAGACCGAGATTGCGACCACAGTATCTAATATACCTCAACATCCTGCAGATGTCAGGAAGAGGAGGACGCCGTGGACAGGCCGATGAGGAGCCAAACATCAGGCTGGCAGACATTGCTACTTTAATCGCTCAGGCATTTGCACAGGCGGGGGTTGGACAGCAGCAGCAGCTACCTCCACCACCACCACCCAGGGAGAGAGATTGGGTGAAGAGTTTGGCTGATCTGAGGCCAACTGCATTCAAGGGGCAGACTGACCCTGCTCACTTGGAGACATACATCATGGAGATGGAGACAGCGTTCGAGACGCTTGCAGTCCCAGCTAGGGAAAAGGTAAGGCTTGCTGCCTTTTATCTGAAGGATGCAGCGAGAGATTGGTGGAACATGGTGAAAGCCGACCACCTGGATGACCCAGCATTTACTTGGGGACACTACACTGCACTACTTAGGGGCAAATACTACCCGGCCCACACCAGGATGGTGAAGACGAGAGAGTTTGATGCCCTGGAGCAGACGGGAAAGATGTCAGTGGATGAGTACTATGCGAAGTTCACTTCGCTACTCCGACTACTACCCGGTATAGGATACTCGGACCAAGTGTTGGTCGACCGATTCTACGGGGGACTGAGCCCTCGACTCCAGTTTGGGATGGGACCAATCATCCCTACCAGTTTACAGGTAAAACAGGAGAGACATAAACCGGTTGAAAATTTTATTATCTACTATACCCCGTCATGGGAGAATTGGAGATTGATACCTTGAGATTTCAGGAATGTTATCATGCTGCCTCCGTGGTGGAGATTACATGTAAGAGAAGGGATGCTTTGAGCTCCCAAAAGAGGAAGGACGGACCTGGTGGCGAAGATGCTAAGCAGGGGAACTCCAACAAAAGGAACAAACCTTATCAGAAAGGCCAGGGGTCCTACCAAGGGAAGGGGAACCAAACTACTGGGAACCCCCAGTCAGGAACCCACGGAGCGGCAACATCACAGAAAACCTACCCACCTAAGGGTAGGCACTCTAACCAAGCAGTCAAATTTGAAACTTGTGTGATTACTTCAGTACCGTTAGAATGTGTAATTGACCTTGATTGTATTAGGTTCTGGATCTGGCTCAAACACGGGCCAGAAGTATGTCCGCCGTTTCAACTGTAGACAGTGTGGAAAAGATCACCCCGGCGTGGACTGCCAAGGGGAGAAAGTTCAGTGTCGCCACTGTCAAATACTTGGACATCGGGCCTTCGAGTGTATCCGAAACCCGGAGAGCAAGAACTACCGCCCGGGAGCAAAGGCAAACACCGGCCCTAAGAATGGAGCTAGCGATACTCGCCCTCCGCCAACAAACCAGGCTCAGGGGTATAAGGGCAAAGGCCCAGCATCGGGACCCGCCCTGCATGTCATGGACCGCTCAGATGAGGCTGGTCCTTCTACCAACCCAGGTATTTCTAAACCATGTGAACCTATTATTGAGCAATGGATGATGTGAATGAGTGCTTGCATGCCTTGATTGCCTAATTGAGTAGGGAAGAATTGGTAAGACTCACTAGTAAAATTTAAACCACGTAGGAAGCTATAAGATATGCTTTCCTATCCCCTCACCGCCCTCCCTGGAAAAAAACATTATCAAAATACAAGAACCAGGGAACGAACAATGTAAGGTTATCCAACCAGGTTTGATATTACTCAAAGGATACCTAACACCGGAGACACAAATTACAATCATCAGAAAATGTCTAGAATTGGGAGCAGGACCAGGAGGGTTCTACACTCCAGAATTTCCAGGAGGATCAAAGATGAAGCTGAAAATGATGTGCTTAGGAAAGGATTGGAATCCTTACACAAAAACCTACCAAGATACAAGAAATGGAGATGGAGCACAAGTACCAAAAATCCCAGAAGAATTTTTACCAATTGTGGAACAAGCAGTTAATACAGCTCAACAGCTAGAAGAAGATCCAGTTCCCAATCTAAGGGCTGATCTATGTATCATCAACTTCTATGAAGAAGGAGGCCGTTTAGGACTACACCAGGACAATGATGAAACAAAAGGGTCCCTTGAACAGGGGATACCAGTATTATCTTTGTCAATTGGAGATGACGCAGAGTTCCTTTATGGCGAGCAGAAGCGTGTGGACCTTGCAAAGAAAATCATATTGAGTTCAGGAGATGTTTTAGTAATGGGTGGAAAGTCAAGGTTGCTATACCATGGAATTAAGAGGATCAAACTAAACACAGCACCTTCGACAGTGATAAACACCACTCACATGAAACCAGGAAGATTAAGTTTGACTTTTAGAAAGTACTAGTATTGTAATTGTTTGGACATCTGAAAGGAGATCATCTCATCAATGAAGCATTATTGTTATGAAAGTGAATGTCTTTAGACCCCATCATATATCAAAGTACTTACTCAGATTCTGTTATTAGGTTGTACTAAGGAGACGGAAGGTGCCTTAAGTATTCTTACTGAGGAGGAGGCCAGCAAGGGTGGCGCGATCCTCACTGGTACCTTTCCTGTTAATGGAGTGGATGCACTAGTACTGTTTGACTCCGGAGCCTCACATACTTTCGTTTCGCCTTCGCTTGCGGGGAAGTTGGGGCTAGACGCTGTAGAGTTACCTGATTTTAAGGTGGCACTCCCGTCTAAGGAGAAGATCAGTTGCACTCGTCTTTATAGAGGAGCCACTATCAGTATTAAGGAGGAGGATTTTCCCATTGACCTTATTGAGTTCAGAGGTCTAGGATTCGACGTTATAGTCGGGATGGACTGGTTGGGGCGGCACAGAGGCCGCATTCTTTGTGCAGAGCGCAGACTGTTACTTAAGAGTCCATCAGGAGTGACAGTATCATACCGCCAGAGCCCTAGAGCACCATCAATAAAAGTTATATCTGCTATGTCTATGTACAAGCAAGTCAGGAAGCAGAAGGAAGTATACCTATGCTATGTTCAGGATGTAGAGCACGACCCTGATTTTGATCCAGATATGCCAGTGGTGTCGGAATTTCCAGATATTTTTCCAAAGGAACTTCCAGGCTTACCGCCATCCAGAGAGGTAGAGTTCTCCATTGAATTACTACCAGGTACCGGTCCCATAGCTAAGGCACCGTACCGTATGGCACCAGCAGAGATGGCTGAGCTGAAGGAGCAGCTGAAAGATTTACTGGACAAGGGATACATACGACCTAGCGTATCTCCTTGGGGAGCACCAGTTCTGTTTGTGAAGAAGAAGGATGGAAGCCTTCGGCTATGTATTGATTACCGGGAGCTTAATGCAGTGTCGGTGAAGAACAAATATCCACTACCACGGATTGACGACTTGTTTGATCAGTTGAGAGGAGCAAAAGTGTTTTCGAAGATCGATTTGAGATCAGGATACCATCAGATACCTATCAGGGAGCAAGACATAGAAAAGACAGCATTCAGAACACGATATGGCCACTATGAGTTTACAGTTATGCCTTTTGGCTTGTCTAATGCACCTGCGTCTTCATGGATTTGATGAACAGATTATTCAGAGAGCAGTTGGATAAGACCGTGGTTGTATTCATCGATGACATCCTCATCTATTCAAAGTCTAAGGAAGAGCATGAGAGTCACCTCCGACATGTACTTGAGATCTTAAGGGAGAACCAGCTTTATGCTAAGTTCTCCAAATGTGAGTTTTGGTTGGACAGAGTTTCCTTTTTAGGACATGTTATCTCAGATGCTGGGATCGCAGTGGATCCAGCAAAGATAGAAGCAGTTCGCAGTTGGCCTAGGCCAAGGACAGTGACTGATATCAGGAGTTTCCTGGGGTTAGCCGGTTACTACAGAAGGTTTGTCAGAGACTTCTCCAAATTAGCAAAACCTATGACCAGTTTAATGAAGAAAGATGCACCATTCACATGGACTACAGAGTGTGAATCATCATTTCAGTTTTTGAAGAACGCTTTGACATCAGCACCAGTTTTGACAATACCTGAAGGCACTGAGGGTTATGAAGTTTACTGTGATGCATCAGGAAGGGGATTAGGGTGTGTACTCATGCAGAATGGGAAGGTAGTCGCCTACGCTTCCCGACAGTTGAAGAAACATGAGGAAAACTATCCCACACATGACTTGGAGCTCGGAGCTATTGTTTTTGCCTTGAAGATCTGGCGCCACTACCTGTATGGTGTCCAGATGACCGTCTATTCGGATCATAAGAGTTTGAAGTATGTATTCACCCAGAAGGAGTTAAACATGAGACAAAGAAGATGGGTTGAATTTCTTAAGGACTATGACATTGATTTGCAGTACAAAGAAGGGAAAGCTAATGTTGTAGCAGACGCACTGAGTCGACGAGCACATTCTCTAAATGTCATTGTGGCTAGCTCGAGTCTTATGGACGACATACGTAGCGCACAGCAGAGTGATCAGCGAATGATGGAGATCAGTCAGAAGTTGTCTGACGGTACATTTGAGGGTGGAAAGTACGAGTTTCAGCTACATGATGATGGACTAATCAGATTGAAGGGCAGATTGTTGCTAAACGGAAAATTGTAGGAAAAACTATATACAAAAGAATAAAATAATACACTAAACCTACAACTCTACTACGGGTAGCAAAATAAAACCCGGTCGGAGTATGGTGTAAATATATTACGACCGAGAGTATCGAACCCAAGGGACTTATAGAAAACTAGTCCTAATCCGGGCAAAAGCCTATTCTATAATAATGAGGGGGGAAAGTAAATGACACCATAATTTAACTAAAACCTATATAATGCGAGGTTTAGGACTAAACCACCCTAAGTAACAACATGATCACGCAATGCAACTTCAAGACACGAACTTAACCAACCATGATTGCGCCGGATGCCCTGCCGGACATCAGATGCACGGCATATTCAAAGTCTTGAATGTGCCGGACAGGAAGCACCCAGTGCATCCGGCACGTTCATATGGTGAAAACCACTCTCTTGCGTCGAACAAGAAACTCAAAACCCATTAACAAATCGAGCATATGTCATGCCACGAAATGAACAAGGAAATGGGGAAAGATGGGTTAATTCGCAATCTTTAATGCTAACCCTAAATTATAGATGAAAACATCAAAGACCACTAAGATTTGTCTAACCTATCCTACTTGGGACTTATCTTCCACAAGTAGAATTTGCACAAAGAAATGAGTGATCAACTAATTCCCTTGCCATAAGAACCAGAATCTTAATGAACGCTTGAATTTGTATTGAGATAATCATATTGTTTACATAGAAGGAATTCATCCCTAGCCAAAGCCTAACAAGGGTCTATACTTCACCATCCACTCAAATAGAGAAGGAATACATGAGGGAGAAGGAGATTGGTTAAAGCCTTAACCCGAAAAGGAAATCTTCTCTTCTTCTTGTGGATGGATCCGTAGAAAAGCCTTGGACACCAACACTTGGAATGAGGGCGGAAATAGAGAAGTGAATGGCGTGATTTGGTATGTTGAAGTGTGTCCAATTGTTGCCTTCCTCGGCCTATTTATAGGCATCAAATGTGTCGTTGTCGGGCGTCGTGCCGGGTCACCAGTAGCCGGCACACGTGGGAAATGTGCCAACTATCAACGGTTGAAACCGCCAAATTTGCGCGAAACAGTGTATATGCCGGGTAGCACACCCGGCACCATGTGCAAAATGTGTTGTCTAACCGTTAATTAAACCGCTAAATTCACGCGAAAAGGAGCTTGTGCCGGACATGGAATGCCCGGCACCACACCCGGCATCAGTTGGTATGCTAACGGTAACTAACTGCTAACTTCAGGCGAACTGGGGTGACTTTTCAGTATGTGCCGGATGTCCTGCCGGACATCAGATGCTAGGCACAATCACAGACTTTGAATGCGCCTGACACCAGACACCCAGCGCGCCACCCGGCACACTTCCTGTTTTGCTCCAAACTTGTGCTGTGAACTCGACAGCCGGCACCAAGCCCGGCACCACTTGGTCTTTTGATTAGAAATTCATTCCTTGCATGGAAAACATATAAAAACATCAATCTGAACAAATAATAGACTTTATACATAATATAGCATAAATAGCATATATTTAACCTTATTTAGATAAATATAATACTAAATCTAGCACATAAAATATGATAAGTCTGCGGCTTATCAATTGTGTATTCCCAGAGACAGCACAGATATAAAGGAGCATATTCTTCGAGAGTCCCACACTTCTTCCACATCTGTCCATCCAGGAGCTTCTAAGATGTACAAAGATCTAAAGAGGTATTTCTGGTGGAGTGGTATGAAGGGTGACGTGACAGAATATGTGATTCGATGTCTCACTTGTCAGAAAGTGAAATTCGAACATAGACGACCAGGAGGTATGGTACAGTCTATGCCAGTTCCAGAGTGGAAATTTTACGATATCTCTATGGACTTCGTGGTGGGACTGCCACCTACGAGAGGAGGACTTAATATGATTTGGGTTGTGGTTGATCGACTGACTAAAGTTGCTAGGTTTATTCCGATGAAAGACACTTGGAAAGTGCCAAAGTTAGCAGAACTATTTGAGCAGGAGATTATCAGACATCATGGAGTACCAAAGACTATTGTTTCAGATCGAGACACTAGATTTCTCTCACGATATTGGCGAGCTACTCGCGAAGCACTTGGCACTGAATTGAAGCTTAGCACAGCATTTCATCCTCAGACAGATGGTCAGTCAGAGAGGACTATTCAGACCTTAGAGGACATGCTACGAGCATGTGCCTTGGACTTCCAGGGCAGCTGGATAGATTACATCTCATCGAGTTTGCATACAATAACAGCTATCACGCCTCTATACAGATGTCACCTTTCCAAGCCTTATATGGCAGACCATGTCGCACACCATTGTGCTGGGACGAGTCTAGTGAGACCGTCATCATTGGGCCTGAGTACTTGGAGCAAGTTCAGGCAGAAGTACAACAAATCCGAAATAACATGAAAGCAGCACAAGACAGACAAAAATCATATGCTGATGAGAGGCGACGAGACCTTGAGTTCGCGGTTGGCGACCAGGTATTTCTACGAGTATCACCCATGAAGGGTGTATTCAGATTTGGGCAAAAGGGCAAGCTAAGCCCGAAATTTGTAGGACCCTACGCTATCATAGAGCGGGTGGGCCTTGTGGCATATCGACTTGATTTGCCAGCAGATTGGGCAAAGTACACAATGTTTTTCACGTGTCTCAGCTTAAGAAATACATGCCTCATCCTTCTCATGTTCTACAACCAGAGACACTCTCATTAGAACCAACAATGCGGTATGTGGAAACACCGCAACGAATCTTAGACAGAAAGACACGAGATACTCGAAACAAATCTGTGAGCCTAGTAAAAGTTCTTTGGTCAACCACGATGTGGAAGAGGCCACATGGGAACTAGAAGCGGATATGCGAGCGAAGTTTCCCTCATTATTTACCGACTAGACACTTTAGTCTAGGGTACGTGGGCGTACCCCTCTTTTTTGGGGGGTAGTGCCTTTTTCGTTTGTGAGTTCAGAATGCATTTTGTTGCACTTTAGTGCATTTCAGTGACACTTTGTCTTGTATGTGTTCTTGTGTAACACTGCTCAGTATACATTTTGTTGCACTTTGGTGCATTTCAGTGACACCTTGTCTTGTATGTGTTCTTGTGTAACACTGTACTTAAATGTACTTTGTACTTCTACTTGTTGGTGTGTACTTTGTTACACTACAATGAAAAGTTTATGTGCACTACTCTGCACTATTAAGATATGAAAAGTGACTGTGTTATTACATTACACTATATTGTTCTAAAGTATTCCTGTTGTGTTTGATGTACACTGTGAACTTAGGAATATAGAGACTTGGGACTTGATCCCTACTAGATTGAGTTGTGAATACTTAGTGGAACTTGATTCCCCACAACCTTATAATTTAGATATGAGACTTCGGGGCGAAGTCCTTTTTAAGGGGGGTAGATTGAAATACCCCAAATCTAATTAATATTATTAAACCATTATTTAATGGAAAATAATTCAAATATAAATCATTTCACGTACGCATGCAAACCCATGCATGAGAACGTTACGTAAAAATAGTCGTTTCTCCATAAACGCTAAAACGCCTTAGAAACATGTGATCAAGCATGACCTTGTATAACCTTCTAAAACTTAAACCAAATGGTCATACACTCATTATGAATATATAAACATATTCCCTAGGCTATATTCAGTCAAATACGCAAAATGCTCGGGAGTGCTCACGCCCGCTCCTTAAAGCACGAAAAGTCCGGAGGAGTGCCGAGGTGGCACGAACTCCTATAAAATTAATTCTTAGAGTTCCTAACAACATTATTAATCATTCTAAAGAGAACCCACGAAGTGGTTTCTCAAAATTCAACAAAAACCTCAGGAGTATTTCTTAACGCTCCTTTTTGCCCGGGAGTGTCCCGATGGCCCGTAAATTATGACATGGGTTAATGTAACCCCATATAACTCAATGTAACATCTTAATATATGTTTATTTACTATAATAAGTGTTTATAAACACTTGGAACTCATCAAGACAATTTATTTCCCAAAATTTCCTTAGAGCACAAAAACACACCTTCGGGTGTCACGAAAACGCGTTTTACGCAATTGCCTTGTAGTTTTTGACATGCCACGAATTGGTAATATTAAATAGGGTTAAAATGACCTTCTAAATCAGTTGGAGAGACTAGTCAACAAGGCTCTCTATAGGGGCCGAATTTATGGGCAAAAACTAGTATAAAAATTGCATTAAAAGTTTATAAAAGGCATAGAACATGGTGAGTCACCTTCCCATGTGTTATATTAATTAATGTCAAAGTATGTAGGTCTCATATGAACATCAAGCTGTCGAAACTAGGCCATGGAATAAGGCCATGTGAGCTAGAACAAAAACAAATGAGAAAAGGCAAAAAGTAGATCTAGAATCCACTTTTTTTTTATTCCTTCTTTTCCATGTGACCTAACATGCTTGTCCTTGGCTCTTCAACACCGATTGAGACCCCCATTCAGCCCTTGAAATCGTGCAACACAATGAAGAAGAAGACAAGTCATTAACTTAGAAAAATCAAGAGAATATACCTTACCTTTCTTACCTTGTCTTCTAGCTCACAATCATTTTCTTTCCAACTCTTGCCTTGTCACACACCACATGTCCGAAATTATGCAGAGAACATGGGCATTTATTGAGCCAATAAACCATGTAATAAACTAAGGAAAAGTAAAGTCATTTGACATTAAAAATTGACAAAGCAAAAATCAAATTCCAAATGCATTTTCTTACCTTATACAATTCGTGAGTCTCATTCTTCTCCTTGCCCTCTTCATACACGAATTGGTAAGGCTCTCTCCTCTCTCTTCTTTTGCTTCATCTTCTTCCTTTGAAGCTCTTAAGTCCATTAATGGAGTTTTAACTTCTATCTTCATCTTTAAGGTAATTTCCTAGCATTTCTTGTCAAACCTTGAAGCAAAACTCTTCCTAGCATATCAACAAGGGTTCGGCATCAATTAGTTATCCAAGGAGGTTGTCCAAACCAACACTAATCCAAGGAGCATCTCAAGGTTATCTTAAGGTAGTTTTAATGCTTGAAAATCCTTAAAGCACATTTTTATGTGTAACCAAGTTCTACTTCTTCTAAGGTCCTTTTCTTCTCCATTTTGATGAAGGAAAATTTGTTCTTCATCTACCTTTGGTGAGCCGAAATTATAAGGGAAAAAGCTTAAGGTAAATTCTTGTAAAACTACTTACAAATCTACTTAAGATCTTTATTGAAGATCTAACTCCTAAACACCTTCACCACTTGCATATAACCGAAGTGGAGCATCAATATTACCTTGGAGAAAGCTTGGAGATTCAAGAAGAAGTTCAAGCACTTAACCACCTTTGTTAAGAAGTAAGTTTACTAAGCTAATATTTAAGTTTTAAGCTTTGTTAAGCTTCTAAAAATTCCACAAAAATTATGTACATCTCCTAGGTTAGTTAAAACCGAAACTATATAGTATTATATGCCAAAAATATAATCTATAACTTATATGGAAAATATTTGCCTTAAGACACATTTTTGTGTCACAAAATTTACCTAAGTTACATACACTTCCAAGCCGAATTATCAAGGGCAAAAGTACCTTATTTTGAGCTAAGAATTTATATAAGACATTACAATAATTTATACATGAGTTATATGACTCCTATGAATTTATGTATATTTATTATGACATATAAATCCACTTTTATATACTATATAGTAACTATTTAATTATGGCCGAATTGCCTAAGTGAAAAATAGATTTTTATGAGCTACTTATGTGTATAAACTTATACTATAAAGTTTGGTGAGTTAAAAATATTTTATTAGTGCTTAAATGGCTAATTAACTAAGTTATGTGGCTTAAATGTAATTTTTACAAAGTATAGTGCATTTATTGTGAAAGCCGAGAGCTAAAGGGGTGTTTGGTGTAGTTATGATATAATAAGGTTAGGAATTAAGTTTAAGAATTTTAGATAATTTAAACAAGCTTTAAAATAACTTTTTATAAAGTTTTAGGCTATTATGTAATTTATAAAAGTTGTTATGAAAGTTTAGAACATAAAAAGGGGCGAATTCATAATTAAGAGATTTAATAGGTTCACCTTCGAAGTTTTTAGGAATTAAATATTTAGACTATAGTTTATAAGTTATTAAGAAGATATTATAAAGTTTTGGGATGAAAATGTAATTAAGGAAGATTAAATGACAAAGCCGAAATTCTTTGGGGTTAGTTTGGTAATTTAAGAATTTATATAAATATATTCGGCATTTATGGAGAATTAGAATTAAAACTATAGTTTATAAGGCATTATGTAAAGATTATAAGATTTTGTGGCTAAATTGCAATTATAAGGAATATATATATATAGGCCGAGACTTAAGAGGGGCTAAGTTGTAATTTTCAAAAGTTACAATATTTAAAAGTATATACCAAAATATTAATGGTAGTTTTGTGATTTAATTAAATAAGGAATTAAAACTATGATATATAAAGAGATTAGAATTTAAATGTAAAGTTTATGAATTAATGTGGTTGTTTTGTAAATAACCAAAATATAAGGGTAATAATTTAGATTTAAATAAATATAGGTCCTATATGGACATTTGGAGGAATTAGAAGAAAGAATTTTAATTAAAGGGATTATGGAATTAGAACTATGGCTTATATAGTTATAAGGAAGTTAAAGGAGAACAATAAATATTATTTATGACTAAAAGGAGAATAATGAGATTATGAGAATATTATGTCATTGTAAGACATTTAAATACAGTTAAGAAAATTTTAAGTTGTTATGTCACCTAGACAATTAAAATAAACAACAAATATAGTACATGAATATATGAATACATATATGTACATTAAAGGATTTATAAATAAATCAAAAAGGAATAACAAATAAGTTATATATTAAATCATGAGGTAATTAAAAGAAATAAACCTCACATGAAATAACAAATACGAGATTTGTTAAAAGATCCAATAGAATTATTATATAAGGGTAACATAAATTAACCCTCTCAGTTAATCCTATTCTAGGACTTTGTTTGACCAGACGTTGACCGGGAATTAAACAAGTACAGTCTACGGTGAACGGTATGGGATTCTTGCAACCTGTTTTCTACCGGATTACACCGGCTTGTGTGCTATCTGTTGTTTGAAATAACGACCAAGATAATTAATGTAAAATGTTGTTTACTCTTGTGCACTGTTGTATTATTTTATGCACGTGAATGATGCTGACTACAACGTGTATGTCCCACGCATACAAACACTACTATACCAGTGGATTAAATACCTGTGTTTCAGTATACCGAGGACTTGTACTCGAGTCTCTCACTAACTTCACTTTATAACAAACGTCAATACCCTAAACGTGGTAATTGACAATACACATTGTGTTCTTGTTTAACGTCTTTATATGACACTTAACAATACTATACTACGAGTACGAGGAGCCCAGTTCGATCTGGCCATGCATGCTACAGGAGTTGTACCTGTCTCAGGTCGTCTCCTATTCAATTACGTCGCGACAGAACATTTCAGTGGAGAGGAAGACTCTATTCCTCTCGGGTTTCTAATGCCCATCAGTTCAGTGGAGAGGAAGACTTCATTCCTCTCGTGGGTTTTATTTCCCATCAGCTCTCAGTACAGGGTTTAACTACGTTATCTCCTGGGGACTAACTGCCCAACCTTTCTCTATAACGAGGTCACTATACCTCCATTATATTGATATACTTTTATACATCTGTCAGTCCCACTGTGTGGACCCGACAGCTAGCAAATGATTCAGTTCAGCTAACTTGACCTTCTGAAGTCTTGTTCTATGTGACATTATTGTCCTTGTATGGATACTTGTTATTATCAGACTATGCTTGTTTACAGCTTTATAAAAATGAACTGCATGTGTTCGACAAAGTAGTTGGTGTGGCCCGGTAGACGATGGGCTGCACATTTTCCATACCAGCATTGTTTGCTGAGCCCCTTTGGGGGCACCCCCATTTTTCAGGTACCTGAAGTTGAGAAGATTACCACACCGAGTGTAGGTGGGGTAGATTCAAGTTATGGGAGTCTTCTTATAGTTACTTGTTTTTACTTAAGTATTTTACATTGGAGTTTGATTCCTAGTATCTCGGATTGTATTCGTATTCAGACCGTGACTTTTGGAGATTGTATTTGGATTTAGCCTTGTTGGTCACAAGGGTGGCCAACGGCATTCTAATACCGCCCGGTTGTTGTATTTATTTCCGCTACAGTTGTATTTTATTTGGGAGTGATCGCCGTTCAGGTTATTGGATTTCGGGTTGGGGTGTTACAAAAACCAAAAAAAAATGGAAGATTTTCGGCGGTTCCAAGTAGAAACCGCCGAAAATCGTCCATTGTTTTCACGTTAATTGCCTCTAAAATAGGTCTTTTTCGGCGGTTTTTGCCTAAGGAACCGCCGAAAATAAGGGAAGACCCTTTTTCGGCGGTAGCATTTTCGGCGGTTCTAAACCGCCGAAAAAGACCCTTTTTGCACTAGTGACTCCACAAAAAAGCCCTTGTACTGGTCCAAATGGGAACAAATCTGTAACTGAAAAGAAAATGGAGGGCTAGGAATCAGATTCTCCAAAGATTTCAATCAAGCCCTTCTAGCTAAACAAATTTGGAACCTCATCAAACACCCAAATACCCTAGTAGCCAGAACTCTCAAAGCAATCTACTTTCCATCTACCCCAATTCTAAAGGTCAATCCCTCCAATAAAGACAGCCCCATTTGGAAATCTCTTCTGTCTAGCTTGCACCTGGTGAAAGCTGGAATTAGGAAGGATGTGGGGCAATGGAAATGACACTGATATCCGGAACTCCCCTTGGATTCCGAGATAAGGAAATTTCAAGGTCATATCCCCTGTTGGGAACAGAAGAAACAACATGAAAGTTAGGAACCTGATGAACCAAGATGGTAAAACCTGGAACACGGAAAAGATCAACAGAACCTTCCTCAATATTGATAGCACAGAAATTCTGAAAATCAATTTCAACTATATGAAGGATGATGAATGGATTTGGCATTACTATAAGAACAAAGAGTATTAAGTGAAACAAGGATACATGTTGTTGCAAGATAACAAGCAGCTGATCAACAGCTCCAACACAAATCGAGGTCCTTGAAAAGTCATCTCTAAGATCTCTGATAAACATTCTCCCCCGAGAGTGAAACTCCTCTGTTGGAAACTACTCAACCATCAACTCCCTTGTATGGCCAATATTGCCAAAAGAATAGGAGGAAAAGGAAAATGCCATTTTTGGGGAGATGTAGATACAGAAATTCATGTTATCTTTCTCTGCTGGACTAGTAGGCAATTCTGGCATAATCTGGTGAATTTGGAAGATATCCCCGAGCATAGAAGAGGAGCTATTCAGGATTGGTTAATCCATAAAGCACAAACATGGTCCAATAGAAAAATCTCCATGATAGCCAACAACATTTGGGCTATATATGATGGGAAATATAAAGCAAAACACAATTATGAGCTAGTAGTCATGAGCAGCATCGAATCTAATCTAGCCTTTACTACAATGTATCAAACTAAAATGTTGGGTAATGCTCAACAGAATATGAGTGATTCTTCTATTATGCTATTACAAGATGAAATTTTACTTGTAACATCCTGCTACAGGAAGAAATGAGTCACAACTATCACAGGAGGGATTCTCATTGATCATGTACTCAAGTCGAGAGTGGCCTACAGCATCCAGACCTCTCCGAAGAGACAAGAGCTAGACTTGGAGATGCAAGCAATTAGTAAGGGATTTAAACTGGCCTCAGAAGAAGGATTCTCCAAGATCCACATCGTGATCAATCACCACCAATCCAACAAAGTTTGTAATGATGTTTAAGACAACAACCGAGAAATATGTGGTCAATTCCCGGAGCTAGCACTTGGTTTCAGAAGCATGTCCCATGTTAAGTTGTATGATTATAATTCGAAGTTTAAACAATTTCCTACTTTCTTAGTTACTAAAATGTTTAATCCATCGTTAGAATGGAAGATCTGGAAAAGGGAGACCATCCCTCTAGCGGTTTCTCAGGCCTGCGACCTGAACTTCAAACCAGATCCAAAGAATACTGGTAGTACTATGTGTAATTGTCTAACTATTATGTAGTTCACCTTTCTTTTGGTTATATATATATATATATATATATATGCAATATCTCAATTTCACTAAAAAAAAAAGAATTTGGAGGCGGGGGGATTTGGCGAAGTTCTTTTATGATAATACAAGGTTATATTTTCCGTACTTTTAAATATAGATAGTAAAATGGACTACTAACACTATTAGATCAGTGCACATATTAAAGTGTCTGTATGTTAAGTCAGAAATGAGGGGCTGAGAGGGAGAGAGAGAGAATTTTTTCTGTATCTTTCCCTTCCTCCTTTTAGGTCCCGTTCGTTTGTGACATTAACGCGCGTTGGGCTGTATTTTGAGCTTAATCATTGATGTCGGAAGGGACAGGTACGTGAATTAGGGAGCGTTCACTCGCTGCGAGCAAACGCAGCATTCTCTGCGTTACAATAAAGCTCTCAAAATATTACCATGGTTAAGGAATGGGAGAATACCATGTGTAATGTGGTAAAGTTTAAACCAGTAACAAACCAACACATGTGCAATACTTTATTTAAAAGTAGCATTAAGCTACCACCGGGAGCAGATCGTGATAATCGAACGCAACTCTAACATAAAGCTTGGTTTAGCTGCGTTTAGGAAAGCCAGCGCGTTCCACTCAACTTTAACAAATGTCCAATTACACTGCTGCCCTTATTTTTAAACTCCATTTCATTATAGAGTTCTTCATTGTCGTTTTAATTCAAATAAATTATCTACTCTTGCACCTTCAGTTTCATAATTAATCAAGATAGAAACCCGTAATTTAATGCAGATTGATTACTACCTTCAGAGGACAGGAGTAATTGTTGACCTTCAATTCGAAAAGAATGGAAGATAACACTCACTATCTTAGAGATGAACAATTGGGTTGATTTGAGGTATAAAAAAGGGATGAAAGGGAATATTTTGCATAGATGAGTTAAACTGATGTTCGAAGACGACTGAAAGAGTTCGCTCCACTTGATCCCTAATTTTGTGTAGTACTTAAAGGTTGGTGAGGGTATTTACGTCTTTAGGTATAATAAAGTTGCTTATTCTCCACTGTCATCACCGAACATATAACAATGTTCTCCTATAATTACGAATTGCACCAACTTTAATGCTCATATTAATGGTCGCTACATTTCAATGTAGCCATCGAACGGGGCTTAGGCTCTCTTCGGTATAGCTATTTTGACAGTATATTTCCAGTATATTTGGTAGTAGGTTTGTGCTGGCAGGTTTGCACTGGTATAAATGCAGCTGTTTTGAAAACTGTTGTTTGGCAGTGCGGCATATATGCAGCGTGTTTGGTTAAGTTAGTTATATGTGGTGGGTTTACCGTTTTTGTATTATAATTACAATTTATTATATTACACCACGTAACGTTATTTTGTTAGTAAAAATAAATAGAAAAATTTACAAACAATATATTACTATGAGTATTAATTTACAATAAAAAAACTTGAGAAACCAAAGAAAATAAAAAATATTTATATAACCAATAAAATTTTAATTTTTATTATTTAAGCAAAACTTGTAACTTCTAAACAATATATTGTTATTATCTAAATTTTATAATTCTTACAAATATAAAAGTGTAAAAAAAGAGACCAAGCGTTTCAAATTTTCTAATAATGTTGTGTGAATTTATTTAGTTAAATTGTAACTTTTAATAATATATAATATTTTTGTAACTTTGTATGTTAATAAATTTATATACATTTATATTTCTATATAATTTTGTTAATATTTTAATTTATATATCAACAAGTGTGTATATTTATTGGTTTTTTAACTTTATTAACTGTGTGGTATTACAAATAATATATTGTAAATTTGTATTATTAATGTGGTTTCTTTTAAATTTGGCTAAAGAAGTAGTACTATTTTTTTTTTTTTTTTGAAGCATTGTAATTTGTAACAAATAAAGTTGTTGTCTTTTTTTTTTAAAAATCAATAGTCGTAGTAATTGCATTATGAAGTGAGTAAAGAGGCGGAAGTAAAAGCACGGAAACAAAAAAGTAGCATTTACTGCGGACATTTATGCTGACATTTATGCTCTTTTAACCGAACATCAAAAACAAATAAAGGAGTCCAAAACAACATATGTTGGTACATTTATGTTGTTCATTTATGCTCAAAAACTAGTAGCCGAACGCTACCTTAGTATTTGCTACTAATGCGTAGATCTCGTCAAAAGTTTCATGTTGAGCACAAGTTTTCTGCTTTTGGTGTTAAGTTGGAAGTGGGTCTACCTCACTTCCAACCTTACTCCACCATCCTCGTTGTTCGGCTGACACCTCTTCCCCACCTCACTGTCTTATCGCCGTCCCTCCTCACCCCCGCCGCCTCGCCACCACCGGCTTCTCAAATCCAGCTTCCTTCGACTTGCTTTGGCTAGATCTAGTGCAAATTCAGAGTTGCATGTCGATTTTGGGTTGTCAGATTCGAGATCCACCTTTATCTGTTTTTCACTTTTCGTCAATAAGGATGAACTATCATCCATCACGGTTTTTCCCTTTTTGCGTGTTTGATCTTTGGTTTCTAGAAATAATTTGCAGGTCTCTAAGCTTAACTTCATCCCTAGACTATCATCACCGATCTTCTACTTATTGGCCAAGGTTAGCCTCTCTATATGCACTCCACATAAATGGATGCTTCAACTGCTCGCTGGCTAGGCAACCATCCTACTGGGCGTCGTTGACCTTAGTTGACTGTTCTTTCGAATTTGTCCGGGAATCTCCAGTGATGACTACTAGGGTTAAGTTTATGTTCAAGCTTAAACTCATGATGTGTAGTTTTGTTAATTTCCTTTTGCTTAGTTAAAGTCTTTATGCAATTATAAAAAAAAATCACTAGTCCCCTCTTCAGTTACTAGGTTTGTAATTCACCTTATTTAAATCAATATATATATATATGCCCTATTTTTGAAAAACAATAAAGTGTCCAAAATACTATCTTCTATGAATTTATCATATAAAAATTTATTTGTACCATACTGTGTGGGATTCTCTACTGGTATCAGCGACAACCCCTCACGTTGCTTTTCAATGTCGGTACCGACACTACGCCTCAATAGAAATCCTAACCGGCGAACAAGGAGCATACACTCGCTGCGCTTCTGTTGATTCTCTCCTTGTTTCTATGCCTCTGTAGAGATTAATCATTGGAACTGCTGTATCTCGCACACTAGAGTGAAGACGGGGAAAACTGGTAAAGTACTCGACTTATCTTCGTCTCTGTGATTGAAACAATAGAAAATTTTGATTTCTTTTGTTGCATCAGCAAAATTTCATGGTTGTCTACATTCTTCCACTAACGGTAATTTTGCAACCTTGAACAAGGAACATACATGCTATGTGCCTCCCATCATTCTCTTCTCGTGTCAGCGCAGATAAATCACTAGAACTATTCTTGCACACGACTGAAGTTGAGGCTGAAAAGTAACCGGTAATTTCCTTGAACTTATCTGATTCTTTCTAGAGATTATAACAATAGTTTTTGATCTCTTGTGTCGTACTTTGTGAAGTAAATTATCATCACACACGTTAATTTTGCAACCCAAACCGGCAAACAATGAACATACATGCTCTACTCCTCTCTTCATTCTCATTTTTGTGACTGCACATCTACAAAGATAAATCACTGGAACTGCTGCATCTCACACACTAAATTGAGGATAGGGGTTGAAAACAGTTCATTCCTTAACCGATTATATCCTTGAACTCATTTTTGTAGATATGGCTTTGTTGAACAAATTGTGGTAAACATGTACATAATAAATAGATACTAGGTGTTTTTTTATTCCTATTGTCGTGGTTTTAGTTCTCGTATATATATAAATAATTGTACAAAATTGTGGCAACGTTGTTTATACAGATGTTAAGATTTTTGGTAATTATTAATAACCATACGTACACACAACAACTAACAATGAAGTGATGTACGACAAAAAACATTTATTGCACTTAGAATTCTTTTTGTTTTCTATAGACCTGATGTACCAATACCTGAATGTATTAGTACCAGTTTCTCATTGAATTAGTACTCAATTTCCATAAACGAAATACCACCATAATTAGAGGTGGCAGTTCGGGTCAATTGGTTCGGGTTCGGTTCGGATTGATTTCAAATTGTTCAATACTTGTTTCGGGTTGGATCGGGTCGACTGAATTTGGTTTGTTCGGGTTGAGTTCAGTTTGTTGAAATTTCTGGTTGGTTTGGATCGGTTTGGGTGATTTTCGGTTTGGATGACTTTTGGTTAGGGTGACTTCGGGTCGGGTAACTTACGTTTGGGTTAGCCTCTGGTTTATTCGGTTTTTTCGGGTTATGGGTCAAATTCGGGTCAATTAATCGGTTAAATTCGGTTGTCATTACAGAATCCAGTAACTCATTAATCATGATATGTAAATTTGATTTCAATCAATCTCAACACGTATAAATGTATATAAAAGATTAATTTAAACAAATAATTATAATTTGCATCATGTTATACTTTAGCAAGTAACTCTAAACTTATCATAATTATTCATGTCGGTTTAGATTATTTAGTAGTTTCATTATTTTGGGAAGAGTATAAATAAGGTATGTTTGTGAATAATTATTAAAAGTGTATCATAGTGTAGTAACTTGTATTTTCAATCTATTAATAGTTAGTGTAACACCCCTACTAATAACACCACACTTAACCATTAATCGCAGCGGAAATCACATCATAAACACTGACTATTTCAATGGGTGTTACACGCCGTTAGCCACCCACGTGGCTAACAAGGCTATTACTTACACAATACCGGTCTGATGGACAAGATTACCGAGCATTACACTTTACATTTACAAGTCCATTATAAACTGAATACAAATACATCTACAATCCAAACTGTACCGAGTCTAATACATTCCATCATCGATATCACGCTAAACTAAATAACCACCCATACATAAACAGTTACCCCGTCCTACTCTCGAACGGCTACCAGCTTCATTGTACCTGAAAAGTAATGGGGCCCCCAAAGGGGGTCAGCACCTTTGCTGGTATGATAATCCTGCAGCCCGCATGCTACCGGGCCACGCACAACTAATTGTCGAGTGAGCATGTAGTTTATTTTATTAAAGCATGCAAGAAAACAATAAACACATAACACGCTTATAAGCATACACAACCGACTAATGGGTTACAACCAGCAAGGTCAACACATCATCACTTGTTAGATTATGTACACTTTACTTAAGGTGTGTCGGATTAAATATGGGTCCGCACACCAACACACATAACATTACATAGATGTGTCGGTATTAATATAGACCCGAGCACACCAATACACATAACATTACATAGATGTGTCGGTATTAATATAGATCCGATCACACCAATACACATAACAATACCTAGATGTGTCAATATTAATATAGACCCGATCACACCAATACACAATTTCCCCCTAGCTCCAATAGTGATGAGATAGGTAAGCCTTGGTTAAGCTTGTGGGCGGTTGCAATCCAAGGAAGGAAAGCAACCTTAACATAACATTAGTCCCCCTAGCCCCGAATAATAATGAGGTAGGTAAGCTTTGGTTAAGCTAGTGGGTGATTGTAATCCAAGAAGGAAAAACAACCATAACATAACAGAGTGGGAGTTAATTCAAATATATACATCAACTCCCAAACAACGCGCGCGACCGTAACGACCGGATTCCTCACCCCCCATAATATATACATATTAGTTAGTAGTTCCTTTATGGAACTTATCACAACATGACACCATAAGGTATTATAAACTTGGTTAGTCACACACAAGGGAGGTAACCTCCCATTCGACAAACATGGACAACAACATTCGTTAAACAACGATACATTAACAAGGCAACACACAACACACATAACCACAATATACAACTAAAGCACGGATAGCCGTAGTTAGAACGTTCCCGTGGGTTGGGACGTTTAATCCGAATACCGATCTCTTATGTGATCCTAGAGTCAGTTAGCTACGGTTTAACACATAATTAAGGTTAAACGGTATCGGAATTATTTGCGCCCACTAATGAATTACTGTAAACTCATTTCATGCTTTATCTTGCAAGGTGGCAAACACACAGAAAAACAAGTTGGCATACAAGCCGGTGTAACCCGGTAGGACACAGGTTGCAAGAAAACCATACCTTACACCATGGGTTATCTACCTTGTTCCCGAGGATTTACTCCAACGCATCACCTCACGCTCCCCGGGTAGTTTCCGAAACAACTGGTATTATTATTAAAACGTTTTATTAACAACAAGATCTTACGGTATGTAAACTTCTATTACTCCCGTACTTACCCCGTTATCCGTTATCTCGGTTTAACTTTGTGTACTTAAACTCACAATTTTCTCACATCAAGCTAACACTTGTTTACACTTTCTAAGGCCTTTACATGTCACCAAACAAGGCCTAAACATCATCTAAAACCATTACCATTCAATCCCCCATGTTTAGAAGGCTTAAAACAAAAAAAAAATTCTTCTCTGGTCTGGACCGCCCCTCTGGGGCGGTCCCAGGGGCGGTCCACAACAGAAGCTACACGGTTCTTCTTTTTTTTCTCTTCTCTGCACTGGACCTCCCCACAGGGGCGTCCCTAGGGGCGGTCCAGAATAGACCCCATTTTAAAAACGGTTTTTCTTCACATTTTGAACTCAAATTCACCCCAATCTTTTCCCACTTATTCCACAATCTTTCCACATGTTTCCTACATGTTTAAACACCTTAAAACATGCACTAAACCTCTCCAAATCATTGGTTAAATCCTTACTCCAATTCTTGTTCAATTTTCAACAAAATTTCATTCCCTCTTCCACATTATGCACACTTGTGCATTTCTAGCTTCTTCTTGCTAGTGTCTACCTCCTACCAAACCACCTCATGACCATTCCAACTCATCCCTAGACCTTTGCACTTCTAGAACCCAAGTCCAAACTTCCTTTCCAAGATTACAAGCACTAACTCTTTTTCTTGAAATATCAATGCTTTACAACACTCATTTGCTACAGATTTTATACACTCACATATCCATTCTCCATGTACCATTATAAGGCTATTAAACCACTCTACTCAACACTACAAACACCTAAGTCCTCCCATTCACCAAGCCATCATCAAAACACTCATTTCCTACCAAAATTTCGCCATAACCTCCCCTTAATTTTAACATGTTCCCACGCATTACTTAGCTCACCAAAGCACTCCAACCATCAACTCATTCAAGGCACTATCCCACACATCAATTCCATCATTTTAACAATGATCACCTCAATGTACATAAATTTAAAAGCTTGGCTCTTAGGCCCTTAAACAACATTAAATTTAAACACTGAATTTCCTCATAATAATAGCAACACCTGCACTACACTCAACATTTATAATTGCACCAAAACAACAAAATTTCCTTAAAACACCACATAAGCTTAAGGTGCGTTATTTATCTTGGATTTTCTTCCAAAACTTTCCCATCCCAAGTTCCACAATAATCAAATAAGCATTAAGGTGAGTTTCTTACCTTAATCTCACAAATTATCCTTTCCTTTACCAATATCCTCTTTCTCCTCCTCTTCCAATTTCGGTCAACTAGGTGATGGAGTTACCAAACTCCATCCCAACATCCAAATCACACAAAAAGGCACACAATTAAAATTCTAACCCTTGAGATAACACAATTTCAATGCAAGGTTTGGAACACCATAGTTAGGGTTTACCTTTTTGGAGCTTTTAAGAGGGGTTCTCGCCCTTGAATCAAGAAGGGAATTATTCCACCATTGGAGGGTTGATATGAAGCTCAAAAACAAGGAGAAAAACAAGGTATCAAAGAGGGTAAAAATCGGCCAGCACCATGGGTGGAGAAAAATGAAGTTTTTCTTGGAGATTTTTACCTTAGGAGAGAGAGGAGACTCCAAGCTTCAATTTGATGTCATTTTCTCTTCAAATGGGAAAAACCCATGGAGATGAAGTTCATCCTTTTGAAATTCCGAAAGAGAGGAAGGTAGAGGATGATGAGAGGAAGAAGAATATGTGGTTATTTTTGTGTTTTGAGCTTTAATGAAGCTTGGGCATGAGGTTGAATATAGAGTAGCCATGGGAGACCTTCAAAAACGTCCAAACCAGTAGAGAGGAAGAGGGAGCCGCTGGAGGAGGAAGAAATAATGTGGGAGAAGAGAAATGGAAGAGAGAGAAGATGAAAAAGTAACTTATGTACTTTATTTATTTTTCTTGGTTTACTTTTTTACTTTTCTAACTAATTTGAGAGGGTAAAAACGTGAGTGTAAGGGGAAGAGGGGAATCAGATTTCATTTTACATAAGTGGGGGAGTAGTTTACTCTTATTACAATTTATACCCCACAAGTTCCCGGTTTTTACACTATTCACTAATCCGGGTCTGTTTTCTGGATTTTTTTCCGTTTCTTTAATTCTAATGGTTCTTAAGCTCCCATTAATGTTTATTTATAGTTATATGGTCAACTATAATTTATACGGGGTCATTTGACCGTTTAAAGTCACGTTTTCGGGTTTCCTCGAAAAACGCGCTTTAAGACTCCGTTAGCATTTTAACGCATTATTTGGATCCGTTTTCTTCTGGAATTTTCCCCACACGTTCTTAGTGTGTAATTAGGGTATAAAAATATATTTATAACCCTAGTGAAGGTTATATACCTCCTAAAATAATTAAATACGCGTTTTTATGTTTTGTGACTTTTACGCATTTTCTTTTTCTTTTTGGTTTTTATTTCTTCACCAATGATCTTAAGGACTTAATTAGCCTTATAAAATCATAATTACATAATTAATTAACATATTAAGGTTTGGGGTATTTCAGTTAGCAAATAGAATTAGTTAATAAGTTTTGATGACTTTTTTTTAGGGTGGTTAAAAACTGTTAATGATGGAGAACTATTCACAAGCATGAGAATTTTGCTACATAGGTAAAAACCTTCAAGTATATTATACATTTATGCTAAATTGCTAATGAGGGAGAATTATTCACAAGATTGGATAAAGGCTTGAAAAATTTTAATTAATAAAAACAACTTCAATATATGAATAATTAATACAATAATGATATGAATTAGTGATAAAATTTGAGTCTAAATATACAAATATTTTTGGTTCTTACGAATCTATCATTGATGAGTAACGCATTATCATTAATTCATTATTAGATGTGCGATTAATGAAAATGCATGATAATTAATTACTTTAAAATTTTATAGTGCAAAATATTTGGTGTAATACCCCGAATTTTTGTAACCCTAATGGAAACCATAGTTCCATAGGAATTATTAGAGAACACGAAGAAACCCTAGTTGTCGGGAATCAACCAAGAAACCCTGGAGAAACCCTAATTCAGAAAGTTCCGAAAAACACTGAATTTCAGGGAGTTACTTAGAGTCCAAGAAGCCCCAGTCAACTATGGTCAAACCTTGGTCAACCTTGGCCTAACCTCGGTCAAATATTGGGCAATGGTCAAACCTTGGTCAATGGTCAACTTTGACCATGATGATGCAGTGATGATGCAGTGGTGATGCAGTGATGATGTAGTGATGATGCAGCGATGATGTCGGCATGACATAATGATGATGTAAGCGTCGAGGTGTCAAGAGATGATTAGTTACACATGGTCCAATCAAGAGAAGCCTTGTGTCATCTTCATTAATGACTAAACTCCCTTAGGTGTCACTTGATCATTCGACAACAGTTGGAACCAATGAGGGTGAAACACGTGTCCTAACCTTATTAATTATTCTTGTCTTTATATAATCATGAAGATGATAAGGCTTATCATCTTAATAATGAGGGGCGGCCACACATGGAGGGTGGAGATTAATCCAAGCAAAATATCTATGATCCAAGGGCTGTAAGTGAAGACATCTTTCTTAACCGCATCACTATTCACTATTCTTGTCTTATTCTCATTATTAGCCATGTCACTTGTCTCCTTCATTTAATATGGCCGGTTACACATGGATGGATGGGATTTTGTTGAGTTTAGTGTGTTAGTATACCTATATTAACTCATAATAATTGATTATAGGTGGTGGGAACTCGTGGTTAGACATAAAAATGCTAGGTTAAAGTGGGAGGCTTAAATGGTGCTTTAAGCCTTGAGACTTAGTTAAATAGGTTTCCGAATTCATCTTGCCTTGAAATTTTGAGGGTATTCTTATATTTTGAATTTAGATTTATGGTCAAAAATTCAGGTCGAAACTCATTTGGGAAGTCATTCGAATTATTAGGAAGTGATTTGGGTTAAAGGTGTGCTTTAAGCTTGTATAAGTGTAATTGTGTGTTGGTTATTGGATTTAATGGTTTATCTGGTAATTATAGTCCTAATATGACTTGTGGTTGAATTTTTAAGAGATGGTGAAGTGTAAAATATATAAGGAAGCCCTGTACGGTTATATATGTGTGCTAAAACTTGGAAAGAAGGAAAATTGTGTTTAAGTATGGCTTTGGGGTATTTTATTGCTTGGTTTAGCTTTGAAAGGTTTGGAATGATATTGGTTTGACTATTTATCAGAAAATATGGTGTGGATATCTTAACCCCTTTCTAAGGATGATTGTGTTGTAATATTCTTCTGGAAGGTTTTGGGAATGATTTTTGAGTTATCCTTGTGTTGAATGTTGATTTATGACTAATAAGAGATTGAGCTGGTTTCTGGTTGAGTGAATGGTATATTCATGGAAGGAGCTTATTATTACACAAATTGTGAAGAATCTATTCGAGAGTTTTACTACTTATTTGATCATGATTATGAATGTTGGATTGGAAATTGTATTGTGTGTGATACTATGTGATGGTGGACTTGTTGGTTGGTTGGATGGTGATATTGAGAAAGGCTATGGTTAGCCTCATTGAGAAAAGCTATTTGAGCAACTGAATATTAAGTCATTTTATGGCTTGCCGTATTGGCTACTGATTATTTGACTCCTACCAATGAATTGGGGTCGTCCTATGATCTACTCTTTGAGCTATGGTTAGCCTTAGGGGGTGTGCAGGCTTAAGGACATATGGCCAGAGAATTGAGATTTGTGGATTTCACTTTGTGATTCCAGTGGGGTGTTGAGATTCAACTGGTTCACGAGGTACGAATGTGATGGTAATCCAAGGGCAGGTAAACTCTTCTGTGTGATATACTCTTATTGCATGTCTCTGCTTGTGTGATGATGTTGGACGCTTATTTGTTATGCAAAGAGTTTTAAAGAGAAAATGAATTTTACAGGGTGAGGTAATTGTTACTCAGTTTCGCTGATTTTGTGCAACCCCTTCGTGTGTTTGTTTGGATTTATGGTTGCAGGTGAAGTTAAATCTTTGTGTGATATTGCTCTTGAGCTTGGGACAAGGGAACGCGCCGACATAGCTAGGAATTTTATTTATTTGTAAGTGGTAAACTCCTTGGAGAATGTTCCGGGAGTTAGGTTGTAGGTGGATTAGCCTTAGCATCCACACTAGTTGGTGTGGGTGTGGCGGTAGCACTCCGGTTTGGCTTAGGTGTTATTTAGTCTTCCGCTGTAAAATATTGTAGAAAGTTGTACAAAAAATAAATAAATTAGGGTGTAAAAACCGGGGTGTTACATTTGGGGTATATTTAAAATAATTTCTCGTGTATATAAGTTTATTAATACTTTTTTATAGGTACGCCACTTACTAAGTAATGATTAATTGTAAAAGTATTGTGGGGCATTGTTTAGTGTTATATGATACAAATGCTAAATACTGATTTGTATATAAACTAGATATTGGGTATAGACATTATGTTTTATTCTCATTGTCTCCTATAATTAATTCAATATAAACTTTTGGGTCACATCGGATATATTAGTTCGGGTTACACTGGTTTCAGTTCGGGTTCGGTTCGGTTGGTTTTCGGTTGGTTTCGGTTCGGGTCACTTTGGATTTCGGGCCATCGTCGGGTTATGGGTGAAATCGGTTCAGTTGATTTTGGTTCGGATGACTTCGGTTCAGATGATTGTGGATTGTGGTTTACTTTCAGTTTTACAATAATACGGTTCGGTTTGGTCCGGGTCAATTTATTTCGGATTTCGGGTCATTTTTCAAGTTATAGTTTTCGGCTGAGATTCAGATTCGGATCGGATTGGTTCGGTTTGGTTTTTCGGGTTCGGGTTACTCTTGCCGGGTCTAACCATAATCATATGACATTTATATACCCACTCATAACAAGTATCCAAATGAACACAAATAATGTACTAAGTTCTTATCGAATAAATGTCGGTGGTTTCATGTAATATTAAAACCTAAAAACTAAACGATCATGAGATATAACTTTAAACCCTACTACAAAATACCTACAAGTTGTACTTTAATACCTTCACAAATGTAAAATAAAAACCATTGTAAAACTAATTAAACGTGAAATAAGTTATGATAGAATAAAGACATATATACAAGTATCGTTGCATCGTTGATCTAATACTAGTGAAATATCTATATTATACCAAATGTAGTATCTTACATTTTCAACAAACATCAGCATTATTATAAATTTGAACCCAGTTACACAGTTCCTACAAGAGGTAATTTAAACACCTTTATGAATGTAAATAAAAACCATTGCAAAAATAATTATATGTGAAACAAGTTTATGATATACAAAGACATATATACAAGTGCCACACTATCGTCAATCTAATACCAGCCAAACATCTACAATGTATGTACTAAATGTAATATCTTTCATTTTCAAAATCCTTTTGTACCTATAAACTATTATGTAATTTGTTTTATAACATACCAATGCTCGATTTTACAAACACCGGCATTACATCAACTCAAAACCTTTCTATAGTAAATACGTAAGTAATGTCGTATAGGGTAATCTTTTTTGTTTTAACTCATTCTACACCTTCTAATGTCGCCAATGACTTGACAGATTTTTAGGTGTTGTGGTTTAAGCCTTTGACGTTTAATTGTGCTAAGGTGCTTTTTAGCGTTTGCGGTTTATTTAATCTTTTTTTCAAACTCATTCTACACTTTATAATATTACCACTGTCTCGACAAATATTTAGGGTTTGAAGTGTAGGCTTTTAGGGTTTAGGGCTGATGCAGTCGAATGCCCAGAGAAAATATAAAACACCGACATGAATATATCCAAAGACACTAGTGCAGAAAATGTTTTTTACCACGGTTATTTTTCCTATATACCACAGTTAGAAACCGTGGTTTATACTCGCGTGGTATATCGGAAAATTGCAATAAACCACGGTTTGAAACCGTCGTTTAAAAGACCCATTATAAACCACGGTTTGTAAAACCGTCGTTTAAAGCCCGTTGTGTCACGGGAATCAGACGACTTATACCACTGTTGGGACGGAAACCGTGGTATATAATGTCGTTCCATTGCGTTTTATACGACGGTTCGGGTGTATAACCGTGGTATATGACAACTTTATACGACGGTTTTATAATAAACCGTGGTTTATACTCGTCGTTCCATTGAGTTTTAAACCACGGTTTTAAGTGAACCGTGGTTTTTTTTTTATTTTTTTTTTTTTTAGTTTTTTTAGCATCTACCACATATGTTTTCCAACACAACCCAATTTACAATCGTATATACAACCTGTACAGGGCATCCAACTGGTATTGCCCTTTGATAACCAACCACACTATGACCATAAATCAAGTTGCCAGTTTGAATTGCAACATTGAAAACGAATTGCAAACAAACCCATTCAAACTTTCAAAAATAAGAGAGAGTTGAACTTTACAAACTTTGAGAGTTGCTTCAGCAAAAACAAAAGTCTAAGTCTAACTACGTACACTAGGATATAAGATCTAAGAAACACTCAAGTAATTTTTACACCATGTAACACCCCAACCGCTAATCCTATGCTTACCGTCTAACCGTCCTATTAATCCTACGAGTTCGCAGCGGAATTAATACATACTTACTATGGCGGGTGAAACAATGCCGCTAACCGCCCATACGGCTAGCTAGGCTACTAATACTTACAGTCACGGTCTGATGAACATAACGTACCGAGCTACTAAATTACTTACCAAAATAACATATGCCGAATACTTACATCCTGGATCACCGAGTATTTAAAGTATATTCAGTTACAATCTTTCAAGCTTACCAAAAGAATGAGTTTCTAAAGCTACTCATCTATACCAATGCTCCTTTCCCAATATCCAAAAAGGTGTACCCCATGGTACACCGGCTACTCAAAAACTACAGCCATGTACTACTCAGTACACCCATCATGAGTTCAGTGTTTACATTCCAAAAAGAAGATAAAAGAAATGAAAGTAGATCTTCACATCTTCATCAATCTCGAGTACCTGCGTGTAGTAAAAATGGTGCCCCAAGGGGCTCAGCAAAAGCTGCATATGGACTCCGCATATACCGCGTGCTAGCTAGGGCACGCCGACTATTTGACGTCCACTAAACATGCCATTCATTATTCATACATACATGCTCTTCATACAATATACATGCTATACAATTCATTACACAATCAAGGCAACATTACAAGTACACATCTTACTTACCTTCACAAGGTTAGCCAAATTATGCATCCGGGTTAATCGGAATGCTTTACTCTTTTACTCATTACTTACTTCTTCTTACTTACAATTACTTACTTCCTTTTTACTTTACTTACTCATTCTTACTTACTTACTTATACTCAAGTCAAGTCGTCGGGACCTCCGGCCTTGGGGACTACACCGTCCCACATCCGGGATTTACTTGACTCACCAATCCGGGATGCTACCCACTTAAGGGATTTGGGCCGCGGACCAGTTTAAGAGTCAGGAATTGGAGCCAACCTCTCGTGACTCCGCATCCTCACGCGTGGCCGAAACTATATCGGACTTCTACTCATTCCAATTTAATTACCATTTTAAGTTAGGATGGTTAGCTTGTTAGGAATAAGTTAGAAGTCCAAACACAATAAATAACGGTCACGGTACAATACAACATACATACACACATTCATATCATCCATACATTTCATGAATTATACAAACTAAGAATTAAAGAAAATATACAACATCATACAACACTACATATTCACAAGTATGCATATTATCTCCGATTCGTGCATTTATCTTATTTGGTGATCAATTAGCACACAACACACAAATCAGAGTAACCAAGATAGCATACGGGGCATGAGGAATCCATACCGTTCACCGTTGTACGTAATTCCAAACGTCCTTCGATGTCACAAACCAAGTCCTATTACATACATACAATTGAATGATTAATCTAGCTATCATTACTTATCTCATACTTACTATGTCCTTACATTTCTTACACTTATACTTTACTTACTTACTTTTCCTTTACTTAAGTTTCTATCTTCTTACTTAAGGTTTGCATGCTTACACACATGTACATATACATGTATGTATGGGTATACACATACATATATATATACAATTATTATTTAAATTAAAATAATTTTTTTTTTTGTCAGGACCGGACTTGCGACCGACCCTGGCAAGTCCGGTCCATTCCAGTTGAAATACCCCTAAATTAATTTAAATTAATTTAGGGGATTTCTTTTATTCAACCTTTAATAATACTAAGTATTAAATTATTATATGGAATTATGAATATTAAATTATTATATGGAATTATGAATATTAAATTATTATATGGAATTATGAATATTAAATTATTATATGGGGTTGTGAGATTTATTTAGGGGTTTTCTCCTAATTATTATATATTATTGTATAGTATTATGAATTTAATAATAAGATTTATAAGTCAATAAATCTTGGGAAAATTATTAAACACTCCATATATATTATAAAGATTTTAGGAAGTGTTGGAACATTGTTTTGAAACATAAAAGTCAATATAAAATTCTAGAAACCTTAAAGCTTATTAAGCCTTGCTAGAGTTGACTTTTTGAGAATGGTCAAACCAGGCCATGAAACCTATACCAAAAAATAGGTTATGAAAAACCATGAAGATCGATAAAAAGAACGTCAAAAACGGATCATCCTAGCCAAAGTTATGCTAGTTTGAAGTTTAGAGCCAAAATTTCATAAACTGCCACGTGTCAGCCTCTCGTGCGCCCCAACACTTAGTCGGTTCTATCTCCTAGTTTTTCTCTAACAACCACCCGATTTTGACCTAACTTGTGACGGCTATATCTCTCTCGTTACTTCGAATTTTCCAGTGCCGTCTTCACCACTCTCTTCTCCTTAATTCCCTCTTTACAATCATAACTCATAAAAGCCCTAACTCCTTCTACATTGACGGGAAAGTTGATCTAAAGTTGTCAACTTTCGAGTTCGTAACCCAGTTTCCAGTTTCACCCGATTTCAGGTAATGTTCGTCTTGCCATAACTTCCTCGTCTTTCAACCAAATTTCGATTTCTTTAGCTCGTTGTGTAGATCACTAATCCATCTACAACTTTCATGTTTATTCCCAAGCCTGATTCGTAACCGGTTGGAAGTTATAGCCGCTCAAAGTTCCTGATTTTTCAGCACATAAAATCATACCGAAACAGAGAGGTAAACTCGTAACTTTCGGGTCAATTTTCTTTCTGTATAATTCGAGTTAGGATTAGCTCTAGTTATCAATGTGTAGAGCTAAGTTTCATCTTTCTATTGAGCCAATTAGCAAAGCCTAACTCGATCTTTGCAATAACTTATAGATTCTCAAAGTTGGCACCCCGAACTGTCTAAAGTTCGAGTTTTTCCAGTTTTTCCGAATCGGAATTCATCCAATTCGCACAATCCGGTGAATTTTTCCTCAAATTCTTCCGTTTTTACTAATCTATACTTCGTTGTCGACCTAACCCATGTCTCAATTTCATCAATTACGTGTTAGATTAGGAGAATTGGTACGATTTGTATTCGAAATCGATTCGGTAACCTTAAGAACCCTAACTCTCGAATTCGAATTCGAATCATGGTGTATACTGTATTAAAATTGGGGAAATTAGCATCATTGGAACCAAAATTTGATTACGAATCCATAGAAACAAGAATCACGCGATTTCGTTCTGTAGATTGTGAGGAATCGTCGATTTAGTACTCGATCTGTTTGAGAGGTTCGCTGATGAACTCGCGGTACAGCTGCCGTCCGATCTCGTTCTAAGAGATTGGACGGCCAAGATTAGATCTGGTGATTTTAAGTTGTTAATGTCTCTATAAAAATTCAGTAAATAGTCGTAACTTGTTTGGTTAATTTAAATATCTTCCCGAAGGTATTTTGACTTGAAATTTTAACCATAGATTCCTTATTTAATCTAGTTTATTTTGATGTAAATTATTATGATTTTTGAGTTTTTAAACGTAAGTTATGATTTTTACAAGTTACGGGTTTTCTGGAATTATTTGGCTAAATTAAAAAGATATTTTTATGAAACAAAAAATTTATAATATGTCTAAATGTAATAGTTACTGTATATTAAGTTGGGAATTTTTGGGCAACGGAAAAGGTTTTAAAAATTGTGTTTGTGAGTTTTTCATAAGAATAACTTATAATATATAGTTTTTAATGTAATCAAAAATTAAAGTATAGTTGATTAATGAACTTTATAGGTTGGGGAAAATATAATAAGACTAATTAACATTTAATACAGTATGTTTATAAATATTTTGGTATTAACTTTAAGTGAAGTAAAAATTGTTTACATATATTTATGTATATATTTATGAGAGAAATAAATAGAAACTTATCAAGGAATTTAACTAAACTACATTTTTGTTATTATATGGAAGCTACTATGTTTAACTAAAACTAAGGGAATACTTTATTTTATACCATAATCCGTTTGGATATGTCTAAAAGATATTAGATGTAATTACAAATATATATAGAATTTCTTAAAGAATGTTCTCGATAAATCTTATTGTGTAGGTATATGTATATATATCTATAAATACAATAAAATAGATAAAGGTAATACATTCCTTGTGAAATATAATAGGAAGGATTATATATATATATTATATATATATACGATAAATAAATAAATAAAAGAAATAAAATACCTTATAGAAATGGGATATGAAGGAATTAATGAGTTAAACTAAACCTCTACATGATACTAACTAAAGATATTATATGCAGGTGGTATTAATTTAATGGTATAGGTTGAG
This sequence comes from Limonium bicolor, assembly GCA_023374045.1. Taxonomy (NCBI): domain Eukaryota; kingdom Viridiplantae; phylum Streptophyta; class Magnoliopsida; order Caryophyllales; family Plumbaginaceae; genus Limonium; species Limonium bicolor. The sequence goes on from CM041778.1 coordinate 46,110,439, forward strand.
TTTTTAGTTCTCTTGAATTTCTAAGGTTTATATAACAGTATTTAAATATACGTATATATTTAGTCAATGACCCAATGTAAATCTATAATTTGGTTAAGAATTAATAAGTTGAAATTTAGGAATATTGGAATTAGTTTACATAAAGTGTTACACAAATAGATCTTATTTATACTTATATAATAAAGAATGAAATACTTTTACATTTAAATGTTCTTATTATATAACAATAATAAAGTAAATGAGTTACCTTACATCTAAATGTGAAGAGGATAAATAAGTCTAGATTTAATTATTTCTCAATATTTATATTAGAGAGTAGTAACTTAATTTTAAGATAAAATCATTAAAAGGGGTTGATATAAAACTACATTAAACTATGATTCGGAATTTAATCTAAATAATAATCCTTAAGTTTCTTACAACTAGTTAAGCCCTAAATACATTTAACACCATATTCAGGTGAGTTTAGTTAAGTAATGTATTTGGTAGTTAGAATTTATAAGAAGGTTTGTAAATAGAAATTAGATACTTAAATCTTTAACCTTTAATTAGATGAAACTAGGTTACAATAGATTATATTGATTTACCTTTTGACACTGGAAATATTAACGTTCATTTGAATTAAGGTAGGAGATTGTCCAAATATATTATCTTATTAAGTAATTGACAATTTCACCTACGAACCAGAATTTAATTCCTTGATAAATTCTATCTATGCTAAGATATATGTCCATCCTAAATACAATAAGGGAATTAATTTATTAAGTTATTCTTTTGAAACTTTAGGTTTGTAAACAATATAAATGTATTTAAGACTTGAGTTTAGTGAAGTTTAGTATAAAAGGTTTATACATAGCCTATGGAGGGAATGTGTGTAAAAGTAAACAGTTAGGGAATTAAATGTAAGTAAGGATACAAAAAAAGGTTATCTTAAACACCTTATTATAAAGATATGGTTAAGTAAATAATAAACCTTGCGGATACTAAAGGTGAGAGTTCGATAAGTTTGAGTTAACTATAATATGGTTATTTCAAGATGAAAAGTAATTTAACAACTTATGACAATTAATAGATGGTTGTGATTAAAGGCCATTCTGAACTAAAGATAATAATTGAGTTTAGTAGCTCAGATAAGTTATACTAAAATGCGTCTACAACACTACGATTTCAATATACAAGATGTAGGTGTTAATTAAGTTAAGGGAAGACTTAATCATAATGGGTTGTCTAGTGGAAATTGTTTAAATATATAATCTTTATATGTGAGATAATAGTATAGTATTCTAAGATAAACCCATCATTGGTCATAACACATTGTTTATTCTAAATTAAGAATAAGGTATTGAGCTTAAGATTATTATTGAAATTCTTAGATTTAATTATATACTAAAAACACATTTATGTTATAAAGGTCTCAAAAGTCTTGAATGTGAGATTGTGGTTAAATATGAATTAAGTGGATAGGAGTGGACAGTTAGCAGGTGTTAATAAAATACATTCCTTGATCCTACAACCTTGGGCTATACAACATTCTAAAACAAGTCGAAGGCTATCTTAACAATTAAGCGAAGGGTTTACAAGATGATCGAGGTTTAGAAATACGAGTGAGGAATCTATTTAAGTTTGACTAGGGTATGAGTTATTGATGATAGATTACCTTTAATATTCTTCAGAGTAATGTTGATTTTTTGCAAGTTGATTAGAACTGCTACAACGTTACCCAGGTACGATTTCTCGTACTCAGCTTGATGTGTTTTGGACTTTATGGAATGTTTTGTACGATTGCTCGTACTACGTTATTTTGGCTGATTGACTTGTGGAATGTTTGGAAAACGCTAACTGGGCTTTAAGAGGAACTTCTAAAAAGGAAATGGTTGTGTGACTGACCCAGCTTGTGTGACTAACTGAGCCTTGGATGTGGAACTCACTTGGGTATTGTTCTTCTACTTGGTTGCCCGTTAGACATTGGCTGCTTAGGGTTTACGCTTCTGCACTCTGTAGGACTGAGTGTTTTGGTATTGCTCTGGGTTTGGTGATCTAGCGGATTTTTGGAAAAGGTCAATCTTGGAAATCTTTCTTTCGACGTGCGCGCGCTTTAATGGTAACAGCAGGGGGCTGTATATCCTCGCCCATAGGGCATTGATATTGAACAGCAGGGGCTGTATATCCCTCGTCCATCAGGACATATATTAAATTTAACAGCAGGGGGCTGTATATCCCTCGCCCATAGGGCATTGATATTTAACAGCAGGGGGCTGTATCTCCCTCGTCACTAGGACATTGAAATTATGACAGCAGGGGGCTGTATATCCCTCGTCCATAGGGACATTGATATCTGGCGGTGGGGGCCATCTCTCCCAATTGAATTATTCCACTCTTGAGTTATTGTTCTTGGATCTATCTTATTATTCCTAGTCCTTTGTGGCTATCTGAGTCTTTATACTCCAAACGGGAATTGGTTCTAACATCAACAATGGATGCTTACTAACTATGTGGTGTGACTACTTAAGTGGATGACTTGTTTTGGAAGTTCTTTATCTTTGCCTTGTTTTCCTTTCTCTTTAAACTTGATTGTTTTGAAGTGCTTTATCTCTGTTTTACTTTTAAGAGTTTGTTTCATGTTACTATTTATTTTGAAGAGTTATGTTTTATAAGTTTGTTTTTGGAGAATTGTACCAGTTCCATTCCAGGGAACTGACCCCCCCTTTTGGGGTGGGCTGCTGGTTTCATCTTGCAGGTACGAATTGATTTACAGTGGCCACGAAGAGAATGAGCGTTTGGGATGGGACTAGGTTTTGTGGAGAGCGAATGTGTTTTATTGTTATGTTTTGTTAAGTTTTCTCGAAGTTCAGACCGTAACTTAGTTAATTGTAAGGGTTGTAATTGGTGAGGTTGGTACCGGTGTTTGGAGCCCGATGGTCTGTAGCACCTTTAGTTTATTTTCCGCTGTTGTTTTATTATTATAGGGGTGTTACACAGTAGCTCAGGTTACGGAAATTCTCCTGGCCGACCGGACTTGCATGTCCGGTCGCAAGTCCGGTCCATTCCAGTAGGTTTCATCGGGGAATTTTTTTTGGTCCGACCGGACTTGCATGTCCGGTCGCAAGTCCGGTCGATTCCAGTAGCATTCTGACGGGAAAATTTTCTGCTCGACCGGACTTGCAAGTCCGGTCGCAAGTCCGGTCGATTCCAGTAACATTCTGACGGGAAAATTTTATGCTCGACCGGACTTGCAAGACCGGTCGCAAGTCCGGTCGATTCCAGTAACATTCCCGTCTTGTAAATCTGGGCTCGACCGAACTTGCAAGTCCGGTCGCAAGTCCGGTCCGGCCCAGTATTTGCATTTTAATTTCTGTTTTCAGTCCTCTCTTTTACCCAATACTTCCCCATTGTTCCTACACTTAATCCTACATGTTTTAACACCATTAAAACCTCCTAATACACCCTAGTTCATTTCCTAACTCCTTACACAATTTTATACTCATTCACTCATCTAATTTTCTAAGTTTCAACTCACACTTTCACTAGATGTTTCCTAGTTGTGTTTGCTACAGATTTTAGCACTAACACTCTCCATCTACAACTCCCTCTTCTAATGTCATTTCTAACACCTCTAATACCTTACAACTACATTAACTATCTCTCCCCATCTTCCCTCAATCTAACTATCTCAAAATCTGTTACACTTACATCATTCACCTAGTTAATATTCACTAAGTGTTCTAATTCTAAATAAATTTTGACATAACCTCCCCTATATTTTTACACTCTCACCACATATTCTAGTTCACAATTCAATACTCTTTTCACCTGTTTCAACAACCAAAACTATACAAGCTCTCAAATACAATACCAATACTAAAACAACACTAAAACACTACAAAATTCCTGCACACAAACACTAATCCCCAATCTGTTTTGTAACAGTTTTACATGTCTTTTAAAGCTTCAAAATACTTGTATTCTCTTACACATTATACTACTAATGCATTACCATTTTCCAATACCAATTTTCATTACTAAAAATCTGTTACATATACAATTACAAGACTACACAAAGGTGAGCATATTACCTTGTTATTTCACAAGCTTCTTCTTTCTTTCTCCTTCCTCTTTCTCTACCGTCTACCGGTTTTGAGGTCTCAATCCACTAACACTACAACCATTCACATACACCATTCAATACTATGAACTAACCCTAACCATTAATCAAGCTCTAATCTAGGTTTTAGGGTTTAGAAAATTTATTACCTTCCAAGAGCACAAGAGCTGTTTGGGATAGCTCAAGAACAAGGTTTCTCACACCACCACAATGCCAAAATCGGCTGGACATACAAGAGACCAAACAAGGTTTAGTCTAGGTTTTCGTTTTGCCATTTAGGCTAGAAAAAGATGGAGTTTTTGAAGATATTTTTACCTTAGAAGAACAAGGAGAACAAGGGCCTTCTAATGGTGGTGTTGAAGCTTCAAATGGGGTATACCCTCAAAATCGAAAATGCTTGTTTTTGGATTTTGGAAAGATGGAAATGTAGCTCTTGAGGAGAGGATTACAATGGTGGTATTTTTATAATTTTTTGGAAGAGTGTGGAGGGAGTTACAAAGGAGAGAAGTTAGAGTTTGTGGGTGTTTGCTCTTTTCTCCATTGAAATCATGAGGGAGGTAGAAGATGAAGAAAGAGTGAGGGCTGCTGTTGCTTCACGTGAGAGAGGAGTAGAATGGAGGAGAGAAGAAAAAGTAGAAAGTAGTAGTTTTATTGTTTTTGTTGTTTTGTGAGTAAGGAGGAGTAAAGAGGGAGTGTGAGGAGGGGCCAAAATCGGACAGCCCACACACCATAACACTCTTACTTTTTATTTTCAAAGTGGACACATAGGTTTGTGTTATTTATATTTCTACCCCACAACTTCCCGTTTTTGACAGTTTTTACTAGTCTCTCGTTTTATTGATTTTATTGGTCCTACAGCTTCACTAATATTTATTAATGATATTTAGTTGACCAAAACTGTTACGAGTCTATTTGACCCGCTTAAAGACACGTTTTCCCGGTTACCTCGAAAAACGCGCTTTAAGGTTCGGTAATGTTTTTAAACCGTTTTAAAGGTCCGTTTTCTTCGGGATTTGTTCCCTAATAATTATTTACACTTAATTAAGCTTCTAAATTACTTATTAGCCTAATTAATCACTATTTTTAATTACGGGGTATTTCAATCTACCCCCCTTAAGAAACTTTGCCCTCAAAGTTGCTCAAGGTTAATGTTTTATAACTACTCATTATGCAAACCAATTGCCATAATGATCTTACTACACCTATGAGGTGTTTTCTTCATTCCACATTGCAACATACACATTTCAACATCATACGCAATTCACATACACAATGCATCATTTCCATTCATACCATACCACAATACAAAATACATCATTACCATCCACAATACACATTACACCAATACACCATACATTACGCATACACATCATTCATTACACATTACACATACATACACATCCATACTAAATTTACTTGCACTATATGTGCCATACAAAATGCAATGCTTACCCCGAAGCAATGCTAAAGCCAAGGGTTCTACCCCCCTTAAAAGGGGTACGACCCGTACCCGTATACTAAATACTAGACTCTCTAGTCTATGAATAACTGTGGGTATTTAGCCTTCATGGCATCTTCCAACTCCCATGTCGCTTCTTCGACATCATGGTGGAGACCATAGGACCTTCACCATTCGTATAGACTTATGGCGAGTGTCTCTGGTCTTCCTATCAAGGATTCTCACTGGGGTTTCGACATATCTCATGTTTGGCTCAATGGATAGTCTCTCGGCTCCAACACATGAGAAGGATCAGCCATATACTTCTTGAGTTGTGACACATGAAATACATCATGGACACGTCCCAAGTCCTCAGGTAGTGCTAACCTGTAGGCTACTGAACCAACTCTTTCGGTGATAGTGTACGGCCCTACAAACTTTGGGCTTAGCTTGCCCTTCTGACCAAATCTGAAGACACCCTTCATAGGTGAAACTCGCAAGAACACTTGGTCGCCCACGGCGAACTCAAGGTCGCGTCGTCTCACATCCGCATAGGATTTCTGTCTATCTTGGGCTGCCTTCATGTTAGCTCGGATTTGTTGCACTTCGGCTTGCTTGCTCAAGGTACTCCGGTCCTATTATGACCGCTTCACTTGACTCATCCCAACACAAGGGTGTACGGCAAGGTCTACCGTATAGAGCTTGGAAAGGCGACATCTTAATCGAGGCGTGATAACTATTATTATACGAGAACTCGATAAGGAAGCTTCTAACCAACTCCCCTGAAAGTCCAAGGCACATGCCCGAAGCATGTCCTCCAGTGTCTGGATGGTCCTTTCTGTCTGACCGTCGGTCTGAGGATGGAAGGCGGTACTCAACTTCAATTCTGTACCCAACGCTTCCCTTGTAGCTCTCCAGTATCTCGAAAGAAACCTGGTGTCGCGGTCAGATACTATGGTCTTAGGGACTCCGTGGTGTCTGATAATCTCCTTATCAAAAAGCTCTGCTAGCTTACTACCTTCCAGGTGTCCTTCATCGGTATGAATCTGGCAACCTTGGTAAGGCGATCTACTACAACCCAGATCATGTTGAGTCCTCCCCTAGCAGGTGGGAGTCCTACAACAAAATCCATGGAGATATCATGAAATTTCCACTCCGGAATTGGCATTGATTGTACCATTCCGCCCGGTCTACGGTGTTCAAATTTTACCTTCTGGCATGTCAAGCATCTCAATACAAATTCCGTCACATCTGACTTCATTCCAGACCACCAGAAGTACCTCTTCATGTCTTTGTACATCTTGGAGGCTCCCGGATGGACTGATAATGTAGAACTATGTGACTCTCGCAGGATGCGATCCCTTAGCTCAGCATTGCTTCGGGGGACGCATAGCCTGCCATTCAACCGAATCAAACCATCTTCATGTAGCTTAAAATCATACTTTTTCTTCTCAAATGTACCATTCTCGATCTTGTGTCTGATTTCGGTTAGGTAAGGGTCGCTCAACTGAGCGTCTCGCACCTCGTCAACCAAGCTAGAAGAAGCGAGTAGCGAATGGAGCGAGTGTGCTCGACGGCTCAGGGCGTCGGCTACAATGTTTGCCTTCCCTTCCTTATACTGCAGGTTGATGTCGTAGTCTGAGAGAAACTCCATCCACCTTCTCTGTCTCAAGTTGAGTTCTTTCTGAGTGAATACATACTGTAAGCTCTTATGATCGGAGTAGATGGTGATGCTTACCCCATAGAGATAGTGTCGCCATATCTTCAAGGCGAAGACAATGGCTCCTAACTCTAAGTCGTGAGTCGGGTAATTCTCCTCATGTTTCTTCAGCTGGCGGGAGGCATAAGCAACAACCTTGCCATGCTGCATGAGTACGCATCCCATTCCTTTGCCTGATGCATCACAGTACACCTCAAATCCCTCTGTGCCCTCTGGAAGAGTAAGGACGGGCGCTGAGGTCAATGAGTCTTTCAGTTTCTGAAATGATAGCTCGCACTCGTCTGTCCATACAAACGGTGCATCTTTCTTCATCAATGTAGTCATGGGCTTGGCGACTTTCGAGAAGTCCCTTACAATCTCCGGTAGTAACCGGCTAGACCAAGAAAGCTCCTAATGTCGGTAACAGTCTTGGGTCTAGGCCATGATCGTACAGCTTCTACTTAGAAGGGTCAACTGAGATACCTGCGCTCGAGATGACATGTCCAAGGAATGATACCTGATCAAGCCAAAACTCGCATTTGGAGAACTTCGCATAAAGCTGGTTCTCGCGCAGTGTCTCAAGCACTTTCCTCAAGTGGTTTCATGTTCCTCTGGTGATTTGAATATACAAGGATGTCGTCGATGAAGACCACAACCGAAGTGTCCAACTGCTCACTGAATAAACGATTCATGAGGTCCATGAATTTTGCCGGTGCGTTTGACAAACCGAATGGCATCACTGTGAATTCGTAGTGGCCATATCTGGTACGGAATGCCGTTTTCTCAATGTCTTGTTCCTTGATTGCAATCTGATGGTACCCTGAACGGAGGTCGATCTTGGAGAAGACTGAGGCTCCTTTCAACTGGTCGAATAGATCATCATACGTGGTAGTGGGTATTTATTTTTGACTGTGACCGCATTCAGCTCGCGGTAGTCAATGCATAGTCGGAGGCTACCGTCCTTCTTCTTCACGAAGAGAACCGGTGCTCCCCAGGGTGATACGCTCGGGCGTATAAACCCTTTGTCTAGAAGATCTCTCAACTGTTCTTTCAATTCGGTCATCTCTGCTGGTGCCATGCGGTACGGTGCCCTAGCAATGGGACCGGTACCTGGCAATAGATCAATCTCAATTCCACTGCTCTCGGTGGTGGCATGCCGGGTAGCTCCTTAGGGAATACATCGGGATACTCGGATACAATAGGTACTTCCACTGAACTCTGGATCTCGCTCCAGGTCTTACATAACAAGATACACTTCTTGGCCCTTTCTGAGCTCCCGGTACATAGCCATGGCAGATATAAGTGTGGTCGAAGGCTCTCTCGGTCTCTGGCGGTAAGATACGGTAACCCCAGAAGGACTCTTGAGCAGCAAACGATGCTCGGCGCAGAGGATTCTACCCTTGTGCCGCTCCAACCAATTCATCCCAATGATACGTCGAATCCCAATCCATTGAATTCGATGAAGGAAAGGGAAACGATTCGCCTTTGATTTGGATTGTGGCTGATTGATAATATTTGGTGCACTTTACTCGCTCCTTCGATGGGAGAGTAACCATGAAGTTCGGTAGCTCATCCGCATCTAGCTTCAACCTCTTCACAAGGATGGTGATACGCAAGTGTGAGAGGCGCCGGAGTCGAATAACACATTGGCATCAATGCCATTTACGGGAAGGTTCCCGTTAGAATGGTGCCGCTTCTGCCGGCTTGTGCTTCGTGAGGATGCTCAGGTTACCTTCGGTACCGAGTCCACAACCTAGTGGATTCACAATTGGATAAGTATTGATGGTGGACACAAGTGGAATTAAATCAACACTGCTCTTTATTGATAACCCAACCATCATACATGTCGTGTCTCTAATACACTTACTAATAGATACATGATACTAGGAATTTATACTTTCTAAAGGTAAGGTTCAGGCGTCCTGTTCATGGTGTGGCATTGATTATGCCGGCGGGTGCCGTATTCAACTTGATCTTGTTGATCCACGTGATACAGCATCCTAGAGTTTCCACCCATGATTAGGAACAATCTCCTGATCTCATACCAGTTTCTGTGCGAGGTCCACACGCTTCTGCTCGCTATACAGGAATACGGCGTCATCACCAATGGACCAAGACACTACGGGCACTCCTTGTTCAAGAGATTCCGCTGTCCGTCCTTGTCTTGGTGGTAACCAAGTCGTCCTTCTTTCTCATAGAAGTTGACGCGATACAAAGGTCCGCTTCAAGTGCGGGGATGGTTCAGATTCACATTGTTGTGCAAGTTCAACTGTTAGTGATGAGGTCTATGAAACTCTGGTGGTATTGTCGGTGGCGTCGCCGTCTTGGTTCGTGTCTCCTGGTATGTTGGTATAAGGATTCCAAGTCCTTCCCAAGCACATCATCTTCAGCTTCATCTTCGCTCCACCGGGGAATTCGGGTGTTGTAAAATCCACCGTGACCCGTTCCTAGCTCGTTTGCCATCGTCAATGATTGAGATTTGTGGCGTCGGGTGTCAGGTATCCCCTTAATAAAATCATACCTGGTCGGATGACCTGACACTGTTTGTTGGTGTAGTCGTGGTTGGTGATGTCGATCTTTCTTGATTCAAGGTTACCGGTATCGGGTAACAGATATAAAGTTTCCTATGGTTACAAATTTCATCTACGGTGAGTACTAGTTCAACTACTTTATTTCATGCTTAGCATACACTTCATTTATTTATTTGCATTCACCATACAGTTACTCTATACTAGGCATGCTATTCAAGGATTAAAGGTTTAGGTGATTACCTTGGCCGGATTTCGAACCGGGCCCATCGCGGTCAATCACATGCAGAACAGGCTGCCTCTGAGGTGCGCCTCTCTGAGGGCCCCGGGATCCCTGTCCCTGAGGTGCTGCTGGGCCGGTGCATCGCCAGATGCCACCTCCTTGCCCTCTCTCTGCTTGTAGTTCTGGAAGGACCCTCGGCTTTCCACTCTTGGGCACTTGTTAGCTGTGTGTCCCAGAGCTTCTGGCAGTGTGTAGCATTGATTCCCTCCCGTAGCAGTCCTTACCAGGATGGTCCTGGTTGCACTTTCTGCACACATAGGTGCGGCCGTCGGAGAAGGTTTTGGCAGCTCCGGAGCTAGAACCTGAGGTTAGAGGGTTAGCACATGTGTGCGTGGATATACTAGATACGATACTTATATGAATACGAATTGGAAATAGAATTTACCCTTAGGAGGGTTGTGATCTCAGTGGCTTAGCTGCCACGGTGCAGAATAACCAAGCTGAAGATCTCAGCTGGTTTGCCCTGCTCAGCATGGGCACTGCTCTCACTTGGGGACTTCTTCTGAGAAAAGAAGTCCCTTTCTTCTTCTTCCAACGCTTTTACCCTGGTTCTGCTCCTCGCATTGGTATTCTTGTATTGGCCTTGCGCTTCAGCGCGGTGTTTTCATCCCTCAATTGGCAAGTGATCTCAACGCGAGAAGCCGCGTGATAACACTCCTGAAGTTTCAGGTATTAGCCGGGATTCTCATTTGGAAAGAGTAAGGAAAAGATTCAAGGAATTCAAGGAATCAAGGAATTGAAATGGTACTAAGGGTTAACCGTTATTTACCTGAAGAGAGGTAAATCGAGTGTAGCCCATACCGTACCGAAGGCGATGGCTCAGACCGCCATAGAAGCGATCGACCAACACCTGGCCGGTGTATCCTAAGTCAGGGGAGAAGTCGGAGAATGGAGGTGAAGGTGCGGTAGTATTCATCCACAGACATCTTGTCTGTCATCTTTAAGGCGTCTAGCTCTAGCCTTTTCTTCGTTTTTACATGCTCCGGATAGTACTTGGATCGGAGGAGAGATGCGAAGGAATCCCAATCGAAGGTGGGGTCGCTGACATGCTCGTGCTTCACCAGTTTCCACCAATCCATGGCCGCATCCTTCAAGTAGTAGTAGGCTGCTACTCTGACTCACTCCAGCAGGAGCTTCGAGGGTTTCAAAGGCTTGTCTCCATCGGGAGATATAGGCTTCAAGCTTAGCCGGGTCACTCTCGCCCCTAAAGCAAGGAGGGCGGAGTTCTGCTACAGCTTTCACCCAATTGACTTCTCTGGGTGGAGGGGGAGGGGTTGGCCCCTTTGAGTTTGGTTCTGCTGAGTTTGCTGTACAGCCTGGATTACTTGGGGCAGCATCTGTGCTACCGTGGCGGCGACGATCTCAGCTATCGTCTGCGCGCCAGTTCCATCTGAGGCTTCGCCTCTAGGTCGGCCTCGGCCTCGTCCTGACATCTGAATGTTTAACAGTTACGTTAGACTTTGCAAGATAGGACTCAAAGGTCTTGGAATTTAAGCAAGGTATCGTTCATAAGAACGTTAAGGGTATTCGTTATTAGCAACGGTGGTTCCTAGTTAGGTTTCTAAGTATCCGTCTTAAGACGGTTGAAATCCTAACTCGGTAATCTCCTATGCTCGGTACTATGGACATCAGAGCGTAACTACGCTCTGATACCACTTTTTGTAACACCCCAACCGCTAATCCTATGCTTACCGTCTAACCGTCCTATTAATCCTACGAGTTCGCAGCGGAATTAATACATACTTACTACGGCGTGGTGAAACAATGCCGCTAACCGCCCATACGGCTAGCTAGGCTACTAATACTTACAGTCACGGTCTGATGAACATAACGTACCGAGCTACTAAATTACTTACCAAATAACATATGCCGAATACTTACATCCTGGATCACCGAGTATTAAAGTATATTCAGTTACAATCTTTCAAGCTTACCAAAAGAATGAGTTTCTAAAGCTAACTCATCTATACCAATGCTCCTTTCCCAATATCCAAAAAGGTGTACCCCATGGTACACCGGCTACTCAAAAAACTACAGCCATGTACTACTCAGTACACCCATCATGAGTTCAATGTTTACATTCCAAAAGAAGATAAAAGAAATGAAAGTAGATCTTCACATCTTCATCAATCTCGAGTACCTGCGTGTAGTAAAAATGGTGCCCCAAGGGGCTCAGCAAAAGCTGCATATGGACTCCAAATATACCACGTGCTAGCTAGGGCACGCCGACATATTTGACGTCCACTAAACATGCCATTCATTATTCATACATACATGCTCTTCATACAATATACATGCTATACAATTCATTACACAATCAAGGCAACATTACAAGTACACATCTTACTTACCTTTCACAAGGTTAGCCAAATTATGCATCCGGGTTAATCAGAATGCTTTACTCTTTTACTCATTACTTACTTCTTCTTACTTACAATTACTTACTTCCTTTTACTTTACTTACTCATTACTACTTACTTATACTCAAGTCAAGTCGTCGGGATCTCCGGCCTTGGGGACTACACCGTCCCACATCCGGGATTTACTTGACTCACCAATCCGGGATGCTACCCACTTAAGGGATTTGGGCCGCGGACCAGTTTAAGAGTCAGGAATTGGAGCCAACCTTCGTGACTCCGATCCTCACGCGTGGCCGAAACTATATCGGACTTCTACTCATTCCAATTTAATTACCATTTTAAGTTAGGATGGTTAGCTTGTTAGGAATAAGTTAGAAGTCCAAAACAATAAATAACGGTCACGGTACAATACAACATACATACACACATTCATATCATCCATACATTTCATGAATTATACAACTAAGAATTAAAGAAAATATACAACATCATACAACACTACATATTCACAAGTATGCATATTATCTCCGATTCGGCATTATCTTATTTGGTGATCAATTAGCACACAACACACAAATCAGAGTAACCAAGATAGCATACGAGGCATGAGGAATCCATACCGTTCACCGTTGTACGTAATTCCAAACGTCCTTCGATGTCACAACCAAGTCCTATTACATACATACAATTGAATGATTAATCTAGCTATCATTACTTATCTCATACTTACTATGTCCTTACATTTCTTACACTTAACTTACTTACTTACTTTTCCTTTACTTAAGTTTCTATCTATTCTTACTTAAGGTTTGATGCTTACACACATGTACATATACATGTAGTATGGGTATACACATACATATATATATACAATTATTATTTAAATTAAAATATTTTTTTTTTGTCAGGACCGGACTTGCGACCGACCCTGGCAAGTCCGGTCCATTCCAGTAGCTCAGGTTACGGAAATTCTCCTGGCCGACCGGACTTGCATGTCCGGTCGCAAGTCCGGTCCATTCCAGTAGGTTTCATCGGGGAATTTTTTTGGTCCGAGGACTTGCATGTCCGGTCGCAAGTCCGGTCGATTCCAGTAGCATCTGACGGGAAAATTTTCTGCTCGACCGGACTGCAAGTCCGGTCGCAAGTCCGGTCGATTCCAGTAACATTCTGACGGGAAAATTTTATGCTCGACCGGACTTGCAAGACCGGTCGCAAGTCCGGTCGATTCCAGTAACATTCCCGTCTTGTAAATCTGGGCTCGACCGAACTTGCAAGTCCGGTCGCAAGTCCGGTCCGGCCCAGTATTTGCATTTTAATTTCTGTTTTCAGTCCTCTCTTTTACCCAATACTTCCCCATTGTTCCTACACTTAATCCTACATGTTTTAACACCATTAAAACCTCCTAATACACCCTAGTTCATTTCCTAACTCCTTACACAATTTTATACTCATTCACTCATCTAATTTTCTAAGTTTCAACTCACACTTTCACTAGTTGTTTCCTAGTTGTGTTTTGCTACAGATTTTAGCACTAACACCATCTACAACCCTCTTCTAATGTCATTTCTAACACCTCTAATACCTTACAACTACATTAACTATCTCTCCCCATCTTCCCTCAATCTAACTATCTCAAAATCTGTTACACTTACATCATTCACCTAGTTAAAATTCACTAAGTGTTCTAATTCTAAATAAATTTTGACATAACCTCCCCTATATTTTTACACTCTCACCACATATTCTAGTTCACAATTCAATACTCTTTTCACCTGTTTCAACAACCAAAACTATACAAGCTCTCAAATACAATACCAATACTAAAGCAACACTAAAACACTACAAAATTCCTGCACACAAACACTAATCCCCAATCTGTTTTGTAATAGTTTTACATGTCTTTTAAAGCTTCAAAATACTTGTATTCTCTTACACATTATACTACTAATGCATTACCATTTTCCAATACCAATTTTCATTACTAAAAATCTGTTACATATACAATTACAAGACTACACAAAGGTGAGCATATTACCTTGTTATTTCACAAGCTTCTTCTTTCTTTCTCCTTCCTCTTTCTCTACCGGTTTTGAGGTCTCAATCCACTAACACTACAACCATTCACATACACCATTCAATACTATGAACTAACCCTAACCATTAATCAAGCTCTAATCTAGGTTTTAGGGTTTAGAAAATTTATTACCTTCCAAGAGCACAAGAGCTGTTTGGGATAGCTCAAGAACAAGGTTTCTCACACACCACAACAATGCCAAAATCGGCTGGACATACAAGAGACCAAACAAGGTTTAGTCTAGGTTTTCGTTTTGCCATTTAGGCTAGAAAAAGATGGAGTTTTTGAAGATATTTTTACCTTAGAAGAACAAGGAGAACAAGGGCCTTCTAATGGTGGTGTTGAAGCTTCAAATGGGGTATACCCTCAAAATCGAAAATGCTTGTTTTTGGATTTTGGAAAGATGGAAATGTAGCTCTTGAGGAGAGGATTACAATGGTGGTATTTTTATAATTTTTGGAAGAGTGTGGAGGGAGTTACAAAGGAGAGAAGTTAGAGTTTGTGGGTGTTTGCTCTTTTCTCCATTGAAATCGTGAGGGAGGTAGAAGATGAAGAAAAGAGAGGGTGAGGGCTGCTGTTGCTTCACGTGAGAGAGGGAGTAGAATGGAGGAGAGAGAGAATAAAGTAGAAAGTAGTAGTTTTATTGTTTTTGTTGTTTTGTGAGTAAGGAGGAGTAAAGAGAGAGTGTGAGGAGGGGCCAAAATCGGACAGCCCACACACACACATAACACTCTTACTTTTTATTTTCAAAGTGGACACATAGGTTTGTGTTATTTATATTTCTACCCCACAACTTCCCGTTTTTGACAGTTTTTACTAGTCTCTCGTTTTATTGATTTTATTGGTCCTACAGCTTCACTAATATTTATTAATGATCATTTAGTTGACCAAAACTGTTACGAGTCTATTTGACCCGCTTAAAGACACGTTTTCCCGGTTACCTCGAAAAACGCGCTTTAAGGTTCGGTAATGTTTTTAAACCGTTTTAAAGGTCCGTTTTCTTCGGGATTTGTTCCCTAATAATTATTTACACTTAATTAAGCTTCTAAATTACTTATTAGCCTAATTAATCACTATTTTTAATTACGGGGTATTTCACACCAAAACTGCGATAAATGATCTCTTACAAAGTCGAGATCCCCTTTGGAATACGTGCTCCCTACTTGTGTGAAATAAGAAACGATCTGTCCATAAAAAGAAACTGATCATCATTAGTACACAATTTTATTTCAAATGCAATAACTTTAACTAAAACTTTGATTGGTATGGGTTACCTTGTCATCATCCAAGCGTGTCAATATTTTGTACAATCTCGAACATGTACCGCATCACATAATAGCCACAGCTTGTGAATCAGGCTGTTGAGGACACTGTCATCACACCATCCATGGATTACCAACTTTAGACAGATCAAAAAATTAAACGTTTAACTTTAATACAAAAATGCATAAATTAAATGATTACTTACACGTATGTGGAAGTCCAAGATGGAGAATGGTTTCTTTTCATCACTCAAACCAAGCTTATGCCCCTGCATAAATACACATTTTAAAATGAAGCCATTTATTGTCAATAATCTAGGACAAGCTTAAAATAAATACAGAATGCATTAAAATTTTGAATACTCACTCCTTCAAATATTCTCTACAGCGATCTCTCGAAGGTCATCAGGGCCGCCCAATGGGTCTAGTATCAACAAGCATGAGGTGTCGATACACAACACCAACAACATCCAATGATTGCTGCCACAGATAAAACAAAGAATGTTTTGTAGAACAATTATTAAATATCACAATTAGGAAGCAAAAAATTCCAGTTATTGTGTACTTACATCTGATGATATGGGATCAGCAAATATTTGCTTCTTCTTCGCACCGCAGTACAAAATCCCTGCCTCACATGCTGTACACATCCTTGCTCATCCAATGCGGCCTGATTTGCTGACATCAATTGCGGACACAAGAAAGAGAGGGCAATAATCTCTTGCTCGCTAGCAGTCTACTAGTCAAACACCTAAACAACATTTTTTCATAAGATATGTTAAATAGCTTAAAAAATGAAAGATAATGTAATAATTTGAAAGATACTTACACACAATAGGCCTGAATCACAGAGATGTTAAGCAGGTCTCCCATCAAAAATTCTCTTAGATCGCTCACGGTAATCATCAGATCTCTGGGCTCAGGGAGTGGAAAACATGCTTAGACACTTTCATGTTGAAGTTGGTGACAGACTGCGGCCTCGTCATGAAAAAGTCATACAACATTTTTTGTTTGACTGTCAATCTTCAGATACTTGGGTGTCAGAATGGGGGATCTCCTAGGAGTCATATCGAAAGGTTTCACCACTTCCTTTCTCACACTCTGACTCTCCTCACTTGATTTCACAACTTCCTTCCCCTTATCCACTTTCCTCTTCTTAACCGGTCTTAATTCCTTATCAATCTAATAGTATACAAAATTTAAATAATAAACATATCAGTCAACAGTCAAGTTAAAAACTAAACAGTAAGCATGTAATTAAATAGTTTACCTTGTCACTACTGACATCAATGAGAGAATATGGCCATGGAACAACTGAAGATTTTGCTTGACCTATTTTACTCCACTGATTCCACTCCAACGGAAGGGGAGAGTCCTCATGACCTTGCACAATATCGTCTACCATCACACGAGCGTGGAGAGGTGGGATGACCTTGAAATGTACTACAGTGTTCGGTCCGGTCTGTAAAACCCGACCGAATGCAACATGCACAGTCCCACCATCCAACACTTGAAACAGATGACATGATTTAGCCATCTACATCAACTCACAACAGTAAGCAAGCTAATAAAATTATATTGTTTTAAAAGTAATGTTAAAATAACTAAGGAGGAAAAAAGAACAAACCGAAAGGTTTTGATAAGGAAATGTGTCTCTGGTAGGAGAAGAAGGTGCAGGATGATCGACCATCGGAGTATCCGCCGTCGTGGTAGGAGCAGACGTCGGTGTAGGATCATCGACAGTATCCGCCGTCGTGGTAGGAGCAGACGTCGGTCTAGCAGTAGGTGCCGGTGTAGGAGACGCGGCCACTATCGATGTATCCGCCGTCGCGGTAGGAGTAGACACCGGTGTAGGAGTAGTAGGTGTCGGTGTAGGAGCATGCACCTGGCCCAATACTAAAGCCTCAAGTCTTCGCAGGCGCTCGTAGGCTTGACGCTCCTCAGCGTGACGCTCCTCAGCGTGGCGTCTTTCCGACTCAGCGTGACGTCTTTCCGACTCCTCCAACCGGTCATGCACCCGTTCATCCACCATTCTCTCTATCATTTCAGCCTGTGGTACTCTCGATCGAGACGTAGGAAACACGTCTTTTTGGCGAACTTCCCCTCCAAGCCCCCGCACTCGCCCTGGATGATCCTTTTGCCCAAGGGCCTTATTCAGTGGATCATCCTGAGACGGAGGGGCCGGAACCATCTCCCATCGCTCAGTCGAGCCAGACTATTTTAAATTAACAAAAATATTAGAAATGAACTTACTAATTAGTAAACAACAACTTTTAAATATATATACTTACAATCTTGGACGCCAACTCAGCAGTCTCGCTCTGCGGGAACACATATACCCTCGTCATTTTTCACCATTCGACCCAGCATAAATGTCTGCACTCTACTTGCATCGTCAACATCATCAATAACTGACTGAGTGCCGTCTTCATTAGTTTTAGTCAGTAAGCCCTCGCTCTTCCACTTCTCCAACCGCCCCGTGTATCCAGCTCGCCCCATGAAGTGCTTGTAGATATTCTTCGCCCGGTTACGTCTCGCTTGTTCTTGACGTAACTGTTACAAAATTTGTATATTTGTAAGTTATACATAATAAAAAAATATTTGTTAAATTTTATTCCTTAAATAATTAAGAAAGAATAATTGTAAAAGTACCTTAAACTCTTCAGTCTGGCGATGGTCGTAGAATATCTTCCAGTCCTCCTCCGTGATCATACCATCATACACTACCCACGGCGGTGACCTCTTGGAGCCCGGTTTGGTAATCCAGCCATCTACCAACCGATGCTTGAACTGTCGCAGTGATGTCGCTAGAAGTGATTCAATCTTCGTCCGAAGTTCATCCGCGACTTGTACTTCTTCTGCACCATCTGCCACATGATGTCTTTGTCTGCCTTTTCTTGATCTTTCCAATCCTTATTAATCGAGCAATGGGATTTTACCATCAATCCCAAGTAGGAAGCAAACTTCTGCTTCGACCCACCACGATGTCGGAGGTACTTGTCCCAGATCAAATCGATGGGAGAATCTTTCTCCTTCAACCCACGGGTCGGTCCACGTCCCTTCCGAGGGTTCTGCGAAGTAGATGCAGCTGGTGGTTCTTCAGTAGGGACGTCATCGTCAATATCATCCAGCCCCAACAGTAAGTCCTCTTCGACTCTATCGTCAGGATCCATAATCTGAAAAATAATCAACAATTAACAAGGTTAATACGAACATCTACTGAATCAAATATTGAAACATGAAAAATAAATAATATAATATTGTCAACCAAACTTACAAAATAACATTTCATCGTTCAATCCACAATCCTTCATTGTGGTCGGACCTTCGATATTCAAAATTAGTTACATTATCTACCTCCATCGGCAACCGAATAGGTACATCTGTTTCATCTTCACAGTCGTATTCATCCTCATCAACAATATTATCAATCCCAACTATCGATCTTTTACTCTGCATTACAATAGACCATCTGGGATTAGACTGATCACGACAGTAGAATACTTGTTTTGCCTTTGATGCAACAATAAAGGGTTCATCAGTAGGAGCCGCTGTCGTTAAATCAACTAGCTTCATACCATGATCCTCCTCACGATATCCCTGTTTGTTGTCCACCCATTTGCAACGAAATACGCAAGTTTCATAACTAGTGTAATTCAAGACCCAAATATCCTCAATAACACCATAATATTTGTTCTTCAGTGTATTACGACTTGTTCCTGTGAAAATGTCTTGTGAAGCGATAAGATGCACACCATTGTTCTGGTTTGTCGATTTACAATCTTGACGTGCAGTGTAAAAAGAAAATCCATTTACATCATATCCTTCATACGACAACACATCGAGATTTGGACCAAGTGCCAACAACTGGATCATTTCATCCACGTTCCTTGAATCTTCATACAACACCTTCTGTCTGAACCACTTAACAAATGTTGCATTCTGCTCTTTTTTTAATTTGGCATTACTCATCGTTGGGTGTTTTGTTTTGAGGTACGCTAGGTGTGCATCGAAATACGGTTCAACAACTTCTGAATGATTCAACACAACCAGATGTGCCTTGTTCAATGTATCAATATCAACTCTGCATAATTTTTTCCCACAGGTACCCCCTTTAAGCCTGCCATCATGTCTTGCTTTCGGTAATCCAATAACATCAACACCGTCTAAGTAATGAGTGCAGAAGTCAACTACTTCCTCTGTTACTGTCCCTTCAATTATGCTTCCCTCTGGACGCCGACGGTTTTTCATTTTCTTTTTCAGTATACCCATATATCTCTCAAACGGATACATGTATCGAAGGTATAACGGACCACAATGTTTGATCTCTCTAACAAGATGAACAAGTAGATGCACCATAATATCAAAAAACGAAGGAGGAAAATACATTTCCAACTGACACATGGTGATCACAAGGTCATTCTGTAGTTTATCCAGCGTCTCCACATCAAGCACTTTACACGAAATTCCTTTGAAGAAAACACATAAATTTGTAATAGTTTTCCTGACATCAGCTGGAAGGATTCCACGGAGAGCAACCGGAAGTAAGTGCTGCATCAGCACATGATAGTCGCGAGACTTCATCCCTACCAATTTAAGATCAGACATTGATACCAAACTTGATATGTTCGATGAGTAACCGGATGGCACTTTAATATGACGAAGAGAACTACAAAAACTTATTTTCTCTTCTTTGGATAATGTATGACAAGCGGGAGGCAAGAATGTTCTTTTCCCTCTTTGTTGTGGCGCGAGTTCTTCTCGTATACCCAATTCAACCAGATCTTTTCTACCCTTTAAATGGTCTTTTGTCTTTCCTTTCACGTTTAGTAGTGTCGCAGATACACTTTCACCAATGTTTTTCTCCACGTGCATAGCATCAATGCAATGTCTCACCTCTAAATGTTGCCAATATTCAAGTTCCCAAAATATTGATTTTTTCTTCCAGATGCTCTTTTCAGTGGCTTTAATTGGTGGACCGAAGTTGTTCACAACATTCTTCAACTGATTGTAAGTCTCAGCAGCAGATAGTGGTGGTCGTGCGACTGCATGATCCGTTTTTCCATCAAACTCTTTTGTCATCTTACGGTATTTGTGCCCTTTAGGGAGGAATTTCCGATGGCCCATGTACACATTTTTTCCACTGTGTTTTAACCGTATACTGCAAGTTCTATCTCCACATATAGGGCACGCTAGAGCTCCTTTAATTGTGTATCCCGAGAGGTTGCCGTATGCAGGGAAATCATTGATCGTACAAAACAACATAGCCCGGAGCGTGAAGTTTTCCATACCATATGAATCATACACCGTCGCACCTTCATTCCACAACAATTGTAAATCGTCAATAAGTGGTTGCAAAAACACATCAATTTTGTTTCCGGTTGTTTTGGACCCGATATCAACAGAGAGAGGAGAATATGTCTGGGTTTCATACACAACCATGGCGGCAGATTGTATATTGTCAATAAAACAGGCCAAGTACTGTGTATACTGCTCAAAGTGCCATAAGGGTTCATCCCATCAGTGCATAAACCAAGTCTTAAGTTCCTTGGGTCTGTACCGAATTGAGGGTATATTCTGTCAATGTTTCTCCATTGTGGTGAATCGGCTGGATGTCTCAATTTACCATCATCCTTTCTATGGGTAGCATGCCATCGGAGGTTCTCAGCATCTTTCTGAACTGCAAACAAACGTTTGAATCGGGGAATTATCGGTAGATACCACAACACCTTCGCAGGAACCCACTTAGTGCTTATTGGTTTCTGTCACCCTTTTTTACATAGCGTGATTCCCCACATTCAGAGCAATGGTCATCCAACTCATTCTCCTTCCAATACAACATACACCCATTTGGACAAGCATTTTTTTTATATTCCATACCCATCGGACACATTAACTTCTTTGCCTCATAAGTTGTTGTGGTATCACATTGTCCTTTGGTAGTACATCCTTCAGCAGTTGTAAAAGATCTGTAAAACTGACATCACTCCATCCATGTCTCGCCTTCAGATTGAATAGTTTTAGACAACGCTCAATTTGTTTTGTTTTGCGTATCACATCCACTGTACAACGGTTCCTTTGATGCTTGCATCAGATTTTCGAATGTTTTGGGTTTGTTGGAAAAATGTTGTTCAACATCTTCCATCATGCATTAAGGTCCTCCTGATCATCTGAATCACTACTAGTGAATCATCTTGAGTATCCCCAAAATCGTGTGAAGCATCCATTTCTGATTGTTCTGCAACGACGTTATCAGCACATTCAAACACTTGTACTGAATGTTGACCATGCAGTATTATTATGGCTAATCATCTGTAAACCCTCTGCGAATCAGATGATCCTTAATCTTGTCCACACCTCGGTATTTGAAGTCGTTCTTGCAATCGACACAAGGACATCGAATATATCCCTTATCCCTTGGTTTAAGATTGTCAACAAGGACTTTGCAAAATTTATTGACCCCTTCTAGGTACTTGATGTCCAATCTGTCACTGTACATCACGAGCGCTCCATCTCCTTTTTCAACACACCCAGATGTTGTGAACTCGTTCCATTGATCTCCTCTTTTTTATTTACAGATTTAACAACCTAAACCTATCCAATCACCTTCGATCTCACCTAGGAACAAGTTAATAATATACAGTAGTTCAGTGATAATTTCGGCAGCATTACCCTACAGTTCTCCTAGTGTAGTATATATATATATATATATATATATATATATATATATATATATATATATATATGAATCGTTTCAATTCACATATATATATATGTACACTAGAAGAACACTAGGGTAATGCTGCTGAAATTATCACTGAACTATTGTATATTATTAACTCATTCACAACCTAGATGGTGAGATCAAAGGTCATTGGACAGTCCCAACAGGGACTATCTAAGACATACCTCTATCAGGTAAATCTCAGACAGGTAATTCTATGTTTGAATTTATTTTCCATTGTTTAATAGAAAAACAAAAATAAATTAAAACATTTTAAATACCAACCTGATGAGTACTGGATGGTCAGCGCGAACAGCACAAGATAGAGAAGAGACAAGTAGACAGATGTTCTTGCACGTAGTATATGACACTATTCAATGAAATTAAAATAAGGTTTTAATTTTATAAAAACTTGAATAATTGAACATATTAAACTGCAAGAGATGAAAAAATTGAAACTGTAAGTAATTATGAAGAAAGTTAAATTCGATGGAATTAGAATCAGCTTAAATTCTGGAAAAAATTTGGCATGACCTTTGCGTATTTTTAGACACTCCACATTTTTTAAGGCAGAAACAAACACAGTAGCAGCAATAACATTTATTCTCCGCAAACCATACGAATTATTATCAGACAGACAAGTATATAATATTAATATATATGATCAATGAACAAAAACAACCACCTCATTTCAACTTAATCTCACATTTCACCACACTATGCAAATATATATATTCTAATGATTGCAGAATACAAGTAGAATTTAGTATAACGTTTATTCATGACAATATAAGTATTTGTTTGTAAAATCATAATCAGAAACGCAAGTGTTTTACCATGGGTTCTGATCAGGCAAACTGGTGGCAGAGGTTGACAGCAGCAGATGGTGCGACAAGTAGACAATCCGACCGTGTGTAGTGACACCTATTCAATGAAATTAGAATATAAGGTTTTAATTTGAAAAAATATGAATAATTGAAACAAACGAATATATTTTCAATAAACCACGTTATTGAAACATTTTTAAAAAACTAACCTAATGAGTAGGGATGATCAACTCACAAATGTGATGGAAGAGGAATTTTTCAACCGTAGTAACACGCACCTATCCAATAAAATAAGAATAAGGTTTAATTCTGGAAAAATTTGGCATGACCTTTGCGTATTGCTAGAGACTCCACACTTTTTTTAAGCAGAAACAAACACAATAGCAGCATCAGATCAATGTTCAAGTGATTCCCAAATGTTGACTAGTACACTCCATTTATCCAGTAATCCAAAATTTACATAGAACTCTATCGTCATACTTTCGCTCAAACAAACTGGAATGTCCAGAAACCTTATTTCAGATTCAAAACCTTAAACTTTAATTTGAACCATAATTCGGTTTTAGTGTTGCTAATTAGCATAACCGCATCAAGATAAAAAAAAATATAATCCAACTACATACATTGTTTGACTTTGTGAACTTCCATAATTTAAGGAATTAGTAAACACTCACCCGAAAACACTAAATCCAGAATCGACCAACCACAACCAATTTTCCAAAATCATCAAAACCACAGAAGTAATCTTCCACAATAATCACAAGATTTTGCCTATGGTAATCATAGCAAATGTGCTGAAATAAATTGCATCCCTATCTGCAAGAAATAAATTGCATCCCTATCTGGCGAACAACAATATACATGCCTCTTTTCATTCTCTAATTTGCAGCACTAACTGTCGAACAAGAACATTGAATTTCCAAAATTTTGCAACCCCTAAATGACGAACAAGAACATACATGCTCGCGCCTGTATTCATTCTAATCGCAACCTTAACTACATGCTCGCGCCTGATTCATTCTAATCGCAACCTTACTGTCGAACAAGAACATACTACATTTGGATTATGTAAATTATACAACCCAACTGGCAAACAATACCTGCGGTGGCTACCGGTGGTGAGCAGAGACGGAGAAGCTAGGACGGAGATAAATGTCGACGGAGAAGCTGGGAGCGGCTTGTCGATGGCGACGGAGAAGTTGGACGACGAGACCGTCGGAGCTAGGCGTGGCTTCACCGGAGGCGGCGTTGGCGCGGCGCGCTTCAGCACCAGAGGGGGAGCTTCGGGAGGACGCGCGACAAGACGAGGGGCGGAGGCGGTGGAGAGAGCTGGGGTCTGTGAGCAGGGCGACGGCGGAAGGGGGGCAAAACGGCGAGGGGGGTGGGAGTCGTCGACGGGAGAGGAGGGGAGTCGGGCTGGAATCGCACAGGAGAGTCGGGAGGAAGAAGAAGAAAAATGAGGCTTCGGGTTTTAATATTCAATGACTTTAAACGACGGTTAATACACAAACCGTCGTTTAAAACCAATGACACGAGAGAAATAAACGACGGTTCTTAGGTAAACCGTGGTTTTTAAGTGTTGGCGCAATACTTTAAACGACGGTTCAATAGTAATCGTGGTTTATGTTGCTTATATACGACGGTTGTAACGGCAACCGTCATTTATCATCTATGGCGTTGAACTTTAAACCACGGTTTCTATTGGAACCGTCATTTATATAGTGAGCCAAGAACATAAATGACGGTTCTATAAATAACCGTGGTTTATACACTTTAAACGACGGTTTCATTATTAACCGTGGTTTAAAGTCCGTCATTTAAAATCTTTTTTCTACTAGTGAGACCACAAAGTTCTTAATAAAACACTTACTTTGTTCACTATGTACTTTTGTATAAACCAAACACATGGCTATAAAACACCGACATGAACATAACCAAACACCACAAATTCGTGACCAAAACACCTTGCAGTTGTTCACTATGTACCTGTGTATAAACCACACACCCCAAAAACCACCTTAGGAGAGTTAAAACATCAAAAATTTATTTTAGGATTTGAAGTTTGAGATACCCTAAACCACAAACCCTAAAAGTCTGTCGTATTAGCCGCGACATTATCAAGTATAGAACAACTTTAAAAAAAGAATGTCCTATACGGCACACCCTAAAAAACACCAGGAGAGTTAAAATGTTGAAGATTGATTTTAGGGTTTGAAGATTAGGCTCTAACGACCCTAAACCCAAACCTCAAACCCTAAAATTCTGTTGAGTCAGTTGTGACATTATTTAGTATTGAACAACTTTAAAAATATTACCCTATACTACACGCCCTAAACATCACCCTAGGGAAGCTAAAACATCGAAGGATTATTTTTGGGTTGAAGTTCATGGCTTAGGGTACCTGTCGAGTCGGCGACAACATCATAAAGTATAGAACAAGTTAAAAAAATATTACCCTACAAACCACACACCCTAAAAACCATCCCATGAAAGTTAAAACGTCGAAGATTTATTTTAAGGTTTGAAGTTTAGGGTTTAGGGTTAAAGTATGTTGAGTTAGTTGTGACAACATCAAGTATAGAACAACTTAAAAAATATTACCCTATACCACACACCCTCAAAACCACCCTTGGATATTTAAAACAGTGAAGGCTTATTTTAGGGTTTGAAGTTCAGGGTGTAAGGTCTAACGACCCTAAATCCTAATCAACAAACCCTAATAACCTGCCAAGTCAGGGAAAATATTGTATAGTATAAAACAAGTTTAAAAAAAGTTACCCTACAAACCTCACACGCTAAAAATCACCTTAGGATAGTTATAACATCGAAGTCTCATATAGGGTTTGTAGTTGAAATACCCCGTAATTAAAAATAGTGATTAATTAGGCTAATAAGTAATTTAGAAGCTTAATTAAGTGTAAATAATCATGAGGGAACAAATCCCGAAGAAAACGGATCCTTAAAACGGATTAAAAACACTAACGAACCTTAAAGCACGTTTTTCGAGGAAACCGGGAAAACGTGACTTTAAGCGGGTCAAATAGACTCGTAATAATCTTGGTCAACTAAATAATCATTAATAAGTATTAGCGAAGCTTTAGAACCAATAAAAGCAATAAAACGGGAAATTAGTAAAAACTGCCAAAAACGGGAAGTTGTGGGGTAGAAACATAAATAACCAAAACTTATGTGTC
This sequence comes from Limonium bicolor, assembly GCA_023374045.1. Lineage (NCBI taxonomy): Eukaryota > Viridiplantae > Streptophyta > Magnoliopsida > Caryophyllales > Plumbaginaceae > Limonium > Limonium bicolor. The sequence continues at coordinate 46,136,930 of CM041778.1, forward strand.
CAATATTGTAAATAGAATTCTAAAACCCACATGGGCTGTGTGTGTCACGATTTGCTCTCTCACACACACTCTCTATTCTCTTTTTATTTACAAAAGACGAAAGCATTTAAAAAACAAAAAGTAACATATATTACTTTACCACTCACACTCTCTCTCTCCTACCCTCTCATTTCTTCACTCACGTAGCAGCCCTTTTCCCCCCTCACTCTCAATTCCTTCCTTCCTTCTCCAGCGACAACAATGGAGTTTTGAAACAACTCACAAAAACACCACTTCTCTCCTCTTGTTGAGTGCCCAAACTTGCTCCAAAAATTATAAAAATACCACCATTGTTTTCCTCTCATCAAGAGGAACATTTCCCTCTTTTCAAAATCTGAAAAGGAGCATTTTCGTTTTCATGGGTATGCTCCATTTGGAGTTTCAAGACTACCACTAGGACCACCTTCTTCTCCTTGTTCATTTGAGGTAAAAATCTTCTTGAAACCCCACCTTTTTCTAGCCTTTGTGGGCAAAACGAATCTAGACTAAGCCTCTTGTTTGGTTCTCTTGTTCTATAGCCGATTTTGGCCTCTTTGAAGGAGTAGAAACATCGTTCTTAAGCTCCTCTAAGCTCCATCTACTCCCTTGGAAGGTAATATACTTCTAAACCCTAAAACTTGCATTAAAAGCTTAAATAACGTTAGGGTTAGTTTTTAGTATTAAAGTATGTATATGTATGGGTTGTAGTGTTAGAGAATTTGAAGTACAATAACCGGTAGAGAGAGAGAGAGAGAAGGAGGAAGAAGCAAGAAGAAGAAAGGAAACCTAGAAGAGAAACAAGGTAATTACACTCATCTTTGTGTAGCCTTGTATATATGCGTAACAGATTTTAAAAGAGTAAGTTTGCATTGTAAAGTGGTATTGAACAATAATGTAATGTGTAAGAAGAGCTGAATTGTATTGAAGCTTTGAAAACAATTAAAAACTGTCACAAACTAGTTGGGATTGGGATGTTGAGTGCAGGAAATTAATGTGTTGAATGGGTAGTATCTGTGTGGAAGAACTTGGTATATTGATGTTGTGTATAAGCAGGTGAGATAAGTGATAAAGTGTGTGAAAACAATGTGGTGAGAATGTAGAAATATAGGGGAGGTTATGTCAAAATTTACCTAGGATTAGGACACTTAATGAACTAGAAACTAGGTGACTAATATGTGTTTGTAACAGATTTGGATAGAGATAGATAGAGGGTAGATTGAGAGAGATAGCTAATGCATTGTAAGGAATTAGAAGTGTTAGAAATGACATTAAGAGAGGGAGTCATAGAAGAGGAGTGTATGTGTCAAAATCTGTAACAAGATGTAGTAAGGGAAGAAACAATGTGAGTGTTGAAATGAAAACTTAAGAAAATAGGTGAGTGAATTAGCATAGAAGGAGTAATAAGTTAGCAATGGATTAAAACAGGTTTAGGAGCTTAATTAGGCGCTAAAACATGTGGGATTAAGTGTAGGAACAATGGGGAATAAATTGGGCAAGGTTTGGTTTGTAACAGAAAAAGAAAAACTGTAAAATCTGTAAACTGATAGCAGGGTCCGGGACTTAAGTCTTGGACTAAGTCCGGACCAGTCGAATAAAATGGCCGAGAGTTGCAGGAAGGTGGTGGTCCGGGACTTAAGTCCCATACAAGGACCCGGACCACCCTTGTAAAATACCCCGAGAGTTTTGCAATGTTAAGGTCCGGGACTTACTTCTTGTAAGAGGACCCGGACCATAGTGTGAATTCAGGCCGAGAGTTTCCAACCATTTGGGTCCGGGACTTGACCCTTGTACAAGGTCCCGGACCATACCATCAAATGTAGCCGAGAGTTGGACCATGAGTTGGTCCGGGACTTAAGACCTGGACAAGGTCCCGGACCAACCAAAGCCTGTAAAAATAAGTTTATAAAATGGGTAATAAGATAAGGAAGTGAATGATAATGATAGTATAAGTTAATTAGGACTTAATTAGGGATGTTTAAAGGTCATTAAAGGTATGAACAAGTTTTAAAACTAAGGAAGAACAAGTAAACCATATGTAAGTATAAGAATTGTAAAGGTATAGTAAGTATGAGTTAGGAAACGTAAGAGTAATCGAGTTAAGTTAATGATAGTTAGATTAATCATTCGATTGTATGTATATCATAGGATTTGATTTGTGAGCACCGGAGGAAAGTTGGGATACAAGTACGACGGTAAACGGTATGAATTCCTCATGCCCCGTATGATATCTTGGTTACTCTGATTTGTGTGTTGTGTGCTAATTGATCACCAAATAAGATAAATGCACGAATCGGAGTTACTATGCATACTTGTGAATATGTAGTGTTGTATGTTGTGAATATTTTTCTTAAATCTTAGTTTGCATAATTCATGAAATGAATGGATGATAATGAATGTGTGTATGTATGATATATATTGTATTGTGACCGAATGTGTTGACTTTGGACTTCTAACTTATTCCTAACAAGCTAACCATTCTAACTTAAATTGGTAATTAAATTGGAATGAGTAGAAGTCCGATATAGTTTCGGCCACGCGTGAGGATGCGGAGTCACGAGAGGTTGGCTCCAATTCCTGACTCTTAAACTGGTCTGCGGCCCAAATCCCTTAAGTGGGTAGCATCCCGGATTGGTGAGTCAAGTAAATCCCGGTGGTGGGACGGTGTAGTCCCCGGGCCGGAGGTCATACCGACTTAACTTAAGTATGAGAAGGTAAATAAGAATGAGTAACTAAGTAAATGTAGTAAATGGAAGTAAGTAAGTAAAGTAAGAGTAAGAATGTGTAATGAGTAAAGAGTAAATAGCATTCCGATTAACCCGGATGCGTAACTTGGCTAACACTGCGAAGGTAAGCATTATGTGCACTATTTGTATGGTTGCCTTGAATTGTATAATGTATTGTATATGCATGTATGTTGTATGTAAAGCATGTATGTATGAAATTAATGAACCGCATGTTTAGTGGACGTCAAATAGTCGGCGTGCCCTAGCTAGCACGCGGTATATGCGGAGTTCATGCGCAGCTTTTGCTGAGCCCCTTGGGGCGATGTTTTTACTACACGCAGGTACCAGAGAAGGATGAAGATTGTGAAGAGATGTAGCTTGTTTCTTTTGTCTTCTTTTTGATTGTAAACATTGAATTATGAATGGTGTACTAAGTAGTACACGGCTGTAGCTTTTTGATTAGCCGGTGTACCATGGGGTACACCTTTTTGGATATAGAAAGGATGGCGAATTGGTATGGATGAGTAGCCGGTAGAAACTCATTATTTTGGTAGCTGGAGAAAGGGAATGTAAATGTATATACTTTGAATACTCGGTAATCCATCAATGTAGGCGAAGGGTATTTTGTATTCGGTAAGTAATGTTTAAGTAGCTCGGTATACTATGATCATCAGACCGTCACTGTATTGTAGAGTAAGCCTTGCTGGCCGTATGGGCGGTTAGCGGCGTTGTACCACCCGCCGTAGTAATAGTAGTATTTCCGCTGCGAACTGATAGGATTAACAGGACGATAGCCGGTAAGCATAGGATTAACGGTAGGGGTGTTACAAAAAGTGGTATCAGAGCGTAGTAACGCTCTGATGTCCTTAGTCACCGAGCATAGGGGATTACCGAGTTAGGATTTCAACCGTCTTAAGACGGATACTTAGAAACCTAACTAGGAACTACCGTTGTTAACAACGGATGCCCTTGACGTTCTTATGAACGATACCTTTGCTTAAATTCCAAGACCTTTAGGTCATATCTTGCGAAGCCTAATGTAAATGCTAAATGTTCATATGTCAGGACGAGGTCGAGGCCGACCTAGGGGAGAGACATCTGACGGACCCGGCGTGCAGACGATAGCAAAGATCGTCGCCGCCACGGTAGCGCAGATGCTACCTCAAGTAATTACCGCGATGCAACAAAACCAACAAAACTAACAAAACCAAGCGGGGCCAATCCCTCTCCCTCCACCCAGAGAAGCGAACTGGGTAAAAGCTGTAGCGGAACTCCGCCCTCCTTGCTTTAGGGGCGAGAGTGATCCAGCTAAGCTAGAAGCCTATATCTCTGAGATGGAGACGGCGTTCGAAACCCTCGAAGCTCCTACTGGAGTTCGAGTTAGAGTTGCTGCCTACTACCTGAAAGATGCAGCCATGGATTGGTGGAAGCTAGTCAAGCACGAGCACGTCAACGACCCCACATTCGACTGGGAGTCCTTTGCATCCCTCCTCCGATCAAAATACTATCCGAAGCATGTGAAAACAAAGAAAAGGCTAGAGCTGGACGCCTTGAAAATGACAGAGAAGATGTCTGTCGATGAGTACTACAGAACCTTCACCTCCATCCTCCGTCTTCTACCCGACTTAGGATACACCGGCCAGGTGTTGGTCGATCGCTTCTATGGCGGTCTGAGCCATCGCCTACGGTACAGTATGGGCTACACTAGATTTACCTCCCTTCAGGTAAATATCGGTTAACCCTTAGTACCATTTCAATTCCTTAAATTCCCTGAAACTCTTGAATCTTTTCTTTATCTTCCTTAAATAAGAATCCCGGCTAATACCTGAAATTTCAGGAGTGTTATCACGCGGCTTCTCGCGTTGAGATCACTTCCCAATTAAGGGATGAAGAAACCGCGCTGAAACGCAAGGCAAACAATAAGAACACAAGTGCCGAGGAGCAGAACCAGGGTAAAAGCTGGAAAAAGAAGAAAGGGAAATTCTTTCATCAAACTCAAAAGAACTTCCCAAGTGAGAGCAGTGCCCATGCTGAGCAGGGCAAACCAGTTGAGCTTCTTCAGCTTGGTTCTTCTGCACTGGTGGCCGCAAAGCCACTGAGATCACACCCACCTAAGGGTAAACTTCTATTCCTAAATCGTATTCGTACAAGTATCATAACTAGTATATCCACGCACACATGTGCTAACCCTCTAAACCTCAGGTTCTGGCTCCGGTTTCACCAAAACCTTCTCCGACGGCCGCACCTATGTGTGCAGGAAGTGTAATCAAGACCATCCCGGCAAGGACTGCTATGGGAGAGAAATCAAGTGCTACAACTGCCAGAAACCGGGACATACAGCCAACAGATGCCCAGAGAATGCCAAGCAAAAAGGGAACTTCCAAAGCTACAAGCAGAGGGAAGGCAAGGAGGTTGCACCTGGCGATGCACCGGCCCAGCAGGCACCACAGGGACAGGGATCCCGGGGACCTCAGAGGGGTGCACCTCAGAGGCAGCCTGTCTTGCATGTCATAGACCGTGACGGGTCCGGTTCTAAGTCCGGCCTAGGTAATTATCTAAACCTTTAATCCTTGAAGAAGCATGACTAAGTATTGAAGTAAATGACTGAATGAATGCATGAGTAAACGAAGTGAAGTGTGTATTAAGCATGAAATGAAGTAGTCGGAACTAGTACTCACCGTAGATGAAATTTATAACCATAGGAAGCTTTAGTATCTGTTATCCGATACCGGTAAACCTAAATCGAGAAGAGATCGACATCACCAACCACTACTACACCAACGAACAGTGTCAGGCCATCCGACCAGGTATGATTTTATTAAGGGGATACCTGGCACCCGAAGCCCAAATTTCAATCATTCGACGATGCAACGAACTAGGAACGGGTCAAGGTGGATTTTACACACCCAATTCCCCGGTGGAGCGAAGATGAAGCTGAAGATGATGTGCTTGGGAAAGGATTGGAATCCTTATACCAAGACATACCAGGAGAAACGAACACAAGATGGAGCAACGCCACCGACAATACCTCCAGAGTTTTAGACACTTGTCACACAAGCGGTAGAACTTGCACAACAATGCGAATATGATCCGATCCCCGCACTTGAAGCGGAACTTTGTATCGTCAACTTCTATGAGAAAGAAGGATGACTTGGGTTACACCAAGACAAGGACGAGACAGCGTAATCTCTTGAACAAGGAGTGCTCGTAGTGTCTTGGTCCATTGGTGATGACGCCATATTTATGTATAGCGAGCAGAAGCGTGTGGACCTCGCAGAGAAATTGTTATTGAGATCAGAGATGTCCTAATCATGGGTGGAAACTCTAGGATGCTGTATCACGGGATCAACAAGATCAAACTGAATACGGCACCACCGGCAATAATCAATGCCATACACATGAAACCAGGACGCCTGAGCCTTACCTTTAGGAAGTATTAAATTCATAGTATCATGTAATCTATTAGTAACGTGTATTAGAGACACGACATGTATGATGGTTGGTTTATCAATAAAGAGCAGTGTTGATTTAAATTCCACTTGTGTCCACCATCAATACTTATCCACTTGTGAATCCAATAGGTTGTGGACTCGGTACCGAGGGTAACCTGAGTATCCTCACCGAAGCACAAGCCGGCAGAAGCGGCACCATCTTAACGGGAACATTCCCAGTGAACAGCATTGATGCCAATGTGTTATTCGACTCCGGCGCCTCTCACACTTTCGTATCACCATCCTTTGTGAAGAGGTTGAAGCTAGATGCGGATGAGCTACCGAATTTTATGGTTACTCTCCCATCGAAGGAGCGAGTAAAGTGCACCAAATACTACCAATCAGCCACCATAGAAATCAAAAACGAAGTGTTTCCCATTTCCTTCATCGAATTCAATGGATTGGGATTCGACTTAATCATCGGAATGAATTGGTTGGAGCGGCACAAGGGTAGAATCCTCTGCGCCGAGCATCGACTGCTGCTCAAGAGTCCTTCTGGGGTTACAATATCTTACCGCCAGAGACCGAGAGAGCCTTCGACCACACTCATATCTACTATGGCTATGTACCGGGAGCTCAAAAAGGGCCACGAAGTATATCTGTGTTATGTACAAGACCTGGAGAGAGATCCAGAGTTCAGTGAGGATGTACCGATTGTATCCGAATTTCCCGACGTATTCCCTAAGGAGCTACCCGCATGCCACCACCGAGAGCAGTGGAATTTGAAATTGATCTTTTGCTAGGTACCGGTCCCATTGCTAGGGCACCGTACCGCATGGCACCTGCTGAAATGACTGAACTGAAGGAGCAATTACGAGACCTCCTCGACAAAGGGTTCATACGCCCGAGCGTATCACCCTGGGGAGCACCGGTCCTCTTTGTAAAGAAGAAGGACGGTAGCCTCCGACTTTGTATTGACTACCGCGAACTGAATGCGGTTACAGTCAAAAATAAATACCCATTACCACGCATCGACGACCTATTTGATCAGCTGAAAGGAGCATCAGTCTTCTCCGAGATTGACCTCCGTTCTGGGTACCATCAAATTGCTATCAAAGAGCAAGATATAGAGAAAACGGCATTCCGTACCAGATATGGCCACTACGAATTCACGGTGATGCCATTCGGTTTGTCAAACACACCAGCTAAATTCATGGATCTCATGAATCGCCTATTCAGTGAACAGTTGGACACCTCGGTTGTTGTCTTCATCGACGACATCCTTGTATACTCAAAATCAGTAGAAGAACATGAAATTCACTTGAGGAAAGTGCTTGAGACACTGCGCGAGAATCAGCTGTATGCGAAGTTCTCCAAATGCGAGTTCTGGCTAGATCAGGTATCATTCCTTGGTCATGTCATCTCGAGCGCAGGTATCTCAGTTGACCCTTCAAAGATAGAAGTTGTACGATCATGGCCTAGACCTAAGACTGTTACTGACATTCGGAGCTTTCTTGGTCTAGCCGGTTACTACCGGAGATTTGTAAAGGATTTCTCGAAAGTCGCTAAGCCCATGACTACACTGATGAAGAAAGATGCACCGTTTGTATGGACAGACGAGTGCGAGCTATCATTTCAGAGCCTTAAGGACTCATTGACCTCAGCGCCCATCCTTACTCTTCCAGAGGGCAAGAGGGATTTGAGGTATATTGTGATGCATCAGGCAAAGGAATGGGATGCGTGCTCATGCAGCATGGCAAGGTTGTAGCTTATGCCTCCCGCCAGCTGAAAAAGCATGAGGAGAATTACCCGACACATGACTTAGAGTTAGGAGCCATTGTCTTCGCCTTGAAGATATGGTGACACTATCTCTATGGGGTGAGCATCACCATCTACTCCGACCATAAGAGCTTACAGTATGTATTCACTCAGAAAGAACTGAATCTGAGACAGAGAAGGTGGATGGAGTTTCTCTCTGACTACGACATCGACCTACAGTATAAGGAAGGGAAGGCAAACATCGTAGCCGACGCCCTGAGCCGTCGAGCACACTCGCTCCATTCGCTACTCGCTTCTTCTAGCTTGGATGACGAGGTGCGAGACGCTCAGTTGAGCGACCCTTACCTAACCGAAATCAGACAAAAGATTGAAAATGGTACATTTGAGAAGAAAAAGTATGACTTCAAGCTACATGAAGATGGTTTGATTTGGTTGAATGGCAGGCTATGCGTCCCCCGAAGCAATGCTGAGCTAAGGGATCGCATCCTGCGAGAGTCACACAGTTCCACATTGTCAGTCCATCCGGGAGCCTCCAAGATGTACAAAGACATGAAGAGGTACTTCTGGTGGTCTGGAATGAAATCGGATGTGATAGAATTTGTATTGAGATGCTTAACATGCCAGAAGGTAAAATTCGAACATTGTAGACCGGGCGGAATGGTACAGTCGATGCCAGTTCCGGAGTGGAAATTTCATGATATCTCCATGGATTTTGTTGTAGGACTCCCGCCTGCTAGGGGAGGACTCAACATGATCTGGGTTGTAGTCGATCGCCTTACCAAGGTTGCCAGATTCATACCGATGAAGGACACCTGGAAGGTAGTGAAGCTCGCAGAGCTATTCGACAAGGAGATTATCAGACATCACGGAGTCCCTAAAACAATAGTATTTAACCGCGACACCAGATTTCTTTCGAGATACTGGAGAGCTACACGGGAAGCGTTGGGTACAGAATTGAAGTTGAGTATCGCCTTCCATCCTCAGACCGACGGTCAGACAGAAAGAACCATCCAGACACTGGAGGACATGCTTCGGGCATGTGCCTTAGACTTTCAGGGGAGTTGGTTAGACAAGCTTCATCTTATCGAATTTTCATACAATAATAGTTATCATGCCTCGATAAAGATGTCACCTTTCCAAGCTCTATACGGTAGACCTTGTCGTACACCCTTGTGTTGGGATGAGTCAAGCGAAGCGGTCATCATAGGACCGGAGTACCTTGAGCAAGTACAAGCTGAAGTCCAGCAGATTCGAGCCAATATGAAGGCAGCCCAAGATAGACAGAAATCCTATGCGGATGTGCGACGACGCGACCTTGAGTTCGCCGTGGGCGACCAAGTGTTCTTGCGCGTTTCACCTATGAAGGGTGCCTTCCGTTTTGGTCAGAAGGACAAGCTAAGCCCAAAGTTTGTAGGGTCGTACACTATCACCGAAAGAGTTGGATCCGTAGCCTACAGGTTAGCATTACCTGAGGACTTGGGGCGTGTCCATGATGTATTTCATGTGTCACAACTCAAGAAGTACATTGCTGATCCCTCTCATGTCTTAGAGCCCGAGAGACTTTCCATTGAGCCGACTATGCGATATGTTGAAACCCCGGTAAGAATCCTTGATAGGAAGACCAGAGACACTCGCCATAAGTCTATACGAATGGTGAAGGTCCTATGGTCAAACCACGATGTCGAAGAAGCGACATGGGAGTTGGAAGATGCCATGAAGGCTAAGTAACCACAGTTGTTCATAGACTAGAGCGTCTAGTATTTAGTAATACGGGTACGGGGCGTACCCCTTTTAAGGGGGGTAGATCCTTTTGCTTTTGCATTGCTGCGGGGTAAGCATTGCATAGTGTGTAGGTATTGTAATAGGTTTTTGTATGGCACATGTAGTGCAAGTGAATTTGGTATGTGTATGTATGTATGTGTAATGAGTAGTGTATGGATGTGTATGTACGATGGATGATGTATGTGTAATGTGTAATGTGAATTGCATCGATGTATTGTGTGATGGTATGTATGGAAATGGTGTATGGTGTATGTGAATTGTATTGTGTGTGAATGCGTATTGTGCTCGAATAGTGTATGTGTGCAATGTGGAATGAAGTAAACACCTCATAGGTGGTAGTAAGATGCATTATGGCAATTGGTTTGCCTAATGAGTAGAATTACTTAGACTATTAACCTTGAGCAACTTTGAGGGCAAAGTTTCTTAAGGGGGGTAGATTGAAATACCCCGTAATTAAAAATAGTGATTAATTAGGCTAATAAGTAATTTAGAAGCTTAATTAAGTGTAAATAATCATGAGGGAACCAATCCCGAAGAAAATGGATCCTTAAAACGGATTAAAACACTAACGAACCTTAAAGCACGTTTTTCGAGGAAACCGGGAAAACGTGACTTTAAGCGGGTCAAATAGACTCGTAATAATCTTGGTCAACTAAATAATCATTAATAAGTATTAGCGAAGCTTTAGAACCAATAAAAGCAATAAACGGGAAATTAGTAAAAACTGTCAAAAACGGGAAGTTGTGGGGTAGAAACATAAATAACCAAAACTTATGTGTCCAATATTGTAAATAGAATTCTAAAACCCACATGGGTTGTGTGTGTCACGATTTTCTCTCTCACACACACTCTCTATTCTCTTTTTATTTACAAAAGACAAAACCATTTAAAAAGCAAAAAGTAACATATATTACTTTACCACTCACACTCTCTCTCCTACCCTCTCATTTCTTCACTCACGTAGCAGCCCTTTTCCCCCCTCACTCTCAATTCCTTCCTTCCTTCTCCAGCGACAACAATGGAGTTTTGAAACAACTCACAAAAACACCACTTCTCTCCTCTTGTTGAGTGCCCAAACTTGCTCCAAAAATTATAAAAATACCACCATTGTTTTCCTCTCATCAAGAGGAACATTTCCCTCTTTTCAAAATCCAAAAAGGAGCATTTTCGTTTTCATGGGTATGCTCCATTTGGAGTTTCAAGACTACCACTAGGACCACCTTCTTCTCCTTGTTCATTTGAGGTAAAAATCTTCTTGAAACCCCACCTTTTTATAGCCTTTGTGGGCAAAACGAATCTAGACTAAGCCTCTTGTTTGGTTCTCTTGTTCTATAGCCGATTTTGGCCTCTTTGAAGGAGTAGAAACATCGTTCTTAAGCTCCATCTACTCCCTTGGAAGGTAATATACTTCTAAACCCTACAACTTGCATTAAAAGCTTAAATAACGTTAGGGTTAGTTTTTAGTATTAAAGTATGTATATGTATGGGTTGTAGTGTTAGAGAATTTGAAGTACAATAACCGGTAGATAGAGAGAGAAGGAAGAAGGAAGAAGCAAGAAGAAGAAAGGAAACCTAGAAGAGAAACAAGGTAATTACACTCATCTTTGTGTAGCCTTGTATATATATGCGTAACAGATTTTAAAAGAGTAAGTTTGCATTGTAAAGTGGTATTGAACAATAATGTAATGTGTAAGAAGAGCTGAATTGTATTGAAGCTTTGAAAACAAT